>SRMA01025384.1:28389-150904 GCA_007224835.1 Danionella cerebrum | reverse complement strand
AGAGGTCATTGACATTATATAATGTTCCCTGTGTGACTACAAGTCAATTAGACCAACTCCGGTGTCTCTGGCATTTTTTCTAGGCTGAGATAGAGAAGTGTCAATTTGGTTGCTATGGTAAATAATTTGGTTGCTATGGATGAGTTGGTGACATCATGTTTAATCTACATTCAACTTAGATCAATAGAAAACAACTCCCATCTCTCTACGATGTTCCACTTAGAAGATATTTGACATTCAAAAATGATGTTGAAAAGTGGGCGTGGCTTGATGAATTTTTGTTAAATCATAAGCAATGATTGGCTGGATTAGTTATATGCATCCTCAATGTTGCTTTGAATCTCCATTGTGAACCAATTACAAAAGCACTTTTACAAAAGGATCATATGGGAATCAATTGCCCCATTGAAATGAATGGCAGCAATGCATCTCTATGGCCCATTGTGAGTCTATGAGAAGGCTAAGCCAATCAAATTTCGTTATTCAAATTAGTTGATTAACAGCTGCCTCCAACTGCCACTTTTTTGAATCGAGGAGACATTTCTCAGATGTTGACCATGCCTCAAACTAATAAACATTACAGAGGAACCGTAAGACATATCGAGATGATTCTTTCTTTGTTAGAAGCAGAAGGCCTCAATGAAGATTATGGTGTAAAAAATTTTAAGATATGTGGAAAATTCTATTAGTTATGGCGAGTTAGAAAGAGCCTTAATTTAAAACCTTCAAGCATTATTTTCTGGGTGAAATGCATTGATCTTAATGGAGCAATTTTCTTCCCTCGTTAAGGTTTAGCCCTCCTAGTTTAAAAACCGTAGGTCATATAAAAGAAACAACTGCATCTTTGGAAAGAGGACAAATTTCTCTACCACTTTAATATAAAATTTGTCCATAAAGGGTAAAGTTTAGTTTAGGAGAGAGGAATTGATGAAGAAGTTTGAGATGTGAAAAATTAGAGTGTAAGCTAGAGTGGAGCAGAATTAGGTAAAAATCCAAATTCTTCATTAAACTTAAACTGCGATTAATTAAAATCTGTAAAAGATATGTAAAAGCTGAAAAGAGCTTTTAAAAGCTGAAAATGTGTTGAATTGTTTAAAATTTGAATGATTGCTCTGGCTGAAAGTATGCTGAAGTTATGAAGTTTGAAAAAAAGCTGAAGATTGAAAGAGATTTGAAGAGTCTCCCCATTCATTTCAATGGGAAAAATATTTTAAATAAAGTTAAATTTTATAAAAATTATAAAAGATATCAAAAAGCTGTATACGAGCAACATAGAGCAAAAAAAGCTGTACGGTTTGACGTTTGAATGGTGTTTCTAGGGCAAAGTATGCTGAAGTAGTAGGCTCCGGAAAAAGGGGGGGGAATAAGAACTAGAAAGTGCATTTCCTAGCGGAAAATGCGTGTGAATGCAGAGAGCTGAAAAGGGAATGCTCAAATTGCTGAATTCCTTGGCTGAAGAGTGAAACATTAGAAAGTTTCAAAAGCTGAAAGCTGAAGCTGAAACATTGTAAATTTGAAATATGTAAAGTTGAAAGTGGATGCTGAAGGGTGAAAAATTAGAAAGTAAAAAGTGTTAAAAATTAAAAGTGGGAGCTGAAGGTTAAAATATTAGAAATTTGAAAGTGTCAAAAGTTGAAAGTGTCAAAAGTTGAAAGTGGAAGCTGAAAGGTGAAACATTGTAAAGTTGAAAATAATAAAAGTTGAAAGTGGAGGCTGAAAGGTGAAACATTCTAAAGTTGAAAACGTATAAAGTTGAAAGGGGAAGCATTGTAAAGTTGAAAGTGTCAAAAATAGACAGTGGCAGCTGAAGGTTAAACTTTTGAAAGTTGAAAGTGTCAAAAGTTGAAAGTGGAAGCTGAAAGGTATAAGTAAGTTGAAAATCTGTCTAGCATTTCCCTAACCTAAGATAAAGATATTGCAATTGCGTTGCTGTGGTAAAATGTCTGGTCGCTCTGGACAGGTCATTTACATAATAGATTGTTCCCAGTGTCACTATAAGTGAAAAAAACAACCCCCATGTCTCTAGCATTTTCCAAAGCTGATATAGGGATATGCCAATTTGGTTGCTATGGTCACCAGTATGGTTGCTATGGAGGGGTCAGTGACATTATATAATGTTCCCTATGTGACTACAAGTCATTTAGACCAACTCCCGTGTCTCCCTCATTTTCCTAAGCTGAGATAGAGATGTGTCAATTTGGTTGCCATGGTAACCAGTATGGTTGCTATGGAAGGGTCAGTGACATTATTTAATGTTCCCTGTGTGACTACAAGTCATTTAGACCAACTCCTGTGTCTCTGTCGTTTTCCAAAGCTGAGATAGAGATGTGTCAACTGGGTTCCTATGGTAACCAGTATGGTTGCTATGGAGGGGTCAGTGACATTATATAATGTTCCCTGTGTGACTACAAGTCATTTAGACCAACTCCTGTGTCTCTGTCGTTTTCCAAAGCTGAGATAGTGATGTGTCAACTGGGTTGCTATGGTAACCTGTATGGTTGCTATGGAGGGTCAGGTACCTCAATGAATGTTCCCGGGGTCGCTATTAGTGAAAGAAACTCACCCCCATGTCTCTAGCATTATCCTAAGCTGAGATAGAGATGTGTCAATCAGGTTGCTATGGTAACCGGTATGGTTGCTATGGAGGGGTCAGTGACATTATATAATGTTCCCTGTGTGACTATAAGTCATTTAGACCAACTCCTGTGTCTCTAGCATTTACCTGGGCTGAGATAGATATGTGTCAATTGGGTTGCTATGGTAACCCGTATGGTTGCTATGGAGGGGTAAGTGACATTATATAATGTTCCCTGTGTGACTACAATTCAATTAGTCCAACCCCTGTGTCTCTCTCGTTTCCCTAAGCTGAGATAGAAATGTGTCAACTTGGTTGCTATGGTAATCAGTATGGTTGCTATGGAGGGGTCAGTGACATTATATAATGTTCACTGTGTGACTACAAGTCATTTAGACCAACTCCCGTGTCTCTCTCATTTTCCTAAACTGAGATAGATGTGTGTCAATTTGGTTGCTATGGTAACCAGTATGGTTGCTATGGAGGGGTAAGTGACATTATATAATGTTGCCTGTGTGACTACAAGTCATTTAGACCAACTCCCGTGTCTCTAGCATTTTCCTAAGCTGAGATAGAGATGTGTCAATTTGGTTGCTATGGTAACCAGTATGGTTGCTATGGAGGGGTAAGTGACATTATTTAATGTTCTGTGTGTGACTAAAAGTCATTTAGACCAACTCCCGTGTCTCTCTCGTTTCCCTAAGCTGAGATAGAAATGTGTCAATTTGGTTGCTATGGTAAATAATTTGGTTGCTATGGATGAGATGGTGACATCATGTTTAATCTACATTCAACTTAGATCAATATAAAACAACTCCCATGTCTCTACGATGTTCCACTTAGAAGATATTTGACATTCAAAAATGATGTTGAAAAAATGGGCGTGGCTTGATGAAATTTTGTTAAATCATAAGCAATTATTGGCTGGATTAGTTATATGCATCCTCAATCTTGCTATGAATCTCCATTGTGAACCAATTACAAAAGCACTTTTACAATAGGATCATACGGGAATCAATTGCCCCATTGAAATGAATGGGAGCAATGCATCTCTATGGCCCATTCTAAGTCTATGGGGCAGCCTTAGCCAATCAAATTTCAGTATTCAAATTAGGCCCAGCTGGCTCCAGCTGCCACTTTTTGAATCGAGGAGACATTTCTCAGATTTTGACCATGCCTCAAACAAATAAACATTACAGAAGAACCGTAAGACATATCGAGCTGATTCTTTCTTTGTGAGAAGCGGAAGACTTCAATGAAGACTATAATGTAAATTTGATAACGATATGTGAAAAATTTGAGGAGTTATGGCGAGTTAAAAAAAAGCCTTAATGTATAATTTTCAAGCAGTATCTTCTGGGTGAAATGCATTGATCTTAATGGAGCAATTTTCTTCCCTCGTTAAGGATTAGCCCTCCTAGTTTAAAAACCGTAGGTCATATGAAAGAAACAACTGCATCTATGCAAAGAGGACAAATTTCTCTACTACTTTAATATAAATTTTGTGCATAAATGTTAAAGTTTAGTTTAGGAGAGAGGAATAGATCAAGTTTGAGATGTGAAAAGTTAGAGTGGAAGCTAGAGTGGAGCAGAATTAGGTCAAAATCCAAATTCTTCATTAAACTTAAACTGTTATTTATAAAAATCTGTAAAAGATTTGAAAAAGCTGAAAACATATTTTAAAAGCTGAAAATGAGTTGAATTGTTTAAAATTTGAATGATTGCTCTAGCTGAAAGTATGCTGAAGTTATGAAGTTTGAAAAAAAGCTGAAGATTTAAAGAGATTTGAAGAGTCTCCCATTCATTTCAATGGGAAAAATATTTTAAATAAAGTTAAATTTTATAAAAAGTATAAAAGATATCAAAAAGCTGTATACGAGCAACATAGAGCAAAAAAAGCTGAACGTTTTGACGTTTGAATGGTGTTTCTAGGGCAAAGTATGCTGAAGTAGTAGGCTCCGGAAAAAGGGGGGGGAATAAGAATAATAAAAAAAAAAATAATAATAAATACGTAGGATAACAATAGTGTGAATGCCTCTGCATTCACACTAACTAGAAAGTGCATTTCCTAGCGGAAAATGCGTGTGAATGCAGAGAGCTGAAAAGGTAATGCTCAAATTGCTGAATTCCCTGGCTGAAGAGTGAAACATTAGATAGTTTCAAAAGCTGAAAGCTGAAGCTGAAACATTGTAAATTTGAAATATGTAAAGTTGAAAGTGGATGCTGAAGGGTGAAAAATTAGAAAGTAGAAAGTGTTAAAAATTAAAAGTGGGAGCTGAAAGTATAAACATTAGAAAGTTAAAGTGTCAAAAGTTGAAAGTTCAAGCTAAAAGGTGAAACATTATAAAGTTGAAAATGTCAAAAGTTGAAAGCTAAAGCTGAAACATTGTAAAGTTGAAATATGTAAAGTTGAAAGTGGGGGCTAAATGTTAAAATATTAGAAAGTTGAAAGTGTCAAAAGATGAAAGTGGAAGCTGAAAGGTGAAACATTGTAAAGTTGAAAATAACAAAAGTTGAAAGTGGAGGCTGAAAGGTGAAACATTCTAAAGTTGAAAAGTATAAAGTTGAAAGGTGAAGCATTGCAAAGTTGAAAGTGTCAAATATAGAAAGTGGAAGCTGAAAGGTATAATATAAGTAATTTGAAATTCTGTCGAGCATTTTCCTAACCTAAGATAAAGATATGGCAATTGCGTTGCTGTGGTAAAAAGTCTGGTCGCTCTGGACAGCTCATTTATATAAAAGATTGTTCCCAGTGTCACTATGAGTGAAAAAAACAACCCCCATGTCTCTAGCATTTTCCAAAGCTGATATAGGGATATGTCAATTTGGTTGCTATGGTAACCAGTATGGTTGCTATGGAGGGGTCAGTGACATTATATAATGTTCCCTGTGTGACTACAAGTCATTTAGACCAACTCCCTTGTCTCTCTCATTTTCCTAAGCTGAGATAGAGATGTGTCAATTTGGTTGCTATGGTAACCACTATGATTGCTATGGAGGGGTAAGTGACATTATATAATGTTCCCTGTGTGACTACAAGTCATTCAGACCAACTACTGTGTCTCCCTCATTTTCCTAAGCTGAGATAAAGATGTGTCAATTTGGTTGCTATGGTAACCAGTATGGTTGCTATGGAGAGGTCAGTGACATTATATAATGTTCCCTGTGTGACTAAAAGTCATTTAGACCAACTCCCGCGTCTCTCTCATTTTACTAAGCTGAGATAGAAATGTGTCAATTTGGTTGCTATGGTAACCAGAATGGTTGCTATGGAGGGGTATGTGACATTATATAATGTTCCCTGTGTGACTACAAGTCATTTAGACCAACTCCCGTGTCTCTCTCATTTTCCTAAGCTGAGATAGAGATGTGTCAATTTGGTTGCTATGGTAACCAGTATGGTTGCTATGGAGGGGTAAGTGACATTATATAATGTTCCCTGTGTGACTACAAGTCATTTAGACCAACTCCTGTGTCTCTATCATTTTCCAAAGCTGAGATAGAGATGTGTCATTTGGGTTGCTATGGTTACCAGTATGGTTGCTATGGAGGGGTCATTGACATTATATAATGTTCCCTGTGTGACAAGTCAATTAGACCAACTCCTGTGTCTCTGGCATTTTCCTAGGCTGAGATAGAGAAGTGTCAATTTGGTTGCTATGGTAAATAATTTGGTTGCTATGGATGAGTTGGTGACATCATGTTTAATCTACATTCAACTTAGATCAATATAAAACAACTCCCATGTTTCTACGATGTTCCACTTAGAAGATATTTGACATCCAAAAATGATGTTGAAAAGTGGGCGTGGCTTGATGAATTTATGTTAAATCATAAGCAATGATTGCCTGGATTAGTTATATGCATCCTCAATGTTGCTTTGAATCTCCATTGTGAACCAATTGCAAAAGCTATTTTACAATAGTATCATATGGGAATCAGTTGCCCCATTGAAATGAATGGCAGCAATGCATCTCTATGGCCCATTGTGAGTCTATGAGAAGGCTAAGCCAATCAAATTTCGTTATTCAAATTAGTTGATTAACAGCTGCCTCCAACTGCCACTTTTTGAATCGAGGAGACATTTCTCAGATGTTGACCATGCCTCAAACTAATAAACATTACAGAGGAACCGTAAGACATATCGAGATGATTCTTTCTTTGTGAGAAGCAGAAGGCCTCAATGAAGATTATGGTGTAAAAAAATTTAAGATATGTGGAAAATTCTATTAGTTATGGCGAGTTAGAAAAAGCCTTAATTTAAAACCTTCAAGCATTTTTTTTCTGGGTGAAATGCATTGATCTTAATGGAGCAATTTGCTTCCCTCGTTAAGGTTTAGCCCTCCTAGTTTAAAAACCGTAGGTCATATGAAAGAAACAACTGCATCTTTGGAAAGAGGACAAATTTCTCTACCACTTTAATATAAAATTTGTCCATAAAGGGTAAAGTTTAGTTTAGGAGAGAGGAATAGATCAAAAAGTTTGAGATGTGAAAAATTAGAGTGTAAGCTAGAGTGGAGCAGAATTAGGTAAAAATCCAAATTCTTCATTAAACTTAAACTGCGATTAATTAAAATCTGTAAAAGATATGTAAAAGCTGAAAGAGCTTTTAAAAGCTGAAAATGTGTTGAATTGTTTAAAATTTGAATGATTGCTCTAGCTGAAAGTATGCTGAAGTTATGAAGTTTGAAAAAAAGCTGAAGATTTAAAGAGATTTGAAGAGTCTCCCCATTCATTTCAATGGGAAAAATATTTTAAATAAAGTTAAATTTTATAAAAAGTATAAAAGATATCAAAAAGCTGTATACGAGCAACATAGAGCAAAAAAAGCTGTACGTTTTGACGTTTGAATGGTGTTTCTAGGGCAAAGTATGCTGAAGTAGTAGGCTCCGGAAAAAGGGGGGGGGAATAAGAATAAAAAAAATAATAATAACTAGAAAGTGCATTTCCTAGCGGAAAATGCGTGTGAATGCAGAGAGCTGAAAGAGAATGCCTAAAATTGCTGAATTCCTTGGCTAAACCATGAAACATTAGAAAGTTAAAAGTGTCAAAAGTTGAAAGCTGAAGCTGAAACGTTGTAAAGTTGAAATATAAAAAGTTGAAAGTGGAAGCTGAAGGTTGAAACATTAGAAAGTTGAAAGTGTTGAAAATAAAAAGTGTGAGCTGAAAGGTAAAACATTAGAAAGTTAAAGTGTCAAAAGTTGAAAGTTGAAGCTAAAAGGTGAAACATTATAAAGTTGAAAATGGCAAAAGTTAAAAGCTGAAGCTGAAACATTGTAAAGTTGAAATATGTAAAGTTGAAAGTGGAAGCTGAAGGGTAAAATATTAGACAGCTGAAAAAGTGTCAAAAGTTGAAAGTGTCATAAGTTGAAAATGGAAGCTGAAATGTGAAACATTAGAAAGTAAAAAGTGTCAAATTAATAGTGGAAGCTGAAAGGTAAAACATTAGAAAGTTAAAATTGTCAAATTTGAAAGTGGAAGCTGAAACGTGAAACTTAAAAACAAATGTGACACATTGTAAAGTTGAAAATGTCAATCAATTCGGTTGCTATGGTAATAAGTAGGGTTGCTATGGAGGGGTCACAGACATAATATATTGTTATCTGTGTGACTACGAAATATTAGAACCTACCCTCATGTCTCTTGCACTTCGCTAAGCTGAGTTAGAGATATGTCAATTGGGTTGCTATGGTAACACGTCTGGTTGCTATGGAGGGGTCAGTAACATCATATAATGTTCCTTGAGTGACTACAGGTAAATTACAACAACCCCTGTGTCTCTAGCATTTTCCTAAGCTGAGAAAAAGATGTGCCAACTGGGTTGCTATGTTAACCAGTATTGTTGCTATGGAGGGGTCATTGACATCATATAATGTTTCATGTGTCACTATGAGTGAAACAAACCAAACCCTGTGTCCCTAGCATTTTTCTAAGCTGAGATAGAGATATGTCAATTTGGTTGCTATGGTAACCATTTGGTTGCTATGGAGGGTTTAGTTACCTCAGTGATTGTTACCGGGGTCACAATTTTTGAAACAAACTCACCCCATGTCTCTAGCACTTTCCTAAGCTGAGGGAGAGATGTGTCAATTGGGTTGCTATGGTAACCAGTATGGTCGCTATGGAGGGGTCATTGGCATAATATATTGATCCCTGTGTGACTACAAGTAAATTACACCAACCCCCATGTCTCTAGCATTTTCCAAAGCTGAGATAGAGATGTGTCAATTTGGTTGTAATGGTAACCAGTATGGTTGCTATGAAGGGGTCAGGGACATAATATAATGTTCCCTGTGTGACTACAAGTCAATTAAAGCAACTCCTGTGTCTCTAGCATTTTTCTAAGCTGAGATAGAAATGTGTTAATTGGGTTGCTATGGAAACCAGTATGGCTGCTATGGAGGGGTCTGCTACCTCAATTAATGTTTCCGGGGTCGCCATTAGTGAAACAAACTCACCCCCACGTCTCTAGAATTTTCCTAAGCTGAGATAGAGATGTGTCAATTGGGTTGCTATGGTAACCAGTATGGTTGCTATGAAGGGGTCAGTGACAATATGTCATGTTCCCTGTTTGACTACAAGTCATTTAGACCAACTCCCATGTCTCTCTCATTTTCCTAGGATGAGATAGAGATGTGTCAATTTGGTTGCTATGGTAACCAGTATGGTTGTTATGTAGGGGTCAGTGACATTATATAATGTTCCCTTTGTGACTACAAGTCAATTAGACCAACTCCTGTGTCTCTAGCATTTCCCTAGGCTGAGATAGAGATTTGCCATATTGGTTGCTATGGTAAATTATTTGGTTGCTATGGAGGGGTAAGTGCCATTATATAATGTTCCCTTTCTGACTACAAGTCATTTAAACCAACTCCCATGTCTCTCTCATTTTCCTAAGCTGAGATAGACATGTGTCAATTTGGTTGCTATGGTAACCAGTATGGTTGCTATGGAGGGGTCAGTGACATTATATAATGTTCCCTGTGTTACCACAAGTCATTTAGACCAACTCCCGTGTCTCTAGCATTTTCCTAGGCTGAGATAAAGATTATCCGGTTTGGTTGCTATGTTAAATAGTCTGGTTGCTATGGATGAGTTAGTGACATCATGTTGTAATCTACATTCAACCTAGATCAATATAAAACAACTCCCATGTTTCTGCGATGTTCCACTTAGAAGATATTTGACATTCAAAATTATGTTGAAAAGTGGGCGTGGCTTGATGAATTAATGTTAAATCATAAGCAATGATTGGCTGGATTAGTTATATTTATCCTTAATGTTGCTATGAATCTCCATTGTGAACCAATTACAAAAGCTCTTTTACAATTGGATCATATGGGAATCATTTGCCCCATTGAAATGAATGGCAGCAATGCATCTCTATGGTTGATAAAACTAGGCGTGGCTTGATGAATTTATGTTAAATCATAAGCAATGATTGCCTGGATTAGTTATATGTATACTTAATGTTGCTTTGAATCTCAATTGTGAACCAATTACAAAAGCACTTTTACAATAGGATCTATGGGAATCAATTGCCCCATTGAAATGAATGGCAGCAATGCATCTCTATGGCCCATTCTAAGTCTATGGGGCAGCCTTAGCCAATCAAATTTCAGTATTCAAATTAGGCCCAGCTGGCTCCAACTGCCACTTTTTGAATCGAGGAGACATTTCTCAGATTTTGACCATGCCTCAAACAAATAAACATTACAGAAGAACCGTAAGACATATCGAGATGATTCTTTCTTTGTGAGAAGCAGAAGGCCTCAATAAAGATTATGGTGTAAAAAATTTTAAGATATGTGGAAAATTCTATTAGTTATGGCGAGTTAGAAAAAGCCTAAATTTAAAACTTTCAAGCATTATTTTCTGGGTGAAATGCATTGATCTCAATGGAGCAATTTGCTACCCTCGTTAAGGTTTAGCCCTCCTAGTTTAAAAACCGTAGGTCATATGAAAAAAACAACTGCATCTTTGGAAAGAGGACAAATTTCTCTACTCCTTTAATATAAATTTTATGCATAAAGGGTAAAGTTTAGTTTAGGAGAGAGGAATAAATGAAGAAGTTTGAGATGTGAAAAATTAGAGTGTAAGCTAGAGTGGAGCAGAATTAGGTAAAAATCCAAATTCTTTATTAAACTTAAACTGCGATTTATTAAAATCTGTAAAAGATATGTAAAAGCTGAAAAGAGCTTTTAAAAGCTGAAAATGTGTTGAATTGTTTAAAATTTGAATGATTGCTCTAGCTGAAAGTATGCTGAAGTTATGAAGTTTGAAAAAAAGCTGAAGATTTAAAGAGATTTGAAGAGTCTCCCCATTCATTTCAATGGGAAAAATATTTTAAATAAAGTTAAATTTTATAAAAAGTATAAAAGATATCAAAAAGCTGTATACGAGCAACATAGAGCAAAAAAAGCTGAACGTTTTGATGTTTGAATGGTGTTTCTAGGGCAAAGTATGCTGAAGTAGTAGGCTCCGGAAAAAGGGGGGGAATAAGAATAAAAAAAAAATAATAATAAATACGTAGGATAACAATAGTGTGAATGCCTCTGCATTCACACTAATAAATACGTAGGATAACAATAGTGTGAATGCCTCTGCATTCACACTAATAAAAAAAATAATAATAAATACGTAGGATAACAATAGTGTGAATGCCTCTGCATTCACACTAATTAAAGGTTTCCACGATAGAGTCTTCATTGAACACTTTGGAAATGAAAAACAGATGTGTTCTTCCAAACACTGGCTCGCTCCTTGTTTCCAATTTTTTTATAGCTAGAATAGGTGTTGAGTATATCCTTTTAATTCTGATGTCCATCTTTAGGAACTGATTTCGACATCCTGAATCCTGAATTCCTGTTTAAAAATTAACTTTTGATCTGATTGGGTATAACTAAACTTCTTTTAAAAAAAGTTATTGAACACTTTCTACTTTTTTACCTTTTTTTTCATTGGAGATGAAAATAGACGTGTTTTTCCAAACACTGGCTTGCTCTTTGTTTCCTGTTTAAATTTTGCATAAACGTTGTAGGAAGCTGTTTATTTGCAGCTTTTGATTTCTAAAATTGTTTTTGAAAAATCCCTTGAACACGTTCTCCTTTTTTTAAATTCCCTCTCTTTTTTGATAGCTAAAACAGTTTTTTTGTCCATCTTTAGAAACCGATTTCGATGTCCTGTGTAGCTAACTGCATCATTCTATTTTTTTTTACTAATAATGTTATCAGCTGTGTGTGTAGCCAGAGCTGTATGTGTATCACATCACTGCAGGGGGAGGTATAATGTCTATAAGTAATTTAGATCTGTAAATGTGGCTTTAGTAAAAGCAGTTTCAAAATATAAGAATGCTTCTGGTCCTGAAAGCTTCTCTGTAGCTTTGGTGTCCCATCAGTTCTTGTATTACCTCTTTAATGTTCCATTTGTAGCACCGGAGATGAACATGCGCCGGGAAACTTTGGTTTTCTGGATCAGGTGGCTGCTCTGCGATGGGTTCAGGAGAACATCCACAGTTTTGGTGGAGATCCTGGATTGGTTACCATCTTTGGGGAGTCTGCTGGATCAGTTAGTGTTTCTACACTGGTATGTTCATCGATCCATTAGAGAAGCACCTGAAATAAGAGGAGATGATGTTTATTTGACTGATTCCACATTTTCTTGATCACCTTCAATGCCTTTTCCAAGGTTCAATCTCCACTGGCTTCTGGTTTGTTTCACCGAGCCATTGCGGAAAGTGGCTGTCCATTCTACGATGGTTTTATGATGGAAAATCCTTTACTCGTAGCCAAGGTATCAATAGTTGAGCTTCTTCTTTCTTTTAAAAGATTCACGGTTGCTAATATTTCTTGTTTCATTATTCAGGAGGCAGCCGAAAAGTGCAATTGTGACAGCAGTACTTCGGCTAAAATCGTTGAGTGTGTCATGAACTGGTCTGAAGGTGAAATTGTGGAATGCTCCAAAAAGGTTGGCTTTTATTCAATTATTCTACCTGTTCAGCATGTTACCCACCTCCACTGAACAATGTGCTTTTCAATGTGGCATTCCCCTGGGTTCAATATTTGGTCCGATTAATTTTTTTCATCTACGACCCTTGGTGTAGCTACCCCTTGCAAGCTCTCTATTCTACAGCAGAAGAGAGAACTAGTAAATTTGGTTCTTTCCTCAAGATTAAGAGTAGAGATTATCATTATCGCCAAGTCTGATTCCATCTCTGTCCCCCTTTTGTCTCCATTAAAACGTTTAGGGATTGTGTTGGGCCAATTAAGTACATCACATTACCTACGTCCATCACTTGCTCGTCCATCACTTGCTCTTCACATACTCATCACGTATCACATTACATAAATATCTCATTTTTGGTCTACGTGCGAACTCCATACACAAACCGCAGCTTATCCAGAATCCAGCATCCAGGGATGTAACCAAAACCCTTCTTTTGGAATAAACGCACCTGTCCTGAAACAGTTACACTGTTTTTTGTTTGCATTTTTACATTCAATACTAAATTATTCTCTTGACTTAATAAACACTGTTCCTTGTATAATGATATCTGCTCTGTTCTACAATCTACTTAAGTAGGTAGGGCTCCCCATCCTCTACATTTGCAGATAACTTGTGTATTGTTCTGTGTGTAGTTCAAGATCTTGCACTTCACGGCTGCTTTGGATTCTTATTTCCTCCCCAAATCTTTGGAGGAGATTGTGGAGAAGCAGGAGTTTAACAAAGTTCCTCTCATCACGGGCGTTACCACAGACGAGTTTGGCTTTTTCCTGGCAGAGGTGAGCCATTATCAGTTTATTAAAATATGAAATGTAATTAAAGCTGCAAGCAGTAATCACAGGGCTCAAGCACCTCTGAGGCCATCGTCACTCAGTGGTCAGTTGCACTACGGCCAATCCATGTTTCGGAGATATAATCAAGCAAGAATTGTTAATATTACTGAACAATACAGGTTATTTAACTAATGAAAACCCACATCATAAAGGGTTGTGAGCACCAGGTGGCGCTGTGAATTAGCCAGAATTTTTTTCTGTCATTGTTTTGCCTAATATTCTTGTCACATATGTTAAAAATGGTAAAAACAAAATACCTTGTCAGTGTTAAATGTTTTATTTCCTATGCACCTGGTGGCGCTGTAACCGAGAGAGTATGTTGTTGATGTTTTCAGACATGGACAGTAGATATAGTTGATAAATTTATATATCTTGAGTTATAACAACTTCTGCCTTTAACATTACAGAGGCCTTTAGAAGAGAAAGCAAGAGTGATTAAATAAAATCTGTAGGAGGAGTTTGTTAAAGTATGAATTTGAATTTATGATGGATGGAATTGTACTAAATATTACAAGAAAATGTAAAATGACTGACTTCCTGTCAGTTTTGGAAACTTGCTCCTAATTTTAATGTCATTTTTTTTGTCCTTTACTTAATTGTTCCAAATGTCAAACATGTTTTTAAAACTCATTATCAAATAGTGTTCCCACTAGGTGGCGCTATTGTGAAGTGAAGTAATAATTGTCTGGTTTTACTGTTGTAATCCATTTAATCTCTTATAATTAACTATACCATATATAATAATCTATTATTATGTTTTTTTTTCTGTAGTATTTCTCAAGAGCCGGATGGATAGATGGAATGAGTCGGGAGCAACTCACCGAAGCCTTGGCTCTAAATTATCGCAATGTAGATATAAAAAAAATCTCAGTTTTTAAAAAAAATCAGAGTTTCATTTCCATGTCTTTGTTTGATTTTATTTAACTGTAACTGTTTTAGCCTGAAGATCGTTGGGTCATTGAACTGGTGGTAAACAAGTACCTGGGTGACACAGCGGACCCTCCTCAGATCCGGGACGTTTACAGAGAGATGATGGCAGACGTCATCTATAGAATCCCAGCTTTGAAACTCGCCCGTCAGCACAGAGGTGAGAATCGACTAAGATATCCTGGCTTCATTTTTAGAGTTGGGTTGAGACAACTTCGAAGATCCAATTTTATATAACATTTAATGTTTATTTGAAGAGTTTGCTACAAATCCATTAATGTTAAACTGAGAAAAAGCATCTTAATGAGTCTTAACCTCAAGGATTTGCAATTCTCCTTCGATATTTTATATAACATCTACAGATATCTGGAGACTTGTTATGTTTGCTTGTAAAAGTATTTGAATCCAAGGCTCTAAAATTGGTTAATTTTTCTGTGGACTTATAATTGCCATTGAAAATAAATAGGAAACGGCTACAAAAATGTCTTCAAGGTGACGTCATAGAGATATGGGGGTTTGTTTATGTTAATTTTAGTAACAAATTACACTTTTTTAATGACTCACAGCTGCTTAGCAACCAAACTGTTTACCCTGGCAACCAAAATCTCGAGACTCTACCTCTGCTTTGGTAAATGATAAAGACATGGGGGTTGGTTTAAATAATTTATAGTGTCAAAGGAAACATTATATTATGTCACTGACCCCTCCATGGCAACCGGCCTGTTTGCCATAGCAACAAAATTGACATATTATGGAATTAATTTTGTGCCAATAAGACAAACGTAATTTCAGCTAAAATGAACGAAAAAAATCTATCTGAATAATGTAAGTAATTACCTTAAAAATCAACATTGATTTTAAATAAACTCCATTCACTGTTGGTTTGATCTTCAGCTTCAGTTTTGCATCTCAGAGTTTTGATTTTGTATCATGTCCTTGACTCCTCCATAGCAACCAAGAATTATACATTGGCAACCAGCCCATTTTGCTCATAAAAATACTTTTTATAATATACAATACACACAAGGCAGTTTGTACACAACCTTTAGCCGTCTAGTTTAATTTACAAAGCAGTGGCTCACTGTAATAGACATGTAGAGTGTGTTATATCACAAAAAGTTGAACCACTGGGGGAATGGGATGGTCACATGGTCAAAAATTCACCATGGATTGGTCCGAACGGATTGGTTACATTTTTCTCTAAACAAGACTGCGGTTTGAGATAAAAGTGAAGACGCAAAGCAGGAATGTATAGAGAATATTACGTTTTGTAAAAAAAAAACTTTGAATCCAAAAGTGATGTTTATTTTGGTGGTAACACATTTTGGAACCAATCTCATCATAAATGTAAGCATTTGAACACCATCCTAAGTTTTTATTCACACGATACGAGTATGCTATGGGCTTTTTTCTACAATAAAATGATACTTCTTATTATAATCTTCTCAATCTCAGTGTGTTTTTGTGTGCAGGTAGTGGAGCATCAGTTCACTTCTATGAGTTTCAGCATCCTCCTAGCGTGCTCCAGCAGAAGAGACCCAGCTTTGTGGGGGTGGATCACGTAGACGACGTCTTGTTTGTTCAAGGATGGGGTTTCGGCAGAGCCCATCTCACACTAACTGGTAAAAAAACAAAACACAAACCGTTTCTGGTCTGTGCAACAATTTGCAATTCTTTATTCTGTACCAAGAGCAAGAATTGGAATCTGGAGCTAAATTTCCTCTAAAATCACTTCTTCTGAGGTGATAGAAAAGTTGAAGTATCTATGTAAATGTTGGTTTGCAATCAACTTGGGGTCCTGTACAGAAAAAAAGTTTTTGCAAATGTAAATAAGGAAATATGTATTTAAAAAATAAGTCAAAAAATCAATTTATGCTTAAATGTAGCACCAATGCATCAGGAAAATGTATATTTCCAATTCAAAACGTGTCAACACACTTTTGATTTGCAATTCAGACTCAGTTTTCATAAATAATGTTACTATTACAGCCCATACATCTTTTTATGAAAATGATCTCAATGCTTTCAGCTTCTTTAACAAAGGAGGAGTACGAGCTCAGCAGGACTGTGATGAACTACTGGGGGAACTTCGCACGCACCGGGTAATTGCATTTGCTCAAACCCTTTTAATCCTGTTCTAAACTAAAGAGCGAATAGGAAATAAGTCACAAACAGAAAGTGACTAGCCTTTAAAAATGTGCACGTCACGCTGCATTCAGTTCAGCGCGGTTTTTTTAACGGCTTTACAATGGTAAAGCCGTTAAAAAACGGTTCTAGAACTGACGCTGTTCTCTTGATTGGCCGAGCAATCATGATGTCCGTCATGAATCATCATTGAACCGAGTTTGGGATCCATTGTTGTTTGTCGGCCATTTCCTGATCTCGTGCCACAATCTCCATGGAAGCGATGGTGCAAAAATACTGTTGCCGATGGCTATTAGAAATCGTACAGAAAAGCAAGCAGACGGAACTGAACTGTGCCGAGCTGTACCGTGCCGTGTCGTGGAAAAGCACCATTAGTTTCCTGAATCTTATCTTATGTTTGTTTCTTTATCCCCTCCCCCACTCCCTCTTGGTTTTTGGCCTTTGTCTTCCTCTCAGAGAGGAGGTGTTTAGCTTTTTGGCTCTGTTTTCTGCATAGATCTGAATTAGATTCTCAATATTGTGGGAAATTACTGTGGTAAGGATTTAAATGTTGCATATGTTGAAATAAATGTTAATGAAGCATGTAAATCATTTTTATAAAGTATACTTTAGGGCCAGACTTCTTTTCTCTCTATTTGTTCAGTGTAAGAGAGCATTCGTGAAAACTCTGGCAAAGTGAAGTTTTGCTGTGTAGATTCCGCAAACTGTTTTTGAGATCTCAGATTGACTAAAGTGACTTGCATTGTCGCTTATTGGATGGAAAAAAACTTTTATAACTTTATATTTTCAAATATTACGCATAAGCCATGAATGAAAGGCACTTTACAGACAGTAAAGAAATCGACTCAGCAAAAGCTTTTCTCTTTTGGACATCCATGGCATCTGTGGCGATAACTCGTAACCACATGTATTTGTTCTCTTTCATCCCGACTAGGAATCCAAATGGTCCGGGTCTCACGGAGTGGCCTGAATTTGGAGCAGAGGCTGAATATCTCGGGATTGGGCTGGAACAGAAACCCTTTAAAAACTTTGACGGAAAACATTTCGAATTCATGAACCAACAACTTCCACAGATCAGAAAAGAGAGAAAGGAAGGCAAGTCACTAGAGTCAGTGAATCGGGATCACAGCATCTGTTTTGTTATTAATAAATAATTATTATAACATTTTACATTAGTTTTAATATTTCAAAGGGATAGCATCTGTCATGAGCTGATTCGATGCTTTCGGGGTCCCTCTTCCTTTCAGAGTTCTCGATTTTCAAAGTTGTGGTATTCTTTTAGAATCTCCCTGTAAAAAAACAGTTGCATTTGCAAGGTGCTGTTAAGAGGTGGGGGAGGGGTGTGGGGGGGATTTCACGTTTTCACAATTGGGAAAATGAATCCATGCCATCAGGAAAGAAGAAATCCATTGCTGGAATCACTGGGTCTTACAGGGAGTCAGCTAACTTCCTTCTCTGAGCACTTCCTGTTTCTGTCCCTAGACCTTCGCATCAACAGCAACCCCAGATCAAGGCACTGCCCCCACAGGCTTGTACAGTGCGACACATCCTCATCACATGATCCATCGCTCCAGAATCCAATCTTTTAATCCAAACCTTAGCTTCACTCTCATTAGTGCTTTTCTGAAGGCTCCACAGCTGTTTAGTCCCAATACCTCGAGTTCGTTTGCAGAAATGGTCTCATTTTGTTTATTAAAAATAGCCAACTGGTGTTTTTCTTTCATTTGATTCCACCAAAGGTTTCCTTCAGGGTTTTTCTCCGGTCATTTATTACAGGACCGATTGTGGAAACCAAATCCGGATCTCTCAGAGGTTCTTTCCTGACCGTGAAGGGCAAGGAAACCATCATCAACGGTTACCTAGCTGTGCCGTTTGCTAAGCCCCCTGCAGGCCCCCTGAGAATGGCTCGGCCGGAGCCTGCAGGGAAATGGGAGGGAGTGAGAGATGCCACCAAACAGCCGCCCATGTGAGATATCAACAATCGTTGGTTTCCAATTCAGTTCATATTACTTTTCCTCTGATATCATTGCTTTTTAGGTGTCTACAGGACAGGCAAGTTAGTTTGGTGGAACTTAAGTTCCTCTCTATGGATGTAGAGGTTCCGGAAGTCTCAGAGGATTGTTTATATCTCAATGTCTATACCCCCGTCAATCCTGGAGAAGATGGCGAGTTACCAGTAAGCTCAGCACCAATCTGTCTTGTGTACAAGAGGTTTATACTCCATCAATGAGCCGTTCCTGTGTTTTCCAGGTCATGGTTTGGATTCACGGTGGAGGTCTTTCTCTGGGTTCAGCTTCAGTGTATGACGGCTCCGTTCTAGCAGCTTATCAGGATGTGGTTGTGGTGCTGGTTCAGTATCGTTTGGGTCTCCTGGGATTCTTGAGGTAAATACCACAATCTCACGCCACAATTTTATCATTTTTGTTTTCTGACTCTGTTCTTTTGATAGCACCGGAGATGAACGTGCACCAGGAAACTTTGGGTTTCTGGATCAGGTGGCTGCTCTTCAGTGGGTCCAGGAGAACATCCACAGCTTCGGTGGAGATCCTGGATCAGTTACCATCTTTGGAGAGTCTGCTGGAGGAATCAGTGTTTCCACGCTGGTGTGTGCACTGAATACCTCGAAATGTGTTTCAAATTTAAAGAAGATACGCGATGAAAGCAAGACCAGTCTATTAGCCAGAGCTACGGAAGAGACTGTGGTCCGATTAGAATTTTTAAACGGCAGCCAAAAATTATTGTGCAATGATTATTTTTGCATTTGAAGCAAGAGGTCATCGGCTTACAAATAAAACCAGTAAAAGGTCACAAAAATCCATAAAACAGCATAGACATTATTATAATACAATTTAGATAGAGAAGAGCATTCCTCGTGACCCTTTGACTCTTATGCAATGTACTAGAATCTAGAACAGGAAGTTGCATCACAAACAGGAAGTTGCATCACAACCAGAAATGTTCAGGCTCTAAATGAAGTGTAATGACATGCATCTGCCCCTTTCTTCTGCCTCTCCTGAGGGAGGGACATGATGCCCCCCCCCCCCTCCCCCTCCTGCTCTGTTTACTCCTTTGTCTCTCTATGCAGTTTGTTAGCTACTTAGCATTCTAAGTTTTAAAAGCTAACAAAGCATTTTTTTACCTTAAACTTTGATTAAAATTTCATTTTTTCTTGATTTCTAAACAGATTCTAGAATTGTATGAATACTCAGGTATTCCAAACGGGCATTGAGGCATTTAAGGAAACTTATTTAAATCATTCATGATAATAAAAGATGGATGCCATTTTTTTCTTGTTACGAACCCTCTTGTAATTCTTTATTTAAGTAACAGGCCTGAGTTTTTAGTAAAGTGTTAGCAAATACATGCTAAATAGCCACATGGTGCACATAATTATAGAAACAGAACATTCTGCAAATTCAGTTATTTACCAAATATGTGCATCGCTACACTAAGCTAATTACATCTCTGAAATAATTTAAGTAACAGGATAGTATTTTTAAATTATGCTCAGAGATATCATCAAATATGAGAGAACTTACTTTTGCACTTCTTATGGCTTTCTAAAGATCCAAGTGATGCAACTACCTGTTGAAAAAGTGACATGGAAATTCCCCAGTTTTTCAGGGTGGTGGGCGGGATGGGTACAGGTAACAGGAATGAGTAAAAAGCTGTTTTTGTCTAAGAAAGTATAGATATTTGTGTAAATAAATCAATTTGAAACAAACATTATATACGGATTTACATATCAATGCAAAGCATAATTTTAAAAAAATCGTAATCATATGATAGTACATATTTGGATGTTTTTGTTGATTTTATCAATATTTTAAATAGTAAAGCTTACATTTGCAATAGGGATAGTGTGTAGTACACTTTTCTTTGTAATAAAATGTTTTTAAGAAGCGATTTATTCATATAAAGTCCCTGGGACAGAAATGGCACCCATTCGGTAGAATGGATCACTTTAATTTTAATCTGATTATTTTCCAGATTCTTTCGCCATTGTCATCTGGTTTGTTTCACCGTGCCATTGCTCAAAGTGGCTCCGCTTTCTGGGACGGCTATCTGATGGAAACTCCTTTGCGTACAGCCCAGGTGTCTTTTATTTTTAGCCACAATTGTAATTTGATAAATCAGTCATTAACACCAAAAGTTTCATTTAAATTTAGGATGCGCTTAAGAAGTGCAAGTGTAATGGCAGCAGCTCGGCCGAGATCGTTGACTGCATCATGCGCATGTCGAAAAGCGAGGCTCTGGAATGCTCCAACAAGGTTTGTTTTCAGAGTATTTACCACTAAAGGAATTCCAGGAAATTATTGTTCATTTACATAATCACAGTCTAATTCAGTAATATTAAGGTATATTAGCAGTTACCAAATGTTTTGTCTGTGTTTCCAGTTTGAGATGATGCACTTCACTCTTGCAGTCGATTCTTACTTTCTTCCCAAATCCATTGAAGAGATTGTGGAAAACCAGGAGTTTATTAAAGTTCCTCTCATCACTGGGATAACTAATGATGAGCTTGGCTTCTTACTGGCTGAGGTAACTTTTTATTCCAGTATACCCAATCACCCAGAAGTCTGACTTGGTGATCTATGTTAAGATATCAGAGCTGGAGAACGCCTTTAAGTGCATTTTAAAAATAGTTTTAATTTTCATAAATGTATGAATCCCTCATTTACCCCCCCCCGCGCTTTTTTTACACCCTCCTGTCCTGACTTAATTAATGCAAACTGATCCATGGGAAAAATAAATAAATAACTACATAAATTCACTGCTTCCATCCAGAGGAGGGAACACCACATCAGGTGTTCACTCCCCTGGAGATAACAAAACTGTCCAGCTCACATGAAGCACCTACTTCCCCATGTGGTGGCTAAAAAGAAATGTCATAAATGTAAATGTTTTTATACATTTTCCCACAGTATTTAGCAGGCCCTGATTGGATGTCTGGAATGAGTCGAGAGCAACTTGCTAAAGCCTTGACACTGAACTATCGAGATGTAAGATGCAACACTTTTATCCAAAGCAACTTCAACACCGTAACCAGCAACTCAACCCTAACTTTCTTTCAGCCGGAGAATCAGTGGATCATTGATTTGGTGGTAAACGAGTACATGGGAGATATAAGTGATCCCCTTCAGATCAGAGACGTCTACAGAGTGATGATGGGGGACGTTCTGTTCAACATCCCGGCTCTGAAACTGGCCAGTCATCACAGAGGTGAGAAGAATTTGATGAGTTTTCGAGGCTTAAAAAAAAACGTGCTATAATTTCAATCAAAATATCCAATTATCTGTGCGAGATGTATTAAGTACTCGGAGCGCTACAACATTGGAACTGTTTCAAGTCGCTCTAGCATCTCCTAAACTGTTGAATGTCTCCGTGAGCTTTAGAAATCTTTTATTGTAATCCCAGGCGGCGGCACGGCAGTCTACCTGTATGAGTTCCAGCATCCTCCCAGCATGCTCCAGCGTAAGAGACCCAGTTTCGTGGGCGTGGATCATGCAGATGATCTCTTCTTCGTCCAGGGATTGTGCTTTGCTCAAGCCCATCTCAGAATAAGTGGTAAAATTCACTATTACAGAGCAAACCTTACCGACCAGTATAGATCTTCACCAAGACTTTCACAGAACCATAGATTACACTTTTACAGATTGCAAAACAAATTCTTAACGATAAATGTCCTTTCAGTTCCTTTCACGAAGGAGGAGGACGAGCTCTGCAGGACTGTGATGAACTACTGGGGGAACTTTGCACGCACCGGGTGAATGCATTTCTTTTTATTTTGAAGACCGTGTTCACACTGTGTTTGGTTTGATTAAAGCAAACCCTGGTGCGACTGCTCGGTTCATTTAATTGGTGCATTTCAGGGATCCGCGTTCATAATTTGACAAGCAGCTCCTCTTCTAGTTAAAGAAGTTTGTTTTTATACTACAAAGTGATTTTTATGGCCTAATCATCAAGTTTTAGTAACATAATAGAGAGAATAGTTACTGTAAGATGATAACTTTTTAAAAAATCACGTTAGGTCATGTATGTTACATGAAAGTTGAGGCTAAATAAATGTTTTTCTACAAACTAAAATTGTAATATATGTTATTGGGTTTTTTTTTTCTATCATTAGCAATCCAAACGCTCCCAGCCTCACTCACTGGCCTGAATTCGGAGAAGAGAAGGAGTATCTTGGGATTGGGTTGGAACAGAAACCTGGGAAGAACTTGAAAGAGAAACACTACGGTTTCTTGACCGAAACTCTTCAAGATCGAATACGGGAAAGAAAAGGGAAAATTGAGCACTTGGAATTGTGAAATTAGATGTATGTATATTTCTAATTAGTTTCCCAACATGGTGTAACTGTGAAGGTCTTCTGATATCAACACCCTCCTGTTTTAATGAGAACAAACAAATGCTACTAAACTTAAACTGAAAGCGAGACTTTTTCAGCCATCGTTTGTTTTTGGGAAGGTTTTTGCAGTCTGTTTTCTTGAACAAAAAACTTTTGAGAAAATAACTGCAAGCAGTAATGGGGGGCCAAGCAGAAGACATTTGAAGTTCAATAAATTCAATGAAAAGCAGTTTGAAAAAAAAAAAAATTTAAGGCCCACTGGCAGAATGTCTTATTCATGATCCAGGGAAAAAGGTTATTAACAAATGATAATAACTTGAAATGGTTGCAAATTTGCATTTTGGAATACGACATAAGGCCATTTTTAAGGCAATCAGAGGCAAAATAAATTTTCTTTGAATTAATTTTTCTTTCTGCTATAGAGTTTGAGATACAGGGTACAAATTTGGTGATGACTCATAAGATGACGATGCATCCTTGCACAAAATTTTATAACTTTTTCTCCAGCGGTTCATACGACTGCCATTGACTTCAACGGTAGAAGAATAATAAGAACGCCAACGAATCAATAGATGTCATCACACCTTCAGTGCTTGGCCTCTTAATAATAAATTAATAGCAGCACAAATGTAAGAAAGCTTTAATTGACTTTTGAAGTTTTTAAAAAAGAGATTTCAAAACCG
This sequence comes from Danionella cerebrum, assembly GCA_007224835.1. Taxonomy (NCBI): domain Eukaryota; kingdom Metazoa; phylum Chordata; class Actinopteri; order Cypriniformes; family Danionidae; genus Danionella; species Danionella cerebrum. The sequence goes on along the minus strand of SRMA01025384.1, from coordinate 127,390 downwards.
TTTTTAAGTCATTGTTGAAGAAAAAAAGAACAAATAATCATTATTAAAGTTTGCTTTGATTTGCATTAAAAATGTGTGAAATCTGATTGGAACAGATGTTATTCAGTCTCATTAATTGCAACCAAAATAAAAACTTAAAAAAATAAGTAGCACCTGATTCTGTTCAATGAGAGGTGGGAAACTATTAAAAAAATATTTATACACTGTATAAAACTAATTTCACCACTTTTTTGTTTTTACGGTGTAAAAGTGTCCATTTAAAAAGAGAATAAAAGTAAAATGGAGACCACTTAAATGAGCAAAAAATTTTATTTACTTTTGAATGTTGGCAGAAGAGATAAACCACCAAGATTTAGCATCACATTTAGTTTCGACATCAAAATGTTAAATGTAGTTATAAATTTGGAACCCGAAATACATCAATCTTTATTGGATTAAATGACTGTTCTCTTTTTAAATTATTGCTTAAAATCTTACATCAAAGCCAATACAAGTTTCATGACACCAATCCATCAACAGCCAATTATACGAGAAACTGTTTCCGCTCAAGTCAGAGGTTGTAAACAGGCTAAAGACTTAAACAAATTCATATGTACAATCATTCCTAAAACAAAGTTCAAATATACCAGTATAAGGCTTAAATAGTTCAATGCATTTACATATATGTTCACTTTACATTATACTCAGTTCGTTTTTCATTTAGAAATGCTTGTGATGCTGCAGTATGAAAATCAAAGTTGAGTCGGAAGTGACTCGGATTCGCGTTTAGACTGCAGAAGGAAGAGCACTTGGAAGAGAGCTGCACAGTTAGTCACAATCTAGTAAAAATGAGGCCTCCTGTAATTTAATAAGCAATGTTTGGAGCATATTTCCGCCAATGATTGAATAATAAAAGCAAATATATCTGCGGAGGTGTTAATAGGATCCAAGCTTTTAAACGGCAAAACATTGGCAGATGAGCAAACTAAGACATTTAGTTTCAAAACTAATTCAAGTGGGTGCAGTGCAGGGAGGCACTAGGCTATCCATTTAGAAGCTTGCAGGCTTGCCGGTGACCTTCCTGGAAGGATCACTTCCTCCAAGTACTCTGTTTTCTCCCAAAACATGCGTCAGGTTAATTGAATAATCTATATTCCCCTTAGGTGTGAATGTGTGTGTTACCCTGCAATGGACTGGTGACCTGTCCAGTGTGTACCTCTCACCCCGAAGTGAGCTGGAGATAGGCACCAGCAGAGCCCTATGCCCCTGAGAGGGAATAAGCGGATTACAAGAGGAATGAATGGTTGCTGCGCTATAAAAATGGCTATACATTTACACCTTTAGGTGGCGCTGTTGCCAACTCATATTTTGGCTTCGAGATTTTATTCTGATGACCCACACCAAGTTTGGATCCAAAATGCCAAGCTTTTGCAGAGATACAACCTTAGATTCAACTTTGGTACAACACCAGCGGAATAGTAGTAGTAAACAAAAAACGTAACTTCTATCGATATGAAATCTATATTTTTTTGCCACCAAGGCTTAAGAATGTTCTAAATTGTAATCGGTCAGTCTGGGATGAGTTTTAAAAAAAAAGGTAAGTTTTAAATCCAAATTCAAAATGGCGGGCAGGAATTTGGTTTATAATGGTAAAATTGGTGTGTCCTTGGCTTAAAAAATCCAGACCAGAATTTTGACCATTGAGTAACACCACGAGATGGCACTTTCAGAAAAATGATGAAGTCTCTTCAAGGCACGGTGCCAAATATGCAGGTCAACTTTTGTAAAGATATGTTTTGGCCAAGTCTCAATCACTGACGCTCAAAGTGGCTTACGAAGTGGATCGGAATCGACTTGGCTATGCTCCAAATTCATTGAGGCCATTTTTATGAACAGCTTGGGAGATAAAAACCTAAATAGCTATTTTTTAATCTGCAGACCACAAGGGGGTGACGCACGAATACAGTATTCTATAATCTATTCGTACAATTATGCAATCAGGCGTAAATTTGCATTGTGGAGTTTAAAGTTGCAAGTCTATCGAAAATGGTTTGACCTATCAGCATGCTCAGAAGGTGATCAGGGATAAATTTCATAAACATCAGGCCTAGGAGAAGTTACGTTTTTGATATCATTTTGGCAGGAAATTACATCAAATGTAGTTTAAATAACAAGATTCGTGAAGAGCTTAGCAAGACTAGCCCAGGTCCCCTTCAGCCTTTACTGGCCCTTTATATAAGCCAACTAAGTTTCATTAACGCTCGATCAAGCAACGCCGCCTTCCACCCCTTCTCAGCACTTAGGGGTTTTCAGGTACAGATCACGCATGAAGCCCAATTTAAACTTCTGTGCTACGTGTGTAACTTGCGTGCGACCCTGACTTTAATATCATTACATGAACACTATCAATAATAGTTTCGCCAACACTTCCTGTCGTAGATGTTATAAATTGTTGTACCATCTGACAATAGTTGTATTCCTCTGAAAGAATGGTCAAAGAGATTGTTATATTCTTAGATATCTGAGAGATTTGGTTCGTGTTGGTCTTTGTTTTGCTTATGAAGGAGATCCTTGGATATGTATGACTTTGCTAACAAAATGACCAATCACAGAGCTTACGGTCTCAGATGTTCAATGCTTGGTAGAAGCACATCAGCCTACAGTGAAGACTTTGCCATCTAACCAAGGGTGACTAGGTAGGCTTGATGCAGAAGTACAAATTTGGCTTTACTTGGGCTGTTTGCTGCATATGCTTTCCCCAATGATCGCCAAATACAATGCTAGGCTAGTCTAAGGAACTGGCCAAGTTATCAGCATGAATGTAGGTGCAACTAGAGATTAGTGGTGGCGCTAGTGAGCTTGAGACTCTAAAATTGGTCTGGTTAAAGGTCAGATGCTCCTAAATTTCACGTTAGTGGCGGTAATTGTCCAGGTTTTGGTAAGGCCTTTTTGAAAGCATAAATCCATGGCAGCCGAAAGCTTTAACGAAAATCTATTTTAGAAAGAAAATGCTACAAATTATTTGAGTTAATTCTAAGTAGCGTAAGACTATCAAAGAATAGTAAATCGATTCAAACGTTTGCAGTTGCTGTTGCATTTCAAGGTTACTAAGCCACTGTAGAAGTTGGCAGGTTGATGAAAACCGCACCGAAAATCATAAAAGCACAGGATTTGAGTTTGAAATTGCTCGTAAAAGGAATCAGAGGCACGCTCCGTGGAGAATACAGTGCAGATTCACACTCCGAACCCATCTCCTGGTTACAAAAATAAATTACTTCAAAGGCCTAGTATAGTACAAGTGTAGGAGCATGTCGCTATAAATCTGACTGTGGATGCAAGCAGGAAAGGAGTGTGAGTGTACAGTATATACAGGAAGGAAGAGGTGTATCAGGAGTTCCAGGACTGCATGTTTCGCAGCATGGCCTCGAACCGGTGCATGCTGGGAGCATGGGCGTGGCTAAGACGCTCGCTCAGGCGGCTGTACAGACTGAAGCTCTTTAGCTCCAGCCAAATGAAGCCGAATCGGTCGTCGTCGAAAAGCACGAAGAGGCCCGGTGTGCGTTCCGGGCTCGTGAAGCCATGTCCTGCGATCAGACCTGTGCCGTAGAAACTGACAGCAAATAGAGAATAAATGCCAAGTCGTAGAATTTAAACCACATAATATAACTTGATCAGAAGTCACAAAAAGATCCAAATCTGATAGAAAGTATTGTAAATAATGTCTTGGCGTTATCAGTATTTGATTATTGGCAGAATCCTGACAGTACCTCCCTCTTATACGTGGCTTTTATAAATGGACACAATCTACGCTTTCTGGGTGGTCAAATTTGGTAGAAAGTGGAGCTAAAGATGAGAGCTTTTGTGTATGAAATGAAATGAAACCCTGCTCTCTAGATGAACATCCTGGTACCCAATCACCGGCCCATAAGTGCCGTTAGTGTATCGGTCCAACCACTGTGTGCTCACCTGTTTTTCTAATATTCACTCCAGATCATTAAACACACTACGTCCAAATGTTAATCTTGACTGCCATGCTTTTTCTTTTTCGCTAGATATCAAAACTCAGTGATTGGCTCTTTTGTTTACATGTCTGAAGCTTTGATTGTTCGACAAAGTGTTCTCTTTCCACTTCCTTTAAGTTTATTCTCATCTTTAAATTCTCAAGTGAGTTCTCACCACATCTTGCAGGTTCGTGGGTAAACCTCATTCCGGGCCATTACACCCAATGGCAACACAAAGGCCTGTGCTTCCTGAGCGGTCCGTGGCTCCGAAGCCTCCGCTCCAGCAGAAGGCGCCGAGTCAGTGCCCTCTGCTGCCACCTCCAATGGAGCTTTTTGAGGTGGTGAGCCCCTCTGTAATTCCTCATGAACCCCCAGTACCAGACGGGACAGCTCATCCATGCTTCGCTGCTGCTCCAAGTCTGGGAGACGCAGTGGACGGCTTAGGTCAATTTCGAGTGTCAGCTGACCCGCCGGAACGTTCGGGTCACCCTGGAACAACATGCGGATGAGTAACACAGATTTAACCGGGCCCTAGATACAACAATGTCTCTCAAACTCACGGTTAGCTTGGTGGCTTTGGCCTTGGAGCCATGGAAGCTCAGCATAATGATCTCCAGGCCGTGGCTGCCATATGTCCCTTTGAAGAGGCCAGACCGCAGCAGGTCTGAAGGGAGGCACGGGGGCAGATAAATCCGCCGGTAGGTCAGGCAATTACTGAAATCAAGAAGCAAACCCTTACAACAGTCATTTCAGAAGCCATGATGTGGAAAACAAACTTACTCGTATTGACTGGTGTAGATGAACTTCATGAGGATCAGCTCCTGCATGTGCTCATGGAAAATATCCTCTAGTGTTCGTCCCCACTCCTCCTCCAACCACGTCCTGAACTCCTAAAAAGGGAAACAAACGACATGGGGCTCAATGCAATTATAGAGATGTTTGGTCAATAAAGACCTAAACAAAAAAAGTAAATCTATATCAAATCAAACTTTACTTTTGCCTACAAAGCAGCGTTGAGCTACACTTGCACAAAATCACGGATATAGTGATAAGCATGGTGGAGGGTCATTGACGGTTTGGGACTGCGAACGGAGGGGTAATGGTGCTTTCAATGCTGAGAAATACAGGAAGGTAGCATCATGCAACACCATGGGGGGTCAAACATTAGGTTCACAGCTGGGTTCATACCTCTTGCCTTCCTCCAGGCATTCGGTGGTGATCTGTCTGATTACATTTAGTGGAAAATTCATCTTTCTTCACAGTCTGCAAAACAAGGACAGTGTTGGGAGTATAATGGTTTATAGAGAGTTGTCAGAGATAAAAATAGGAAGTAAACTAGCAAAACAGACCAAAGCTGTCTGATCAATCATTCAAATCGGTCAGGATTTTATCTGAAAACTACACATTAAAAATTAGTTTTTTTTTAATTAACACTGAAACAAAACCAAATTGGATTCTGTAGTAGGACGTTACCTTTACAGGGACCTTTTTTACAAAGTCTGCATCATATCCCTGTACCCGCTTCAGCCATGTTACGCCAGCAAAACTTTTTGAATATAGTTCCTAACAATATCAGCCTTTTATCAACTGATCTGACAACCAATGTTACTTTAAATTTCTATTTTGTAAAACTGAATTGCTACTGGTCCAATCGGATTCCATGATCTATGCTAAGCTAATGCTAAACGTGCATTTTACATGCGGTAGAGAAATGTTAAACCACTTATAACCTCGTGGACCCGTCAATAAAGTGTTTCAATAAAAGATTTTTAAATCGAGCGAAACATTACGTATAGATTACCAATAATATACTATAACAAATGTTAGAGTCAAGGTGTCGTAAAAAAAAAAATTACTTTTATAACGTGGAAAGTGCTGTTCTGTAGCGCAACTTAGAGAAACCATGTGATGTGCTCTCTCCATCCCTTCTCACACGCTCTATATTCTCTGTGTTTGAAACCGTGTTGGTGTCAGTAATTCGTGAAATATCTCGAGAAAGTTAACTTTCATACGTGGTGCCGTAATGTTTTCTGCACCCGTTCCACCTCCTCCAACACATCACTTCACTCTCAAGGTAAGGTTTCACATTTGTGTACATATTACATATTTTGCTTGTGTTTTATTCTGTTTTATTATCATTTATTACATGAACAATGTGTAGATTTAAGGATTGAAGAAACATTACTTGATTTTTCTCTGCTTTTCCATTTTTTTCATCTAGTTCTACGGTTGTTTCTGAGAGCCGTTGCATGGATTAGGTGTTTCACATGTAAAACTTGCTTCGAGATACGAAATGTTTTGAGATACGAACGTCACCCTGGAACGGATTAATTTCGTATCTCGGGGCACCGCTGTACTTTAAAGAATACAATTTCACAAAATACCTGAATGTCTCCTTTATGAGGCCCCTTGTGTCCGTACATACATTCGACAGTGGCTTTGTTTTTCTCCCACATGTGGATGCGGAAAAGAGGCCGTCTGCGCATGGGGTCCTCTACACAGGGATCATGGGGGGGTAAGTACATCCAACCGATGATGAACAGTCCATCCACCTACATTCACGGTCAGAGACAGAAAGGGACAGCTATATGAGATACAAGGTTTTAGAGAGTACTCGAGTAAAAGTACCTTTACTTCCCAAATTAAGAAAGTGGAGTAAAACAAACGAGTAAAAAGGAGCTCTTCTAAAATCAGAGCCATTTTCGTGAGGGTGTTTCGAAGCAAGATAGAAATGGAGAGAAAGAAGAGGCAGATAGATAGCATGAAGGGAGGGAGCGAGCTGGAGGAAAAAGACAGGAGAGTGAAATAGAAGAGAGATGGATAGATTGAAATAAGAGAGCGACAGAAAGAGTGACACTGATGCCATCCCTGTTTGTTATTTTTAATGTTGTCTATTTCCTGTTAATCCCTGAATAAACAGGTCAGTTTCTTGTTACCAATCATTGTGTATTCAAACTCACTTAAGTCAGCTGGCTAGTTGTTATCAAGAGTACTACAACCCTTTTTAAACTAAGTAAGATGGCTAAATAACTTTTTAATACATGCTTGGCTGCATAGGCCGGTATCGGTATTGGCCACCAGTATCTGTGGTGCAAAAAGCTGGATCGGGACATCCGTATTTACAATAAATCAATAAATACTTGCACTCTTTACCATGTAACAGGAAAAGCAAGACTGTTTGATCTTGCAGTGGTGTGGTGGACAATGAAGATTCTACGTATATTGGTTTAGTTATGTGCTCGATGCAGTGGCAGGTGGGTATTGTACTGAAAACATAAATCCGTTAGCTTCGGGGTTGCATCAGGGGCAAATAAATACTATATAATCTATAGATACAATATAAAAATATCTGGGATTTTTGTTTTGGAAGGAACTATGTTCTGCGACTTCCTGTAGGCCGAATATTACTATGCAAGTTATCTGAATTGGAAATGGGATGTCAAGTAAACGTTAATGGGTTTTTTTCCTCTCAAATAGCATTCTGAAGGCCAGCAAGCAGATGCAGGACAATGTCAACATTTCCCCATTCTGTCAGGTTTGCCTAGCACTTCTGCTAAGATCTGTGAATATGAATACACTTGAGTGTGCGTGTTTGGGATATTCTTTCATTTTACGTCCACAAGAAGTCAACTGACTGGGAAATGATACATTCATTTAATGGAATCATTCTGGTGCACTTCTGAAAAGTGCCTTGGCATAACTTAGCGAGTGTGTAACGTGTCACATGTGTGTAACTGATGGAATATGACAGTTATTATAGACTTTCTACAAACAATAGCGTCTCTGGAGAGTCTGCTGCACTTTATTTACATCTTACATGTTTTTGTCATGGTAATATTTACTTGTTGATTCTGGTGGCGTGGGTGATGTGTTGTGGAACTTCAAGAAGTTTTGAGCAGTTTATTAGTGCTTCTTGTTTTGAAGAACAAAATTATTAATCTATAAAGTAATTAAATGCATTACCAAGACAAAATATATATTTTGTTTATGCGTAGCATTGGCTGTTTCTGTGATAGTTGTTGTACAGAGCAGCACAAGCATGGCTAATGTTTTGATACACAACCACCACTGATAAGGTTCAAATGTGAAACAATAATAATTGTTTTAGAATTTATTAATTTTGTCTTACCACCACATTTAGTAGTCCTCCATAGGGGCCGATGTCTGGCTGCCAGAGACCCAAGATGTGCCGGTAAGGATGTAATACTGCAATATAAGCACAAACATGACATTAATAAACCCAGAATTAGCCCAGAGGTTATTATAATGACAAAAAAACACGAGCATAATCCACAGAGTGCTATTAGATATTCAATGTCACAGGCTCGGCTAATATTTGCACTTCTTTACATCCTGCTACACGCACACATGCAGCACACACTCAGGAGAAGCCGCCTGCTTAGCATATCTCCATAGTCCACAACATTTGTGTGTTAGAAATGGATAACTAACAGAAAACATCTGGTCAAAAACCAAAAAAGCAGTTGCACAACCAATGATTGAAGCGATGTCTTCCACCAAACTAACAATGCAAACTGTGCCTTTTTCCACAAATTACATAAAAAGTGCCAGGCCACTAGGTGGCGATGTAAAAAGTAAGTAGTTTTCAGGGTTGGGGTCAATTCGGGAATGAACAAACAACAATTTCAATTCAAAGAAGAAAAGGAATGAAAGCTAGACGTCCCCAAATCCACTAATCTATGGAGAAGCACTGAAATGTTAGTCGAGATAAAACCAATTGTTTATGATCAAAAACGGCATAAATCGAGCTAACTTGAAGCATCTTGAACCAGCAGCACAATGCCTTGCCACACACCGGTACATACAGTGTGTGTACACGTCCCGATAGTCCATGTGCTCATAATCAGGGAGAAGCTTCATAAAGCGTCCCGACTTCACCTGCGGGTTCACACCTGCAGAGGAACGCAAGAGTGTGTGCCATAGGAAGAAAAGACAAATAGAGGAAACAGCTTGCTTCATCAAATACTATCTTTTTTTTGTGATCCCCAATTTAGTCGTTACGGTGAACTCTTTGATCATTCTGAGCTGAAATGCTACTGGTCTAATCCAATTCAATTATCTATGCTAAGCTAATGCTAACAGTGCTGGAACGAGTCAATCTGGAACGTGTGTGTTATTGTGAGGCTTTGAATGTTCCAGTTTTATTTTTGGAGTAAAAATTTACTTTCTTGCAGGACTTACGTTTCACATACAAGTCTCGACTCGACATTCCCACAATCTCCATCTTCCTCAGGTCATCTCTCATTCCAAACTCTGTCAAAAGAACAAAACAAATCACCTAAATCTCAGATGTTCTCTAAGAAGAACCGTTCGTTAGAAGCAGTCTGCAGACAAGTACCTGTAAAAACCTGTGATAAACCGAATCCGCGATAGGTAAACTGGTATCGAACATCGAGCGCAGTGGCCATTTTGTTTGTATTCTTAGTTTCCACCAGGAGTCACGCTTGAATTGTTTTGGGGTTAAATATTTACAAAGTATTCATTCATTTATTCTCTTTTTGGGGTCATGGGGGTCTGCTGGTGCCAATCTCCAACTCACATTGGGTGAGAGGTACACCCTGGACAGGTCGCCAGTTCCTCGCAGGGCAACATTCACTCTCACATTCACACCTAAGTGGAATTTAGATCGTTCAATTATCCTAAATACGTGGGATTGTGGGGGAAACCGGAGTATCCGGAGGAAACCCACGCAAACATTATAACTGGAAGGCATCTGTGCCGCCCATTAACAAAATTAAAAAAAAAAAAATGCAAAAAACAAAACAACTATTACTAATAAAATATAATAGCAAAACCACAATATAAATTGGTTTTAGTTTCGATTGGTAGGAGTCACTGTTTAATGTGTAACCATGGCAACGGTGGGTCACACTATAAAGATGATGTCACTCCTGCTTATCGATTTAAGATTATATATCTAACATGCGCACACAGCCTTTATAAATAAAAAAATAAAGTTCATTCATTCGGAAGATAGAAATAATGTTGTCTTTGTTATTTAAACTAAATGTTCTTTTACAGATATTATTTTTTTAGAAACTAATCTACAGAATTCTACATGTGAATTCCTACAACCAATTTCCTTATTGCTGCCAGGATTTAAATTCAATGGGAATTCTAATATCCAAACATTTAATTTACTATATATATGGCACATATATAATAATCCTCCTATTACGACTGTAATTGTTGTTATTACTAATAATAGATGTTATTTTTGTTATGACATGATCATAAAAACAATATCAGCCATAGCTTTGTGTAAATGTTGGCTGTTTATCGGTTAATGTCATTAATAAAGAAGCCGCTATCTTTCTCTTTACCCTCCGTGCATCTTCTCCTCCAGATGGTTTCCGTGTTCAGAATCTGCCTGAATTTCTTGCAGACCCGCGCCAGGTTTGGTAGCGCGGTGCCCGGTAACGACGCGAAGATCTCCACCAGCAGCTCCGGCGGAAGGTCGAGCAGCGACTGCGGGTGCGGAGGGCCGGCGGAGGCAGTAACCGAAGCCGAGGCTCCGAGAGCGGCCCCGCAAGGCCCCGCGCTGACGCTTTGACAGCTGCCGTCGAGCTCATCTCTCATTCCGCCCACCACCCTCTCTTCTTCCTCCTCCTCGTCCATGTCGGTGTCGCTGTCCCGTTCGGCCTGGCTGTGTCTCTGCCGCCGCCTGCAGCGCCGCGACTGACCCGCTCCGCAGAGCCTGGCACACGCCGCCATCCGCAGCAGCATTACATCATCCTCACCGCTCACCTGCCACAACTGCGTCCCTCTCTGTTGACAGCTTGCGTCAACGACAGCTCCTCGTGACGCCATCACGCATGACGCCATAGAGATCAAAATACAAAATACCGTGCAAAAAATGTTAGGCAGGTGTGAAAAATGCTGTACGCAGACAGTGCTTTAAAAAAATATCAACACTGATTATTTATGCACATTATTCACACATAGTTTGAAACCCAGTCATGAACAGAAACAGATACAAATGTGTAGGAAGAATAAAACTAGTGCGAGTTACGACTGGGTGTACTCTTGTGAAGAAGCACAAAGAAAAAGCCAAAGTTGAGGATTGTAGATGCAGTGGTCGGCCAAGAAAACTTAAACAGCAGATGGTTAAACACATCAAGCTAATTACCCTTTGGGACTGGAAGATCAGAACTGGCAAAAAAAAACTGTTGAGTCTGACCAGAAGTGGACTTAATGGAAGAGTTGTAGCCAAACCTCCAATGTTGGATCAACTCAAGTTTGAAAACATAGAAATGGTTTGCAGAAATATGGCAGCAGGTGCTCAGGTCTGATGAGTCATGGCTGTAACGGGAGGGAGTTCAGTTTGTCAAAGACAGAGAGGAGTACAACAACTGTGTCTGAAGATAATAGTGAAGCATGGTGGAGGTTTCTTGAACATTTGCGGATGCATTTCTGCAAATGGAGTTGGAGATTTGGTTACGGTAAGTGGTGTTCTCAATGCTGAGAAATACAAGATGATGCTTATCCACCGAGCAATACCAGCAGAGAGGCTTATGATTGGTTCCTAATGTATTTTGCAGCAGGACAATGACCCAAAACACAACAACCATTTCTTCAAAAACTGATCAATGATAAACACTTCCATTTTTGAAAGCCTTCTATGTTTACAGCCAATCATCCATGTCCGAAAAGCAATGTTATTGAAATATTAATCATAAGCCATTACAGAACGATACTGGAAACAAGGTTTAACTTGATGTAACTGAAAATGTGGCGTTATTTAGCTATAAACACTGAAGATGCTAACAGCTAAAATAACAAAACTGTATTGTGAAAAGAGAGGGGATATAAAGTCAAGAGGCTCTTTTTTAAAGAGCCACGCATTCCCAGTTGTGATGAAACTTCCTGTTTGTGATGTAACTCAGAGCAGTAGGGTTCAAAATATTTGCTTCTATTACAACAAACTCTTGGAACTTTAAAAAACTAAATCTTTTCAAGAAAACTTACATAATATAGAAAAAATATTGTTAATCAAAAGCACCCAATTAATTATGAATTAAATAGAACCAACTTTATGAGAACTTCTATGATTTACTGAGCTTTGTAACAAATAGCTTGAGATTTTCTTTTCATCTGTAAATCACTTTGGATTAAATCGTCTTGTCAAAATTTTAATGTGATGCATATCAACATTAAATGTATTCAAAACTTAGGTGTATTTTCTATCAAACAATTGCAAGTTTTATATTTCTGTTGTGGGGAAAAATAAGTACTTGTTGTGTAAAGAAGTAAAGTTAAACGAAATATTAGTTTGCAGTTGTGTCCACAAGATGGCGGCGCTCGAACACGTGTTTGTTGTCCCGCCTTTATTTTTGTATTTTCTTTTTTTCGAAGGTGTTGCTCATCTGCTTGACTAAATTCACACATTTGTGCGGATGTAGGCTGACAGTGTCGCCACACAATCGCTGAAATACACCATAGCTAAATAAACAGTGCAATTATACAGTAGTTTTGCTGGTTTAACTGGCCGTTTGGGTTTCAATTGTATTTGTGTTTGCCTGCAGGTTACTGTTGTCTTTTTCAAAAGAACACTAAATAGCCCGAACCTTTGTGCTCTAATTACTAGAATACGACTATTTCTTTCACTTTTGTGCCTCAAGCTTTTTTAATAAATGTGAATCAATAGATTGGAGCCATTAAATCTGCAGCATGTAAGGTTTAGAAGCAAGCTATAAGTGATTTTGGTGTGAAATAGTGAAATTTTATGAAGGGAAAAGTTTGTCCTTGTCAAATATGCTTGTGAACCTTGAGGAGAATTATTCTATAATTATATTATTCGGAATAAATGTCATCCGTTATGAAATATCCCTGTTGTGTTTGGCCGCTGGGTTGCTTTTCCAAAACAAATATACAGTGCAAAGCCAGGAAAAATGTTTTTTCTTATAACTTTTGAAATGTAGATCTATTTTCATTAATTCTTCATTAGAAAAATGCAAAAATTACATAGTGAACCTTGGATTGTGTCTGTATTTGGGGCATTATACCCTGATCTGCGTATTTCTGTTATGCCACATCTCTGGAGCATGTGCTTGATGAAGTGCAGAAGTCAAGTGAAGATCTGCCAATCAGCTGCGTTACTGACCTCTGCTCGGCTTCCATCTGCTGTGTCTTTTGCACACCCACCACTGCCAATTGGCACCCTCGGCATAAAGCTTAGTGCCAGCAGGTGGGCACCGAGCACATGCTATACCCCTGTCTAAATTGGTATCTGTACTGGAAGATTACAGGAGAGTTAACAACAGTAAAATCTGTTAGGTGTTTCTAACTCAAGAACTCACCCCTCACCCGTTTGATTGGGTTTTCTTTTCTTTTTTTTTCAAATAAAACAAAGGTTTATTTAAGTGCCTCATGATGTTTTATTTAAATTTCTTGTTTCTTTAACTGTTTTTACACATGTAGGTGATGTAATAATTGACTTTTTTTGCATAGAAAAAGGATCCAAATTGGCAACACACTAACATACTCATGCAACCCCGGACGTCTATTTGTATGTACAGTTGCATATTAATGCAATTTTCTGTAGCACTAGCTTTGTTTGATTTGGACATTCGCTGTCAGTCAGATTCTGACGGAATTTCGATGTCATTTTGGATGATGTTTGCTGGTTTCTTGAGTCAGCTTCAAGTGGCCAGACGATGCACTGCAGAATTCGTTTTGTAGGGGGTTTGCACCAGTCTGTTAAAAGGCGTTTTCCTGGCTGTAAACAGTTGGTTGTGTCTTCAAGTGGCTAGTCAATGATCTGCAGTTTTATCCACTTCTACATTGGCTTCACGAGGGAAAGTGGGAGCTAACACTTGGCTCAAACAGTTGCAAAAGCCGAATTGTGAGCACAGACTCGAAAACCAAATTAAAAGTGGCCAGCACGGCCCTGACTAGTGAACCAGGCAGCTGATTGAGATGCGCCCAGTACAATAGTGTGAGTAACAGAGAGCGATCCTTCAGCCTTTGCTTGAGTGGTGTAGGATTCTGGGAGATGAGTTGAATCTGAATATGACAGCTGTTCCGAGAGCAGGTGACACGCAGGACACTCGAGAACTGCTTATCTCTGTGGAGTTGTGCCTTCACTCACATGTACTGGACATCACAGGATCTGTCTGACACTGTTTATGTATAATGTTACTCTCTACACAAATGTTTGTCGAGTGCTCACAGGCGACAATAAAGGAGACCAAGGTTTCGTAGTTGAATTTAAAGTGGCATGGTACAAACTTTTTGACATTTCCAGCTGACGAGTTGAGCTGACGTGTCTTCTTTAGCAAAGTTAGCAAGTTCTCCTAGTGCAAAATTTGACGTAGGAGTGAGTGATGAGGGAATGTCCCTGACAGGAAGCGTGGATTTCTCCTCATACATCTCATGTATCACTCAGGTGGACCATCCTCTGTATTTGAGGGAGAGGAATCTTGAGGAGTACCTTAAATGGTAATAGTCTGTTCTGTTGTGGAGTTTCAAACTTGGGATCGGTGTGTAGAGGCCTTTATAATGTGTTCTGCAGCCATTTTTTAGAACGAAAGCGAGACTCCAGTGAGAAGAAACCCTGAAGTAGAAGTAAAAGTTCGATTACACATACCACCTTTGTGCTCTAGGAACCACCTCAGCTCACCTTTGTTTGCTTGTAAAGCTTGACTGATCAGTATTCCATACATCTGAATTTCCTGATCTCTGCCCATCTTGTTTCTAGCCTCACGAGCTGCGATGTTGATGTTTCCTTCATCGTTCAGCAGATGGTGAATTAACACCAATTAGTCTGAGATTCAGCTCTCCTCCGCTGTGACACATGGACAGGAGAACATACCTGAGGCCAAAACAGCCAATTAAAGAGGAAAAGCAGATGTGTGACTTGTGGCTCGAGTTTGGAGGTAATTGTTGGAGGTGAGAAGGTACGAGTCAAGATGTGGATTTGGAGCACTGACCTCCTTCTGGCTAATTTGAGAAAGCATCTGGAATGTTAACCATGGTGCATCTGTTATATTATAATAGCTAGGGGTGTAATGACACATATATCGTGGCGAAATATGTCGCGATACAAAATTGTCACAATATCGTGGAGATACTGGGAGGTAAGGTCATGGAGCTGATTGTGATTCTAGTCACTAGGTGACAAGTATCCTTTACACAAAAAAAGAGTCTAAAATTGGCTTCCTCCATCAATTAGAGTAAAAAAGGATGACTTAATTTATCAACACTGCCCCCTAGTGGAGGGATGCTATTAAACACTCTCAAACAAATCTAAATATACCTTAGCCTTCTTAACTCTGAGGTCTCAAAACATTCAAATTTTTTGTCAAAAACGGTTCGTTTATGTTTCAATCGTTATTTAAAAGTAGTGATGGATATCGTATCGTGGTCACTACATCGAGGTATGTATCGTATCGTTACACCCCTAATAATAAGTACTGGGTCTATGCATTGCTCTCTAAAGGGAGGGGCCCTTATGGAATCTAATAGACTAAATGTTTGTGTTTAATATACTTTACAACTTGCAATTCTGCAATTAAAAAGGCGGAATACTCTTATTTTGTTTTATCTTCAGTATCGGAGACTCTCTCTCTCTCAGTATCAGCCAATATTTCCCTCCTCTTCACTTCCAAAGAGCGATTAGAAGATCATCGCGATATTTAACATTTCAAGCCAGGGCATTTTAGGCCATGAAGGAAAGCTAGACTAATGCTTGCGCTGACGCCATGTTCATTTCACACTCGGAAAGTGTGAAGACTATCAGATGCAAGCACAGATGGCTGGAGGAATGACCGACTGAAATTTTAAAGCCTTTCCATGTTTCCGTTCCTGAACCCAGCAACGTTTACTTGCATTTTATCATTTTACTATGATTTTTCACAGGGTTATCTGCATATTAACGCTTGATTAAGATCAAAGTAGTTACTACAAATCACGCAAGGCCCCTGGACACAAACAATGTGAATGAAGCTTAAGATGAAGGCTGCGAGGACAAGGATTCTCCTGTAACTTGTGAAAATATTGACAGAGTACATTGATTTATTCCAGATAAATAAATATAAATATACAACTTGTAAGCTAAAATATCATTCTGATGCAAATGATGAACCAATCAGAGCCTTCAGACTTGTGCATGTGATGGTTTTCTCAGAAATGTGTTTTTGCCAATAAAATCTCACACACATCTAGATTTGTTTAACTGTTAACTCCACCTTCATCATTTACACAAACTTCTGAGCTTTTGGATTCATTTGTGTAGATCTGTTTGAGCTCTTTTTTAAATTTCTTCATTTGTACATTTAACACACCCACGGTCTGGATGTTGCTTGCACCATGCACTACAGACTTAGGGCTATCCCAGTGAATCTATGATTATTCATTTCACTTGGAGCTTTTGCATTTGTGTTTAAACAAAAATATGAAGCTAGGAGGAAGATCAACCCTAAAACTTAATACCACTCATGTCTTGAATTGCTGCAAGATTTGAGGTTCGAAGTGCTCAGTCAGTAACATAATATAATGCTTCCCATGTCAATTTGAGTAAAATCAACCAATCCCCATGCCGTGATGATTTTTCTAAGCTGAGATAGAGATATGTCAAGATGGTTACTATGGTAAACAGTGTGGTTGCTAGGGAGGGGACGGTGACATCAAAATGCTTTTCATGTCAAAATGAGTAAAATGGGCCAATACCCATGTCACTATGATTTCCCTAAGCTGAGATAGTGATATGACATTGGTTGCTATGGTAAACATTGTGGTTGCCTAGGTGGGGGGGTGGGGGCTCAGTGACATAATGTTGAATTTGTAATTATAAATTATATAAACTAACCCCTATGTCTCCATCATTTACCAAAGCTTAGATAGAGTTTGCATAGTGTGGTTGCTAGGGTAAACATTGCGGTCGCCTAGGTGGGGGGAGGGGGGGCTCAGTGACAATGTTCAATTTGTAATTATAAATTATATAAACTAACCCCTATGTCCCCATTATTTACCAAAGCTTAGATAGAGTTCACATAGTTTGGTTGCTACGGTAAACAGTTTGGTTGCTAGGTAGCTGTCAGTGATGGCATAAAAATTTAAGCTGTTGATTAAAGTATCAAAGTATGATTAACATAAACAAACCTGCATTTCCTTATGATATTTTTAAGTGTTTATGATGTTAACGAGTTTATGTTCAATGATAATATTTTGGCTCCTCTAGCCTTGAAATGACCCCAGATGTTGTAACTAACAGTCAGTGAAAAGAGCGTAGTGGAACCAAAAATTTACCAACACAAAAATTTAGAAGCTCATCAAGCATTGCTAAATCATTCATCAACCATTTATGTGCTTTTCAGTTAGATGTCAGCATTTGCCCCGTTTCAAAATCACGAAATCACATTTGGCCAGGGTTTTGTGTGTCATCATTGCTGTGTGTGCTTTTGGATCTGGACCCGTAGCCATCCATCAAGCCCCAACTACTCACCCTTTCCCACATGGCACCAATCAATGAAACGAAATGTTCCTTTTCTGCGCCGAGGATGAAGTCCATCAGTCATGTGATCAAAGTCCTACAATGTACTGAGTACCCGACAGTATTGTTGGGTGTCCTTGCTACTAAAACGTATCATTATTACGCTCTAACAGCGTTCCCACACTCCGATAGGATTTAGTTGCATCCGATCTCGGAGCTAATGAGAGCTGATAAGTTGGAAGGAGGTTGAGACGAGGCTCTCCATGAGGCTGATCTCAGTGGTGCCCACTCCATTGCCAGGATGCTGAAGACCTGGGCTTCAGCTGTGCCTGCTGATGGGCTGGAGCATCTGCCAAACAGGCCTCTGGGAATGAGGAACACACACGGCGTGCTGTAATTGGCTTCTGATGACAGTGAGCGTTAGCCGCTTCACCACGCAGACAGTAGAGCTGCTGCACTTTTAACAGAAGAGGGGCGTGTTTTCTGCCGTCAGCAGAAGGATATAATACAATTCTGCTTGATGTGTGCCGTTTCCAACAGAGCTTGAGCATCTTGAAACCCCAGTTTGTTTCTCATCCTGTTAAGCCTCCTACATGGCTGTTTCTGTTTCAGGTCATGACTGGGTTTTAACTGCCGTGACACTGATTATAATCGGATTAAAGAGTGCCATGAATGAAGTGTCAAGGTGTCATAAAAAAATGTTGAATAAAGTGGAATGTGTTTTAGAAGAAACCCCTTTTGTTTCCGAACAGCAGTTTCCAATTTTTTTAATGACACCTTGACTTACTTTAATTACGGCACATTACTGCCAATCTACACGTAATGTTTTGCTTGAATTAAAACGGAGGAGGTATGGCAAGCCTCATTAACATTTAAACCGTTGCCCGGAGTATAAATATATTTAAAGATAAGAACACATGTATTCTGACCTGTGATATATATATATATTCACTAGGCACAAAGACATTTGGCGATATCTTCAAATTCAAAAGTCACTAACGAATGAGAGATATCTCGAAATGTATTGCAGATATCTTTAAATGTAAAGAATTTCATTTGGTTTCTCTCCTATTAGAGGTTTTTACTAGTCATACTTTATTTGGAGGTATTGACTAGTCGTAAATTATATAGCGATATCTCTAATAATATTGTCAATATCATTTGATATCACAAGATTTGCCTAGTCAAAATATAATTGGAAAGATCTCTAATTCACTTTCGTAGAGCAATTTGAATTGAAGATATATCTAAAAGTCTAGTCAAAAATATATTTATCACTAGTCAGAATACGTTCGTTCCGATCTTTATATTTATAGTCAGGTTTAAATGTTGAAGGGGCTTGCCATAGGGGGTCTTCTCAGGTCATCTCGGTATGTTTTGCACATACATTTCAGGATACGCTGTTCTGAAATCTGAACTTGTGAAACTAATATCATCCGTTCGACTCACATCTCCGGGGACTTATTTTACTTTGATCATTCATTTTGATTGAGCATCCGTCGTTCTCCTCTGAGATCTCCAGAGATGGAGCCATATGTTAGGAGTTCACGACCTCTGGAGTCACAACAATAACAAGCAGAGAATAATGGATTAGGAAGGTCATTATCACAGAGAATGATTTATGTTCAACTGCGTGGACACGGAGGGCTAAAACTCTATTTGATTGTGATTTCTTTAGTAAAACTGACTATTTTTCTCTCAAAAACCAAAGGATTTTGGCACTTTTGGAATAGAAAAGTACACACCCAGGTGAATTAATTGTGTACTTGCAACATATATATTTACTGAATAAAATTGTAGAAATTTTGCTCAAAAATACATTAATTAAAAGTGGGGTTCCAAATGTATGATTTTAGATGTTACCTCTTCGAATTTAGCCGTTTAGAGCATTTCTTCCAATAAATTACTTTTTTTAAATGTTTTTTCCCCCATTACATTCCATAATTCCACAGCTGACCTGAAACTCTGAAATTCTGAATATTCAATGTTGTCAAAATTCTCACAAATTGAGAACAAACTATTTTTGTGTTTTATAACAAAATAAAAATCATAAATCCCCACGAAAAGCAAAGACAAGGTTAAAAAAAAGTGTATAAAGCTCCTTATACACAGTGTTTTTGCCAGATATTTGAAAAACACAAACCATTTCACAAGTCTTGCACTTCCAAGGTAATCCCTTCATTTCACCACCAGATGGCACCGATTTAGTGTCTGTAGAATGAAACTGAAAGACGATCGCACATTTTCTCACATTTTAATTTGAATTATCTTTCAAATTATGTGTCATAACTCTTGTAATGTTCGTTTAAATACAAAAATGTAGAAGGGAATCACCTTTTTGAACTTTATATTATATTTGAACTACACATTATATTTATAAAATCAAAATGAATCAAATGCTGGGTTGCATCATTCCTACTTAAATCAAAACAGCCGCTCCGGTGCCTGGAGACACTTCTAAGGGTTAAGTACACAGACTGATTTATTCCACTCAACACAAGTGTATTTTTTGGATTCATCTGAAAATTTAAATTAAACATTTTAATGATGTATTAATATAAAACATTTTTCTATTGTTTATTAATCAAGTGCTGTATTTCAAACTCTGATCCACAAGCTTATATAAAAATAATTACATTTAAGCAAACTCAAAATACGGTCAACAGATTTTTAAAACATTTACATTTTAAGTGTTTTTGCATGGATACTAGAAGAAAATAAATAAATTAGTGTAAAAACGCTTTATTTCAACACAGCTGTGCCACTAAATCTTAAGTGTCTTAAGAAGTGTTAAAGATTAAGTATTAGCATATTAAGTACGAAATTAGAGCGTAACAGAAATAATAAAACCAGTGGCACTTTAATGTACTGTTTTTTCATATGCTAATACATTAATTTACATTTTTTTAATTGTCAAACCATATGAACAATAACTGTATTTTTTTAACCCTTTGAATCCTGGATCCATTACAGTGAACATCAGATATACGCTTAATTTTCCCGCCATTTATCATAATTTATTTAGATCTACAACCTGTAGTTTAACATTTTTCTTAAACTGAGAGCTTTGCTCTTAAAATGTATTTTATGGACATAATTCATAAAACTAAAAGTAAAATATCAAATGAAAATATGTTAATCGATTATGGTATCTGGTGATCATTGTTAACGATGGGAGCACAGTAAAACAGCTGCACATTGCACATTTTAGATGCTCTAAAACATATAAAATCAATTAGTTGATTCTACGAAATGCACATTTATTGCATTCTTATTGCACTTAATTTAGTTTGTTTGGCCTTTCATTGCATAATAATTATCCAGCTATTCTGCATCCTTCACTGCAGTGTCACCATGCATAGGCCTGGGCTTGAACTTTGACCTCTCTTTACACCAGCAGTTAAAGGGGTCATGGGTTTTGACCACCCACCCCTAAGAAAGGGCTGAAGCAGAGGTCAAGACGGTTCATTGTTTTGGATATAGAGCAGCTGGTGTGTCTCAGTTTAATGGACTTCCTGTGACAAAGATGGGTGGCTGCAATGAATAAACGAATGCGTGCAGGCTGAGGTTTTGTTAGTAAAGGTGCATCATACAACAAGGTTTCCGCATCACGCCTTAACAACCCATTTATAAGTGAGCCGCTTGACTGGCTGGATAAGGTCTTGAGAGAGAAGTCCACTCAGCTGAAGAGAGAGAGAGTGTGAGATACCTCCGCCTAATGGACTGATATCATTGGTGTTTAGTGAGTGTTTCGGACATGTCATGAATCAGACAGCCATTAGATGATGTGTCCGATTGATTTATCAGCTTTGCAGATCTTCCTGTTTCACTAGCGGTATTATCTCTCTGCAGCAGAGCATCGGCTCTACAGCCTTTTGTCTGTATGTATCCTTCCTAAGAACTGGACACTGGTTAATGGAGGCACTAATGAGTGTGAACAGAGACCAGTGATGTCCCACCTTTCATCCACACCAGGAGAATCCTTTCACCCTGAAAAGGAAGATATGGGTAAAAAGGAATGAACAGAGTTTCATGCCTTTTCTCTATTTAATATTGAGACAAGGCTGCTTCAATAATGAGACAACCTTCAATCCCCACAACCTCTTTTACACAAGCATTTCTAAACATTCCTAAGAAATCATAATTTTTCTATTTAGAAAAGAAGGCAGAGACATTTAACAGAAAACACTGCTTTATTTAGCTTAAACACTAAAGATGCTGTTACCTAAACACATGCTGCATTGAGAAAGTGGAGATCCTGAGAGAGCCAGCTGTCAGTTCTGTGTTTCCTTCAGGATCTGGAGAGCAAAAAGGCAGAACCGGCGTGTGCTACTTCATTTAAGGAACTTGTAACTTCCTGTCTGTGATGTAACTTCCTGTTTATGTTGTATTCTTTGATCTCAGAAATCAACCAGACAATGGAATAAACAAATGTTTTTTACTCTTTATTTTAGATGCAAGCATATATGGCCAGTATCCCATAAACAGACCTCGCTCTGCTCAACTCTGCTGCTGGCATTCGTCGGCCTGCTTGGCTCCTGGTGTTGCTTGCTCCCTCATTCCGCACGCAAAGGAAGGACATGACTCAAAATTTATTCAAAACCAAAGTAAGAAAACTCTATAAAGAGAGAAATTTAACAGAAAATGCTGCTTTATTTAGCTTAAACATTAGAAATGCTATTAACTAAGAATATGCTGCATTGAGAACAAAGAAGATCAGGGACGGGGAAAGGGGAAGTCCTGAGAGTTCTCCCTCAGGATCTGGACAGTAAAAAGGCAAAACCAGGTTGCTCTACTTCATTTAAGCAGCTTGTAACTTCCTGTTTGTGATGTAACGTCCTGTTTTCGTTGTATTTTAGGCTGAACCTGGCAATGCTAATTATACACCGCACCCAGTCACGGTGTGTTTTATTGAACAAATGTTGTATTTGTTACCACTTTTGACAGTTTTCTATATTAGTGTTGCCCACCAGTGAAAAGTACATTTAGCTATGTTTGTTGAGCACATGGCTTTCTTCTGGTTTCTTATGCTATGTGCTCCCCTATCTAGCAAATTGACCCCCCAGTTCCCTTGTGTGTTCTGCACTGGTTCTGGCCAGGATTCATTTTGTAATATAAACTTATTTCTCCATATCAATATAACAATGGCTTTTGTAAAAACTTGCTAACCAGCAAAATTGTTTTATGCTTTGCACCCATCAACAAAAAAAGTCATGAAGACGCATCCTACAAACCATGTTGGTTAGAATCTCACACCATCTGTGTTTTACGAGGTGAGAACAAAGATATTCTTCATCTTTGCCCACCTGGCATCTACGCCATAAAACCTGTCAGATAAAGAGAAACATGACGAGACAAGAGCAAATAAATCATTGGTGGAGCTTGTGTTGGCTTCTCGAAAGGATCTCAATGCACACTTGTAGTTTTTGCTAACAAATGTGAGAGAAAGTGTTTATAATGAGTTTTTACTTGTTACTTCCTGTGGTTTGACACTTCCTCGCCTGTCAGCTAGCGGTTAGCGAGGAAAGCTGTTCGAAGTGTTTGCACTATGGTTACATGGCCTAAAGCCAAACGGTGGCTATCTCTCAACTGTAAGAAATTCTGACAGGTTAAAGATAGCTTTCTGTGGCTTGGCCTCTGCTTCTTGTCGCTTAAACACTTCCAGCTCGAGAATGACACCAGCAAGATAAAGCCGAAAAGTCAAAGAGGAGGAAATGGGTGCCATGGCTGTGAAAGATAAGAAGAAACAAAGAAGAAACATTAGCAATGAGTCTATGATCGCACTCTGTGTGACGACATCTGCGACACATGATTTTGTTCACAAATCCGCCTGTGCTTGAAAGTAAAAAACCCATTTTGTGGGTTTCAGTTTTTGTGTCAAATATATAGCGCCTGCCTCAAGCAACTATTAGATGCTAGTCATTCTGATTTTGGTATGTGTTTAGCAACCAGTCCTTAAGTAAATCTCTCTCTCTCTCTCTCTCTCTCTCTCTAATGCTCTCAAAAGGAAAAGATGAAATACCAAAAAAAAAAAATAAACAATTCAGAGTTACACCTGGGACAAGGATAGTACAAAAACATAAAATTGGTGCCGTGACCCAGAATATTTTTCTTCATAATACAAGACAAAAGGCATCAACTGGATGTTCCGACTAAACGTAAAACACTCATGTTTTACAATCCGAAAATCTGTTATTCTAATATCAGAATGTGAATCAGCATTGATTTGCAATATTTCTGTGAATCCACCATTTTAAAAAATCTCTTGCAGGTTTGTGTTCATGAAATGCCAGAAAACAAGTTTGACTTTCCCCTGAAAGAAGGACGGTACAATCAAAAGGGAAAAAATGGTGCCGTGACCCAGAAATGTTCCTTGTTTGTCCAAGACAGTAAATATCTCTCTCTTTCTCTCTCTCTGTCACTCATGCCCTCAAAAGTATGTCTACCAAGTAAATATTTGTGAACCACCAGAATTTGAGTTCCACCTGGGACAAGGATAGTACCATCAAAAGGCAGAAATTGGTGCCGTGACCCAGAAGATTCAGAAAAGCCTAAAGCTTATTTTATCTCTGTTTTCAATCTGCCTAGATGACTATTTCCTGTGGCACTCTGGAGATGTTTAGAAGCATCTAGTGAAGTACAGTTCAGTTCAAACAATCCACCCCTGAAAAATAGAAAATCATCCTGTCAAGAACATTCCAAATCTACTGAGGGTAACATAACACTAACAATGAAGCTTAGGAAAAGAAGGCCGGAATTAACTTAAAACTCCCACACCTGGTGTTTGTGAAGATCCTAACCTAAGTTAGAGTTCCTAAGTAAAGAAAAGATTCTTTATTTTCAGTGTATTGTTGGTATCAAATAATATTTATTTTAAACGATTGCATCTGTGCAATTAGAAAACTGCAAAATCCAACATTTTATGGAACTTCTTGAAAATGTTCATGCACAGACAATTGATACAATTGTTATCCACTTTTTCCTTTCTTGCCCATGCTTTGAGAATTTCAATGTGCTACTTGGAAACCTACAACCATGTATGGGCACCTGTTTCGAACAAGAGCTCAAAATACTACAACAAGCCTGGCAACAGCTATAGAAAAACCTAAACGCAAAAACTTTCAAAGCAATTCAGATTTTATGTGGTGTGAATGTGGTTGGAAGAGGCGATAGAAGCATTCGCTGAATTTAAAATGAAGAAGCACTTAAGCCCAATGAATTCTTAATGCCACCTGTGCTGACAACTGTTAGCAAAGACAATGGACCTGTTTCAACAATTTACTTTGTGCATTTTGCATGCATGAATGTTCTTACCCGCACAACAAATTGTATATGGTCCAAATCTGGCTAGACAACGAGCTTTTGCATGGCCTAGGAAAGGACAGGAGCCTAGTTGCTATCTCAGACAAGAACCCATCCCATACTACATTGGATGTTTGGCCCACCCCAACAGACTCCGGCCAATTTTGGCCCACTTGGTTCATGGATAAATCACACGGTGTAGGAAAACTCACAGGCAAATGCCACAATCATTTTGCTGACTCCTTCGCAAAAGGTTTACAGCTCTTTTCTTAATTCAGGATCCCATTTCAGTCAGAGATTTTGCTATGAATTCTGGGATATGTGCACAGGTTTCTGCTCTGGGCGTTTGGTCGCCTTGAATTCAAGATTCCCTTCTTAATTGGGTGGGGGTGGGCTTGCTATTGTGAGCACACTTCTAACCCTTTGTGTTCAAAGCATCTGTCACCCCTCCCCCGCCGATGAAGTATCTCTGCTCGATTAGGGGGGAATTCCTCACGGTTAACTCCACTGATGGCACACTTCAGCTGCTTGGTACTCTGTGCGACAATCGAGCGCTCTGCAGTTGAGTTCGGTGCAAGGGGAATCGGGATCAGCACCTCGGAGTCTGGGGATACCATTCTCGACTCGGAAGTTTTATTCACGTGTGAGGGAACACACAGGAAATTCTGAAGAGGCCTATGACTGCTTGCTCTTTTAGAGATGGGGTGAGGAGCTTGGTCACCTGGCGGGAGCTTGGGTCACTCCTCCACATTAAGAAGTAAGAGGTGACTGTTTTGAAAACCCTCTGGACACCTCCCTAGGGAAGTTTTCCAGGTACATTCGATCTTGAAGAGACCTCAGGTAACACCCAGCGAATTGAGAAGAAGCCATGTTGGCGTTGTTTTTTTTTTCTCTCCACAAGAAGACGAACGTGTTGCAGTCCACTAAAGAAATTGGTTCTTTTACTTGCATGTCGAGGACGGCTGTTGCTACATACCTCCACAGATTGGTGGTGCTTCACAACACAAGGACATCAGGAAATAATAAGAATACGAAGAAGACGCATCCAGCGAGATGCAACTTTCGTTGGTGGCCATGCATAAAGTGCATATGGCATACACATGAACACTGCATTCACTTTAAACCACACCTGTGTAAACTGCCTCTTGTGGTTCTGGCACACCAGTACTGTGAAACTTGGGAAATAGTATTTCCAACTCAATATCAAATTTGATAAAATGCTAAATTCACGAACATAAAAGATTCCAGTGTTTAATAAAAGATAGCCCCACATTACCCAAAATTGTGGGAAATCCTGCCACAGATAACTCTCCCAATTCAGTTCTGTCATCTCTTATAAATGTCCTGTTCCCAAAAGATGTTTTTTTGTGTTGCACAAATCTTAAAGGCTACAACAACATTAAATGCTGGATTTTGAATCATTCATAGCAATGAATAATTAAAATCATGTTGGAGGATTTTTTCATGATCTTTCATGAAAAAAAATTTTCTGAAGAGGAATAATGAAAAGCTGGTTTGGTGAGCAGGGGTTTGTGGAGTAGCAGTGACATTATTAATGGTACATGGTGTGTGGCCTTGGCGTGATGGCTGAAGATCTGGGGCACTGACACAAAAGGGAAAGTAATGCTTAGGTCTTGGTACTGACACATCAAAAATTGTTCCATCAAGCGAAGCATTTAACCTAAAAGAGCCCCAGGGCAGCTGTCTGAGCAAAGAATGGATGTCTTTATAGAAAACACAAGACACTGGAAGAGAGAAAGTCTACATTGCTTCTGGTTAAACACTCTGTACTCCTGGCAAAAAAAGTGGCATCTTTTATCTTTAAAAACATTTTTAGAAAACCTTCAGTTTTGAACAAACGGAAGGTTAGGTAATGTTTGCTTTGGTGTTTCTGGAGTTTAAAGCCTTGCTGAAGATATTCAGGAGTTTCATATAGAAGAGTTTCAGAGTCCTCAACAATCAGGAAGGCACTGTCATGTTTCACTGGGGGAATTCAATAAATATACAGCTCTTTATTTTCTAATTACAGTGTAGTTCCTCCACATATCCCATGTGGTGGTTTCTCTTCAAAATTCAGCCAGTTTTTGGAAATTCAGTGTGGTTTCTCCACATACCCCATGTGGTGGTTTCTCTCTCTAAAAAAAGAAAAACAACAACCTACTTTTGGAAATATGGTGTGGTTTCACTACATACCCCATGAGTTGTTTTTTTCTTCAAGAACCAGCCTGTTTTGAAAATTACAGTGTGTACATACCACATGTGGTAGTTTCTCTTTAAAAATCTGCCCATTTTAAGGATTACAGAGTGGCTTCTCCTCAAAAGTCTGCCTTTTTTAAGTACAATGTGTTTTTTTCCATACCCCATATGGTGGTTTCTCTCCAAAGCTCAGGCAATTTTGAGAATTCCAGTGTGGTTTCTCTACACACCACCTGTGATGGTTTCTCTCCATAGCTCGATCCATTTTGAGAATTCCAGTGTGGTTTCTCCACACACCCCATATGGTGGTTTCTCCTCAAAAGTCAGCCTTTTTTAAATACAGTGTGGTTTTCTCCATACCCCATATGGTGGTTTCTCTCCAAAGCTCAGCGGATTTTGACAATTCGAGTGTTGTTTCTCTACATACCCAGTGTGGTGGTTTCTCTTCAAAATTCTGGCTTTCAGCCTTGTCAAAACATATGGTTTTGCTTCTTTGACTGATGAGCTGTGTCTGAGCAGTTTTTAAAAAAATAAGAATAGAGTTCTAAAACGTTCTCTGTAGTTTCTGTGTTCCATTAGCTTTTTATATTTTGATTGATTGATCGATCGACTGATTGATCGATTGATAGCTCAACATGTTTATTTTGACATATGTGTGCTTGTAAATGCTGTGTTTGTGTTTATATGAGTGTAGGAGTGCGATGTATATTTCTGGTAGATATTCTGACATTCTGCCATTATCTCTCGCTCTCTCTCTCCTGCTCTCTCTCTCTCTCTCTCTCTCTCTCTCTAAATGGGCTCATGACCGAGTTCCTGACCACCGTTGCCACAGCGACTGTGTCAGACACATGCTACTCTCCCAGTAATTACTCAACAAGAGAGAGAACAGAGGAGGTGAAAGGGGCTGCACAAACACACTCTCTCGCACACACAGGGCCTTTCACACTCGGTGAAGAATTCAAAAGGCTGATATCAATGGGGAGAGATGATGGGAGAGCAGGAAATGGAAATGAACCTGACTGTGTGTTGATGCTGCACGCTCATTTCTCTAAGTCATACTGGAATGTATTAAACAGGTGGAGCTGTCAGACGATTATCCAAAATTATGTAGCTATTCTTTATCATTTTTTTTTTTATTAAATTAATAATTTTTCAGCAAAAGCCTCCACGTGCAAAGAAAGACCGGAAAAGACATGAAATGCTACACATGTCAGAACCTTTTCAAATCATCTTGATAAGGTTTATTTATAAAGCACCTTATAGCAGCTTGGTTTTTCGTCTTTTACTCTGGACAAAAAAAATCTAAACGCTAAAAAAATTCTAATTGTAAATCTCCTCCTAGACCGAACTGCTCGAACTACAGCCACCAAACTTTGCACAAGCATCCAAACTGGTCTGACTCAGGCTGCTATATTTTTTCAGACTGGCACCATTAATACAATTCTGGAAAAATTTCCATTGACTTACCATAGGTTCAACCTTCGTAAAATTGAACCTCAAAGTTCAAACAGACCACACTTGTGGAGGTCATCAGTTTGCAAAGACAATGCCAACCCCTGTGATAAAGTATTTGAACCCTGGAAGGGGTCAATTATCTACCATTGACGTATAATGTCAATGATATAACATATAATGGACTTAAATATCTTCAAGATGAAGCGTAAAGTTAATCAAAGTAACAAATTTCTTGAACTCTGTCTCCGCTCCGGTAAATAATAGACACATGGGTTGGTTTATAAAACTAATAGTGACAAGGGAACATTATATTATGTCACTGACCCATCCATAGCAACCAGACCGTCTAACCTAGCATCAAATTTGACACATCACTACCAATCTAGTTTTCCAGATATCTGATAAATTGTAAATTCTTGAGGTTACTGAAGGGTGGGCAGAACTGGGTTAATATGATCGTCTTTTTTGCTTTTAGGGCACACTCTATTTCTAAAACGTTTCTACATCACTGTATGCTGCAAATCTTGTGTGGTTCTGATATAATAGCGTACTATTATGTGATAGAAGGTTTTTGTTGAGCATGAAGGTCAAAGGAGTGAGGTGCGTGAATGCATTGTGGGATTATGGGAGATAGTGTTCCTGCTGAGTGGAGATAAATCATGTCAGTTCCTCTCTCTCTCTTTTTAAAGGACCAGGAGCATATGTGCCATCCCACAGTCCACCGGTCCTTTCGTCTCTCTTCATCTTCCTCCTGTGTGTGTTGTTTCACAGCTGCAGGTGCTCTGGTAATCAGTTAACTGTCACACACACACACACACACACACACACACACAGATTAGGTTTGTGTGCACCGTTTATACCACACACATAAAAGCTTCCTTCTCTCCTCACCATTAGCACTGCGGTGTGTCATTTGATCGTGCATTAGACAAACACACGCAGACTAACTCAAGGATGCCCTGCAGCTGTGTGTGTTTGTGTGTGCGTGCTCCAAATCTGTTGAAATTGCAGCCTCTGGTGCTTGTGGCAGGTTTGAAGCACTCGGTAGCTTTGTTTTTCTGACCTCAAGATTATGTGTTGATGTTTTTTGCATTTTTACTGTAGAGGTTTGGCATTTTCAGATGGCATTGTTTATTTGTGGAACAAATGGAATTACTGCCATTTTTCAACAACGGAACATCATAGGATCCATTTCTACCCTTTTAGGCCCTACATTTTAAGCATCCATGTGAGGCGAAGGGGTGTCCCAATACTCATTTGAATGAAGAGGAAAAGCTATTGCAAAGCGGTGTGTAGCAGACCAAACCTACAAACGACTGACTTCTCTGCACTCACTGTGCTCCTCATACGTGTTGCTCACCCAAGACTCAATAGTGCAAATAACTTTATTGTTTATTACAGTTATAAAACTCCAAAACCAGATTTCATATCCCATGTTGATAAAAATATCTGTAAACGCAATTAACCCTCCCATCCCCCAAAATCACTGGCTGAGAATAAATGGCTACAAAATAACTGTTCTACTTACAAGCAGATCCAGTTCTGAAAATATGGATCGCAAGGAGCGAGCCAGTGTTTGAAATATTTTTTTCCTAATATTACCGAAGATTTCTTTAAGAATGACAATTAGACACTGATTTTGCTAAAAAAAGAGGAAAATGAGCACAACCGAGCAGCTCTTTTACGTCCTACTCACTGCATCAAAGGAGCCAGCTTTCATTGAAATATTTTTTTGTTTAACCTCTCATTCGGTCTGATGTGTGATGTCCCGATGGCGCACATGGTATAGTATATAGGTGGGTCGACACACGATACTTTGCAACGAAATTTCAGGTCAATGTGTAGAGGCCTTCAACCCATGCTGAGAAAACAGTAACAGTGCAAAGTAAAATATGATTTATTTCACTTTAACATTGCGGCTCACTACTGACTTTGGCATCATGTGGCCAATTGATGAAATGCAGTTAAAACAAATCTTCAAATCCAAAAACACAACAAAGCAATGATTAACCAAAAAGTGTGGTTTTGTTTGATTTTTAATACGTTGCACATCAATTGCACCAATTAAAACGTATCTACCCCAGATCATGTTGTTGGGGGGGGGGGGTGAATTTACAACCTGAACAAACAGGGAGAGATCTCTTTGTGTGCGCTTGTGTGTGTGCCGTGACCCTGTCAGTAGGAGGTCCGTCACCCGTGACTCTGGCTCTGCCTCCGGGGCGGATCAGTGGATCAGCGGAGCCGAGGAGCAGGTGTTGCAGCCGCCGCGGCGAGTCTCCAAGCGCCGCCTTCACTCGCTCACTCCACTGCGGCTTGATACGAGCTCTCGACCCGCCGCGCCGCCGGAGCTCCGCCATGGATTTACCCCAGCTTTGAAAACCTGGCGAAAACGCTCTTCTGCTGGATGAAGGTGAGAGGATGGGGAGCAGGGGCTTTTGGGCTCTTTTTCAGCGGCTCCATCGCCGCGGACCGGGAGGAACAGCGTGATGTGGGGGGCGCTTTGTTTTCATTCATAGTCGTTCGTGGTCCATCCGGAGAGAGTACCGTCAGCGTTTTATTGATCGTTTCCACGCAGGTTTAAAAAAAATGAAGCGTTTGTTTCCATTGAGATCCTCCTCTGTGGCTGATTTTGATTTACTCGAGTCGTAAGTTATTATAGATTCAGATTTTGTGGAGTAAAAGGTTGGGTGTTAGGGAGAGAGAGATGCTGAAAGATATAAAGAGAGAGAGAGAGAGAGAGAGAGAGAGAGAGTCATGACCTTCTGCTGCTCCGTCACCTCAAGGTTAATTTCTCATCCATCATGGAGCTGACTTGTGCAAATGAGTTAGAATTCTGGAAGATTGGGGTTTCCATTGAATTTGTATGCATAACAAAGGAGTCTTACAGTCATTTTTAATTAAGCAGCTCATTTTCTCGAGTTAGAGTCTGTCAAATAACTCAGGAAGCTTCACCAAGATGTTCAGAAATAGCCTTTTTTATCATTCTGTTCGCTCATTTTAGACAACTGTAGGCATAGTGTATATATTTAAAGTATTTCCTTTATATTTTATCGACACAGACACCTTTTCATAACCTGATTGTACCTGGTTTTATTGTGTAGATCAGATTTGTAAAACTAAAATGATTCTGCATTAGAATGAACCTGAGCCAATGTGCGCAATAAAATCTAATCTTCATAGATTATCATCCATCTTTATCCTCTTCATTACCTACTTTGGGAAACTATCATGGCTATTCTGTATTTTCAGAGTAAAAAGAATCCATTGAAGTTTGCCAAACAGACAGGGAATCTAGCTAGATGGCTAAAGTTTGTACACAAACTTTGTGATTGGCTTGTAAATGTGCCTTTTAGCAAAATGGAGTGGTTGCCGGGGTCAAATTTTTGGTTGCTATGGAAGTCAGTGACGTCATACAAAGTTCCCCATGCCAATATGAGTGATTTAAACCACCCCAATGTCTCTGGGATTTTTCTTTGCTAAAATAGTGATATGCCAAGTTGGTCGCTATGGTAAGCAGTCTGGTTGCTATGGAGGGGTCAGTGACAAAAGTTAATGTTTCCTTTGACACTATAAGTTATATAAACCACATCCCTTGTCTTTATCGTTTTCCAAAGCTAAGATCGAGTTATGACAATTTAGTTGCTAGGGAAAAGTTTGGTTGCTAGGAAGCTGTCGATGATTAAATTTGTTACTTTGACATAAACAAACCCACTTTTCTCTGTGATGCTTCATCTTGAAGATATTTTCGCTGCCGTTTTCCCATTTATTTTCAAAGGCCATTATGTGAGTGGTAAAATGAACCCCTTCCCGTGTTTCAGCGGTGATTTTACAGTCGAAATCTCTTTTTTTCGTTACAAGCACATATCTCATGATAAAAAAAATGCTCAATGTTCATTCAGTTGAGTTATTTTAAAGCAATGATTGCTTTGAATGTACAGGAGAATATGCCACAACAGTCTTTATGTTTACAGTAAGATACGTTCATAGAAAAAGTTAAATTTGTGTTTTGTTCATTTTACATGATAAACATATTAGAAATGTAGATGAAAAATCGATATTTACTGTATACAAATGGTAAATAACCGTATGTTATACTTTTATAATTTTTTTTTCAGTCTAGTTCACCTTCTCATTTGTTTCTGCTTCTGCTTTTTTATGGACTAAGTGTTTTCAGCAGAATTTCTTATTTACCCATCCACCCACGCTCATGTGTACTCGCGGCATTCGCAGACAGAAGTGCATTTGCATTATTTGCTCTCGCTGACTTTAAACTACGGTTTTATAAGAATTAACAGCTGAGGATTTGTTTGATGAAGTGTGAAACTGAAAGACGAGTGTGTGCTGAACTGGAAAGACTGGATGAGTTGGAAGTTGTGGGAAGGAGTTGTTAAGTGAGACGTTTCTGTAATTGCTCACAGTCGCTGATTCAGGATTCATTAAGTCACTTAGACGGATAAACACGTAATAAGACATTTTTTAGTTGTTTAGCCTGTTTAAAATGCATTACTATGACTAACAAAAATGCAAATAAAGATATCTTTGTTTTAAAAAATTGTTTAAAAGAAACTTTTTGTTTTGCTGGGTGTAGAGGGGGAGGAGGCAGATATCCCGAAGAAACATCGACCATCTGACTCTTGTTTGCTTTTGAACAGCTTGTCTTCTGATAATTAGATTGATCACTCAGCCATTTTTACATCTTTACACAGACTATAAAAATGCCTCAGATGAAAAAATAGGGAAAGCATTTTTTTTATTCAAGCATCTGATGAATATGTTGGTGCTTGCAAAAATAAGTTTCACTGATTAAATACAATCAGGTCAGAATTATTTGATTTGACTAGAATCATAATTAAAGCACTTTGTTTTAATTTACTTTACATATGCATACATTATTGCTTTAACCTGCTTCTGAGGAATTTTACCACTTTTTTTCCACAATGTGATTAATTTGAACACATTTATTCATTCCGCTCATGTAAAGCATGGAATAGTTCCTGATTTTAGGGAAGCGAAAAAAGCCATATCAGTGCAAAATTCCTGCAAAAATGTACGTTTTAAACTTTATAAATTTCCGTTTATGGAGACTACGTTTTTAATTTGTAAATTAACAACAGAGCAAATGTAACACTTTTACAGTGTCTATTTTAGAACTATCCAAAGTGTCTCTTCTCCCAGAATAATCAATATAACTCTGTATGTTTTGGTGTTGACATAGTACTTAGTAAAAAAGCATAGACACATAAATAAATAAAGTATGTAAAAAGATGTAAACTTATAATTGAAAACAATGAATAATACAACACTGCTGTCTCATTAAACTGTAACCTAATAAAATAACACCGACTCTCTCTTAAACCATTCACTCTTGGCAGTAAACACACTCTGAGTAGTGTTGATTCAATACTTTGGATTGCTACTGCTTTTTTCCCTCCCAAAACCTGTTATGTATGTAGCTAGTAAGGTAACTGGTAATGTAACTGGTTATGTAACTAGTAATGTTACTGGGAATGTAACCAGTGATGTAACTGGTTATGTGGCTAGAAATGTTACTGGTAATACAACTAGAAATGTAACTGGTAACGTAACTAGTAATGTAACTGGGAATGTAACCAGTGATGTAACTGGTTATGTGGCTAGTAATGTTACTGGTAATACAGCTAGCAATGTAACTGGTAACGTAACTGGAATTGTAACCAGTGATGCAACTGGTTATGTGGCTAGTAATGTTAATGGTAATACAACTAGAAATGTAACTGGTAACGTAACTAGTAATGTAACTGGGAATGTAACCAGTGATGTAACTGGTTATGTGGCTAGTAATGTTACTGGTAATACAGCTAGCAATGTAACTGGTAACGTAACTGGAATTGTAACCAGTGATGCAACTGGTTATGTGGCTAGTAATGTTAATGGTAATACAACTAGAAATGTAACTGGTAACGTAACTAGTAATGTAACTGGGAATGTAACCAGTGATGTAACTGGTTATGTGGCTAGTAATGTTACTGGTAATACAGCTAGCAATGTAACTGGTAACGTAACTAGTAATGTAACTGGGAATGTAACCAGTGATGTAACTGGTTATGTGGCTAGTAATGTTACTGGTAATACAGCTAGCAATGTAACTGGTAACGTAACTAGTAATGTAACTGGGAATGTAACCAGTGATGTAACTGGTTATGTGACTAGTAATGTATACTAATAACTAATAACTAGTAATGTAACTGGTAATATAGCTAATAACTTTATAATGTAATCTAAAGAGTAATTTGATTACTTTTGTAATCAGTAATTCACTTATATTTCTGAAGTCACTTGCACAGGTAGTGGGAGTCACAAAATCTGATTTGACATAAAAGGTTAAGCCTGGTTTTGTGGTTTAGTTGCTGAAGCTCAGGGTTTTAGCAAATGATGTACTGGTTTGATAAGGGTGGATTCTGAAACCACGCACTGAGGCTGTGTGTGTCAGGAGTGTTAAACCCTTACAGAATTTAAATTGTTACTAGTAGAGTTACAATTTGGTTCCGGAACTACGATGGTCATCAATTTTTATTTAAAGAGTTCCAATAATTATACGTAAAACATATCGGAGGGAAATAGGGATTGGGGCCCCAGATAAAGATAAACAGTCACTCCATCTTATTTAATCCTATTTTTGACCTCAGTATTGGTCTCAAGATACTTGAAAATGAGCCTTCAGCAGTTGTTTTATTGTGACAGTGGGCATATTCCCAAACTATAAACTCTTACCCAGCAGTTTGGCAACTGTCAGCAGTTCTGGGCCCTCACAGATGCCAAGCGTCCCTTTAGACAACACAGCGTGGGCTGCAGAATAAGTTTTGGGGTTATTTGCACAAACAAACAATGATGTGAGACAGCTGACTTTGGTATTTGTTTGTGGTATAGTTTCACTAAATGGAGTTTCTCCATTTTAACACAACCCCTGCTCCTTGAAAGCGAGTGGTGGGGTGTAGGGATAAAAATATGCACCTAAGAAATGGGCCAGCCTTTGGAAGCCAGGGGATACGTCATGCAACGGCATCCCTATCCCCGGTGTAATTCATGCAGCGTATCGCCAGCTTTACTAATAACTGAACATCCTCGTCAAAAGTGTAGTGTTTGAGGACACTCAACCAAATCCGTTTCCCTTGAGACAGTGTGAGAGAATTTGGCTTTGTGAGGTACTGGCAACCTGTTCAAAAACTGCACAGTCTTTCATTCCTATCAGTTTCAGGGGATTTGAATATTTTACCAGTCCAACGGCACGTTACAATGTGTGTGTTACGAGCATTTTTGAGTTTTGGAAAATTTTCAAAGCATTTTTCCAAAATATGGGCCAAATTAAGATTTGGAACCAAAAATAATCTGATTTGCTGAAATGGAGAAAAAGTTGTGGCCAAGTGTAGACTCAAGGTGAGTGCTGAAGTGGCTAAAAACAACATAAGGGTTAAAAATGCAACTAGCTAATCTTATTTCTATTATGTTCTTTGTGAAAACATGTTGCTGTTCTAATTTCTCTCTCTTCAAGCAATACTTGGCAACCAAAACCACAATGGTGCCAAATTCTGACCTGGCTCAAGTAAAGTTTTTACTCACTTTTGTTTATTGGATGTTGTTAATATTGAAGCTTTACAGCTTCCTGTGGTTATTCGTAGAATCTGGTGATACCTTTCGCTTTAAAACACAGCTAAAGGGTGCCAAGGGTGATGATGTTTCATTATTTTCGTGACCCTTGCTAAATGACTAAAAAGAAACCACATCTGTAAGAGCAATAACTATTAAAGGATACGGCTCAGGCGCCAAGGTTCCACCACAGGGGTCTTGATCGCCATGCTAATGCCTTGTGTTTAGCTAAGATGGCTAAATAAGCATAGCATGTTTTCAAATGACTCAACAGTGTTGAAATATAGGTGCACAATGTTCAACACGAAAGAATGTTAAATACGCTAGCAGCAAACGGGGGTTTTGTTTCATTTTTTGTTTGAATCCTGGGTGTGAGCTGAAGACGTTGCAGACGATGAACTTGAAAAGGTGTGGCAAGCTTAAGATCGGTTGCTATTAGGAGAAATGTGCTGTTTTATGGGGCAGCACTAAAACAACTGCCTGTGTTAGCGGTTAGCAGTTGGCTGAGAGCCTGTGAGATCACAACCAATTGTGATCAGCCCGACTACGAAGTCGAAGTTGTTCCATAAACAGGAAGTTGTTGTAACTCAGCCATACAATGTCTGACCGGTCTCAAATTTACCAGCTCTTTTTAACAGTTCAGTTTAGGGGTCTTTCAGGGGACCAATAAGTGAACTATGTGGGACACCAGTGTTTTATGGGAATAATCACAAGGGGTTTACAAGCTTGATTACGTTACGATATGAAATTCAACAAAACCTCAACAAACAAAAATGTATAGGTTAACACCTAAAAAATGACGTGTTACTCTGTGTCCGTAGTGTTGTTAATATTTTTAATGCGCCTGGTTGGGTTAAGATAATCGTAGACTCTTAAGATCACAATTGAGACTTTGGTAAACATCTTATTTTTATTTTAGAGTAGGCCTACTTTTGATGATATTTTAAGGCTGAAATATGGATGAGAATGAGATGTCAAGCTTGTATTGCATAGTCATCATTAGAGAAGCCGCAGGATGAATGCTGGAACGTGCAAAGGGGTCTTAACGGAAATTTTCAGGGGACCAATATCTGAACCCTGTGGAACACCAGTGTTTTTGGCAGACTCACAAGGTTGAGCAGATTACATTCCTCCATTTATACTCAAATCAACCAAACCTCGATAAACAAAAATGTGGAATTTGTGCAATTTTCATCAATGCAAGGAAGAACCTAAAATTATGTTCTTGTTAAATGACGTTTTGGTTGCAGCTGGTTGGGTTGACATCATCGTGGACATCTAAGATTGCACCTGAGGGTGTGGTAAACATCTCTAATGTAAAGCAAGACGTCATTTTGATCATACTTTAATTGAAATAGGAATATAGACTATAGGATTGAAATAGGGATGAGAGACTTTTGTGTAGCCAAAAGAGAAACCACAGGAAAAATGTTGAACCATACAATGGGGTCTTAATGGAAACTTTCAGGGGACCAAAAGCCGAACCCTGGGGTACACCAGTGTTTTAAAAATAAAATCTTAAGGGGTTTACAAGGTTTTCTAATAATGCATAAAGTCTTCTGCTCAATTACACTTTTCTATTCTCAACCAAATCGAGATCGTACGTAGATTAACACCTAAGAAGTGGAGGAGTTGACATCGATGTCTAAGATTACACCCGAGGCTGTGGTAAACATCTCAAATGTAAAGCAAGACGTTATTTTGATCCTGTTGATTGAAATAGGGATGAGAGACGAGCTGTTTAATAGAAATGTCATAAAATGTCTGTTTTCCGTTTCCAGGACGACTTTTCCCAGGGAAAGTTTTTTTTGCAATCCTCTAGTCTGCTGAAAAATCTTCCAAAACTATTTCCAAGCCCTCTCGAGACATTTTTGCTGAAAAGAGGAAGTTGCCTGCTCTCAGTATGACTTGACGAACATCTGTTCTTAATGGGAAACTTCAGGGGACCAATAACTGAACCATGTGGGACACCAGTGAGGTTTACAAGGTTTAGTGCACACAGTTCTAAATCCAACAGGTTCTCCAGACGGATGACGAGTCGATGCTAAGTTAATCAAGGGCTAGCATTAGGCTTCAGTTATTGCTTCAGTGCTTACACATCAGGGTGCACTGGTCTTGTGAAATCTCACAGATATCAATCTCCATCATACTCGAAACCAATTAGCGCATCCCTCTCTGGAGTTATCAGCAGCGTGTTATCTCTCATCCATCTTTAATGCTATCAGGGAAACATGCAGACGTACCAACCCGAGGGTTAATGAGCTGAAGGCAGGTGTGCGAGGTGCTCTATCTAGTGTTAATGAATGCCGAGGGCAGCAGATATCCGTAGTTGCCGTCCGTCATCCGTACGGACGTGTGTGTGAGTGAATGTGTTCATTTGTGGCCACCTTGACACATCATCCATCACCCAGTCTTTTATCCCTGCTGTTTCTTCCTCTGAATTTACATGAGGCGGTCATGTCGACAAGGGCTGGGTCAATTTGCATTGGCTGTACCGGCTAATGAACAAGCTTATTAGGGAGCCAGTGGGGAGAAGAGGACTGTGGGACTAATTTTGCTGACTTCAACTGCAGCTAAAGCCTCTGGGAAAAACAGCACAGCAGGATTTCGTCTTCGAGAGAGAAGAGATGTTCACGTAGCGAGCCTTGGGTGTGTTTTAAAGAGTCGTTTGAGTGATTGTTCAATCGTTCCGTGGCAGCTAGGTTTTCAGGATGGGTCTATTTTGAGCGTGGAGTCTTGATGTTGATGCGTATGGCATTAAAAGAATGGGAAAACGGACTGGAGAACCAAAAATAAAATACTTTGAACAGCGCTTGAAAGAAAGCCGTTACGTAGTGAAAATAAAAGCCTGTCAACGGGTCGTTTTCTTCACCGTTCCGTCTCTTTATGAAAAACAAAATGCATCTTAAAGTCCGTGGAGAACACATTTTTACTGCACAAGTGAATCAAAGCAACTAACTGAAATCCTGTATATTATGGAAGGCCCTGTTTACATTAAGGTGATACGTCAAAGAATTTTAAAGAATTCTAAAATAAAATCACATTGCAGGATTTTTATATAACTAGTTTTCATGTCGTTATACATTGCTGCAGTAAAAAAAATCTGAATATTTGGAAACTTTCTAAAGCGCCATGAGGATTTTACCATGAGCCATGAAACGTTATTTCAGCAGATTTTACATTGGCATTTATTAAGATACACTCACCGGCCATTTTATTAGGTACACCTTGCTAGCACCGGGTTCGGGTTAAACCCCCTTTGCATTGAGAACTGCCTTAAACTTTCATTCAACAAGGCAATGGAAACAATTCTTAGAGTTTGCTTCAAATTGACATGATGGTGTCATGCAGTTGCTGAAATACTCAAACCAGCCTGTCTGGGTAAAATCACCTTTCTTCCCCATTCTAATCATCTCCACCATGTCTCATCGGCTGGCGTACCTAATAAAGTGGCCAGTGAGTCTAATAGCTGTCGAATTCTGGGTTTGGGGTCGAAGGGATCAGATAACCCCTCTGAAGGGCTCTTTGTGGAGTGAGATCCGGGTGGCTCCCGGGCGGTCTCTGTTATCTCGGATGAGCAGTGTGTGTGTGCGGCTGGGTCAAGAGGACGAGCGTGTGTTCAGAAGCTGCCTGATGCAGGAGGACGGAGATAAAGAGTTTGGAGCACACAGCTGTGTTTCAGGAGCTCATGAGATGATGATTCGATTGATAAGCACTTAACTGGATTCGAGAGGCAGGGAAATGGCTTTTCGCACTCTGCCAGAGAGGATACAGTGTCTCTGTTGTTACGATTATTG
The DNA here is from genome assembly GCA_007224835.1 of Danionella cerebrum. NCBI lineage: Eukaryota > Metazoa > Chordata > Actinopteri > Cypriniformes > Danionidae > Danionella > Danionella cerebrum. The sequence continues at coordinate 87,584 of SRMA01025384.1, read as the reverse complement.
GGCAGGAGGGTTATAGCTGGTGGCTGTATGAAGTCGTTACTTACGTTACGTATCTATTCCCTATTCTCTTAACCTTGCACCAGTTTGGCTTAGTCTTGCTGTTTTGTTTGGTTTTGCTCAGTTTTGTTTTCTTTTGCTCTGGTCTCCACAGTTTTGCTTTGATTAGGTTTTTTTTGCTTTGTTTGATTGGCTTTTTTGCTTGAGTTTATTTACTTTGTTTTGCTTTGATTGCTTTTCTTTGCTTTTACTTAGTTTTTTTGCTTAGCTTTGCCTTAGCTTTGTTTTGATTTTCATTTTATTTTGCTTTATTTAGTTTTTTTTGCTTTGCTTTGATTTTCTTTGCTGTGCTCTTTGTTTTGCTTAGCGTGGTTTTGCTTTGTTTTTGTTTTTTTTATTTTTTGCTTTGCTTGCTTTTCTTTGCTTAACCTTGTTGTGCTCCGTTTTTTTGTTTGATTTTTGTTTTGCTTTGCCTTCGCTTTGTTTTGATTTTCATTTTATTTTGCTTTATTTTTGCTTTGCTTTGATTTTCTTTGCTCTGCTCTTTGTTTTGCTTGGCTTGGATTTGCTTTGGGTTTTTTTATTCTTTGTTTTGTTTTGCTTGCTCTTCTTTGTTTTTTGTCTAATTTTGTTTCGCCTGTTGTTTGGTTTTGTTTGGTTTCGCTTTCCCTTGATTAGTTTTTCTCTACTTTTTGCTTGGATTTGTGGAATATTTGTTCAAATTGTCCACACTTGTTATGCACGAACATTTATTTTAAGTTATATTTGAATATATGTTTCATTTTGGACAGTTTGCTGAACGTTTTTCTGGAGGAGTTAATAAGGAGGCACCACCTACTTCAGTTATTCCATTAACCTCCATCCATACATATCAGACCATCCATCTCCTCCCTGACTCCATCCGAACCAGCTTCACTGCACCCATGTTCCTCCCCTTCACCTCTAACATGGGGGGGTTGGGTCTATTTGGTCGCATCTGAGCAGTCAGCTAGCCCGTACGTCCGTACCGCCACCCACGCTTTTGAAGTCAAGTCCAGATGATCAAACTCTTGGAAAAATGTTAATCGTATTTTAGTTTAATTCATTCATTTTACTTAAACATTTGTTTTTACAGAAGTTTTAAGAACACTGTGCTTCTGTCTTCCAGTTTTACCCTTTTTTTTGTTTGTTTCCTTCTAAGTCGACTAAAAGAAAAGTATAAGCTGGCGGTTTATTAGCTGAATGAATCAGATATTGTTGGTGTGTCTGTCTCTGTACATCTTCATTAAGAGCTAATGAAGTTGTGTCTGGTGGCAGAGGGTGGCGCTGCCCGCTCGCCCGACTGCCCTCTGTTCATTATTCATTGTTTCTCTGGGTTCAACTGAAGGGTAAAGGGTGAGGCCCAGTTTACGGTCATAAAGCAGCCTTTTGTTTCCTGCTGCTCGAAACACTGGGAGCATGTGATAAACCGAGGTGTGTTTGTGTGAGCGAGTGATGGAGGAAGGAAGCTGTGGAAAGCTTTACTGGTTAAACTGGACGCTCAACATGTGAAATTCCGTTTCGTTCCTGAAATAGCTGAAATGTTCTTTTGACTCAAGATCAAAACAAAGTCCTCCTAAGTGTGCTGTAGCTTGTTTGTGTAGCTTTAGACTTCCCAGAAACACCCAGAAGATGCAGCGTCTGATTGGCCCTTTAAGAGAAACTCAATCTTCTCTCTCTGTCTGTGCAGGAATGAGCCTGGATCAAAGCTCCCCATCCTCCATCCTGCTCTCAGCTGCCCCCTGTTCAATGGCCACCGTGTGCCCACTCACCCCCTCGCCCGCCAACGGAGCAGTCTCAGCCAATGGGAGCCCACCTTCCCAGTCTGGACACGCAGGATTCGCTGCTGCTCTCCGCAAGCTCGCCAAACAAGCAGAAGAGCCTAGAGGTGAGGTGCACTACCCAGCATGCATTGTGTTTGCGGTGAAATGTTAATGAATAAATACCAATTTATTATAATTAACTAGATGGCAAAATTTGTGCACAAACCTTGCGTGAGAAGGTAGCGTTTAAAAGTATTTTTACGAGCAAAACGGAATGGTTGCCAAGGTAGCGTTTTGGTTCATAGGGAAGAGTCAATGATGTCATACAAAGATCATCATGCCAAAATGAGACATTAAACGTTTTGTTCCCTGTGTCGCTATGAGTGAAATAAACCAACCCCCATGTTTATATAGTTTTCCAAAGCAAAGTTAGTTGCTTTGGAGGAGTCAGTGACATAATATAATGCTCTCAATGTCACTATGAGGGAAACATGCCCACCCCCGTGTCTCTTTGATTATCCAAAGATGAGACCGAGATATTCCAAATTGGTTGCTATGGTGAACCACCTGGTTGCTATGGAGGAGTCAGTGAGAATACAATTTTCTCAATGTCTCTATGAGGGAAACAAACCCACCCCCGTGTCTCTTTGATTATCCAAAGATAAGACAGAGATATTCCAAATTGGTTGCTATGGAGGAGTCAGTGGCGTAATATAATGTCCTGTATGTCCACATGAGTGAAATAAACCAAACTATTTGTTTCTATGATTTTTCCAAAGCTGAGACAAAGATGTCCCAAATCGGTTGCTATGGTTAACAACCTGGTTTCTATGGAGGAATCAGTGAGAATATAATATTGTCTTTGTCCCCGTAAGTTATATAAACCAAGCTCCGTGTCACTATCATTTACCAAAGCTTAGATATAGTTCAGAAATTAGGTTGCTAGGTTAAACAGCTTGGTTGCTAGGGGGCTGTTGGATATTATGATTAACATGCAAATCCACATTTCTACATCAAGGTTTTTTGTTGTTTTTTCACATTAATTTTCAGTCTGGTACTCTCGTAACACCTTCTAGAGCTGGGGTTCAAATACTTTTGCACATCAATTGGTATGTTCTTGCGCAAACTGATAACCTCCACAGGATTTATTCTCAATATGAGTTAGAGTTTTACAAAGTAAAATTTCTCAGCGATTTCCCAGAATGCCCTTTAGTAGTACCAGTCTGAAAAGATATAACAACCCGAGTCAGACCAGTTTGGGTGTCTTGGCAAAGTGTGGTGGCTATAGCTGGAATGGTCTTCCGAGTTAGATCCAGTTGTATGGATGTGTGAGTGAAGTTTTGATGAACTGTTGTACTTTTTCAAAAAGACAATTTGTGGTGGTGAGAGGGGGGGGGGGTCTCAGTCAACAAACTGTGAATAGATTTGAATAATATTTGCATATGAGTTTCAGATGCTGGCACTTTTAACTGCCCATCTGTCCGCGTGATTGTTGTGGAATACGGCATGTAAGGGTCATGTGATGCACATTATATATTCATTATATTTTTGAAGGCTTTCCAAAAGAGAAGCCTTTTATTGTCTTTTATTATATGTTTCTATTTTTATTATCTGATTTGTCGTGACGGAATCCGTTTCGTGCACAAAAAACACGCCGATGCAGTGTGATGGAAACGGTTACATCGGCTTTCTGTTATTAGTTTGATGGCAAAAATGAATTATTATAAATATTTTTTTGACTTTGTCAGAAATATTGAGAAATTGGACACATAAGTTTGGGGGTATTATTGAGTCTGGTAAATAGATGAATACGTTTATGATCTACAAAATATAAATCCACATTTATAAATAAAAACACAATCCACAAATATCTTTACAAGAGTCACAGGTACAAATTTGTTTAGATTTATTTGTGGACCTCTTACTCTACATTTGTAGATCTCTCGCTGCGCATTTGTGCAATGTGCTGCCGTTCTTGCCATCCAATCACGTTGTGCTTAGGGGCGGGAAGACAGAGGCTTTAAAAAAAGATGGCGGATCAACAGGTGGAAACAATTTAACACTTAAATGTTTAGTGGCCAGGGTTTTACCGTTTTCTAAAAGTTTGCAATGATTTCATGATCTCGTAATAAAATTCAGTGCCTCTTTCTTCCTGCTCCTAAGGATTATGGATGAACCACATAACATTGCAATCCGATTGGTTTACCAGGCAGTGGGCGGAGCTCATCTATTTGTGTATCAAGTGTGAAAAATGTGTAGCGAAAGATTGACTCTAACGTTTGCTAAGCCACAATTTTGTCAAACGAATTTAAAGCGTTTTTGATGTAATGATTATCAAAGTTTCAGCGCCTTCTACCATTGACCGTCAACGGGAGAGTGGAGAGCCTGGTCACGACGGAACAATCAGATTAGACCTGGTTGATTTAGACTACGGCACCAACTCTACATTCTACACAATGCAACAGTAGCCCGCGAATTCACTACAGTGCAGCAAGCGGGCCCTGGCTTCATTATCCGTCAGCATTCAGAGCAAATGCCAACTTTCAGCTACTAATGTGAGCGCGGTCACCCTCAGTTATGAGTCATCCAACAATGATTTTAATGATATTCGGGTCGTGGTAGTTGAAAATGTTCATCCGGTGCGAGTTGTTTATACATTGACTCGCGGATCACTATCAGCAACCCCCTCCTTGAAAAATGGCTGAAAGGAAGGTGAACACTTAGAGTGGGGGTACATGTAGATGGAGGTAAAAGGCAAACCTGTGTGTTCTCTATTTGCCTGTTGAAAATGTTCTTGTGTAATTCTATTGTCTGAGTTAGAACAGGAAGTTACACCACAACAGGAAGTTACAAGTTGCTTAAACTAGCCGCTTCCCTTATCCTCTGTAGATCCTGGGAGAGGTACATCTGGCTCTCTCAGGGTCTCCCTTACCCCTCCCCCAATCTTCTTTTGTTCTCAATGCATAATGTTTTAGTAAATTAAAGCTGTGTTTTCTGTTAAATCTTGTTAAACCATGCCTCTTCTTAACCGGTCATGAATTAATATTTAATAACACTGTTTCAATAACACTGTAATTTCCATATTGCTTTATTCATTTAATAAAATGTGTTTAATCATTTCAATGTTTTAATAATCAAGTTTTGGCAAACTTTGACATCCCTGATCTAGACCAATTAGGTGAAAGCGCAGCATTTACATTTTTTCACTGGTTAAACCCCTTGTGTTTTACGGCAATATCTTCAAGTGCTACATAACCAGATACCGGCTACTGGTGGTAGCTTGGTAGAAATCCAACAGAGGAAAAAGTGAAATCGATCACAGAGAGAGTAAAGTGGTAGTAAGTCTTGTTATCAGCTCTCCGACAGACACAAGTGCTTTGAACCGCCTGACCTACTTTACTCCGAGCGTGTTTCCTGTCTCGTATAGATATAAACTTCTATAGATGCTGCATTGTGTTTGGTGTCTGTTTTAAAGAGATAGAGCGGGCGTGCTGCTATCATTTACATGCACTTTACAAGAACCTAAAATAATAGTTTGAAAGCCGAGTGAATCATGAGAAACACTGATTCTGTCTGTATCTCCAGTCTTTACTCCAGAAGACTCACATGTGACATTTTCATTCTTGCTTCCAGCTTTCCCTCAAAAGTTCAGTCTATTTATGGAAATAAACATTGTAAAACAGCACTAATCAGATATCTAACATCCAACATGTAACGTAAGCTTTTATTGTATTTTAATTGGTTTATTTTTATTCATTTCAGGTTCTGTCAGTGACTCTTCGCACGTTTCTTCTCCGACCAATCACGTTTCACCGGTCACCACGCCTAAGCGGGTTGCCATGGGAACCAGTCTGGGCCCGCCCACAGTCACGCCCCCTGTAGTCACCATCGCCCCGACTAAAGCGGTCAACGGCTTCTGGAGATCAGAAGCGCGTCAGGTATGTTTTTTTGAATAATCAGCGTACAGAAACCAGCGTACTGACGGAGAAGATAAAGAACCTCATCGACAACTACCTCAAGAGACTTCTTTGATGTTAATGTTTTTAACTGATGTGATGTTTTTCCGTCTCGCAGGCGGATGCAGGAGTACGATTATCTGGCTCCGGGTCAGAGTGTTTGATCCAGGATCGACACCCACCATCTCTGGAGAAGAGCCCACTGTCTCTGCCTCAGTACCAGCCCTTCAGAGGGGCCCCGAGCGCACTCCTGCAAGACCCCCGGCTGCAGCCCCAGTTAGTATTGCAAAAAACGAAAACACCAAAGCTCCTAGAACCTCCCTCACTGTTGCTCTCTCGTCTCAGCGTCCCGCCGGAGCTTCTTCGGGATGTTTATCGGTACCCCCCAGCGGAGGATCTGCGGGTGCCACTGATGCCCCCCGGAGCTGCAGCGGATGCCCTTGCATACTTCCACTCTGGATATTTACCACATCCCTCTCTGGCTTCATATAGGTGCTTATTTACGACTTTTGATTGCGTGAGTTTTTGCCAGAATTTAGTAGTCTTCTGAACTCCCGGGTTTCAACTGCATTTGCAGGTTTTTACCTGAACTGAAAACTGCTTTAAGGCTTATTTTCAGAGAATGAAAATGTAATTTAAGCAAGGTTAGTACGGCGTCAGTCTCTCACCGTGACTCTGACAGAAATAGCCAGAGAGCTGTGGATGTCGGAGGCCGTAGAGCAGAGGCTAATGAACGACACACTTATTTCTGGAGCATTAATGAGCTCTTTCTCTCCTTCTGTGATCAGGATGGAGGATTACTACGGTCTGTCTGCCTTGCGCTCGCATTACTTCACGCTCCCTGAGGGGGGCGGTGTGCCACCCCTGCACCCTCACGCTGTCCATCTACCTGCGCCGAGTGTATTTTACCCTCCGGACATTACGCACACACCACTGGCAGCACTCCACTCTGACAGGTACAGAGATGCTCAGAGAACACAATGTACGGATCTCCCTCTCTCTCTTTCTCTCTCGTTCACTCATTTCTCATTATATATTTATATTATAGAAAATACAAGATGGAGAATAAAAATAGACATAAAGTTAGGTAGATGCACCATTCAATACTTTTGGACAAAACTGAAAGAGGGATAGATGCATGGTTAGTTGATTGGTTGGATAGACAGACACACGGATGGACGGATAGATAGACGCATGTTCCAAGAGATTCCAGAAAGTTACTGACAGAAAGATGTTTAGGGTGGATAGACCGACAGATAGATGGATGGATGAATGGATAGACACATAAATGGGCAAGTAGACATATTTATGAGGTGATGGATTGATAGATAGACAAATGGTCCGAGAAATGGCAGAAAGCTACAGACAGGAAGTTAGTTAGATAACAATAGATACTCGGACAGATAGACAGGCGCCTAATAGAGATACAAGCATAGACTAACCCATAGAAAGATAGATGGACACATAGATAGGCAGAGTCATACGGATGGATGGATGGATGGATGGATAGACAGATAGATAGATAGACAGATAAACAAACAAACACAGACATTAAAACAGATGGATGAGGCACCTAAAAGAGATACAAGCATAGACTAACTGATGGAAAGATAGATGGACGTACGAATAAACATTTCTATGGATGGACTGTTGGACAGATAGACACCAAATTGTCAGACAGACAGAGAATCAGTCTATATCACCTCCAGTCGCTTTATTTGGCCTGTGATTGGTTGAAAAACTGGTCCTCCTCCGTTTGTAACACACATTCATTCATAAATACACATACACACACACACACACACACACCTCATCACCTTGACGCACTCCGTGTGTCCCTCAAAGCTCATCAACACTCTGGTGAGCTGGTGCAGGCTCTCCATGTGTATTCCTCTTGTTCCTGTCGAGAGTGTTGCATCTCACACCATGCATGTGTTTGGACCCTCAGCAGGCTGCAGATGGAAGAGGAGCTTCGCCAGCGGGAGAGAGAGAGAGACCGGGCACGAGAGAGACACTGGGAGAAAGAGAGAGAGCTGGAGATGAAAAAAGAGCGAGCCAGAGAGATCCAGCCGGTCAAGACTTTGGAGAACCATCACTTGATCCCTCATCTTTATCCAAACCGGCATCACTTGAAGGAAAGAGGCAAGATGGAGGAAAGACATGCTGCTAACAGAACGGGTATAAACATCACTCCCCACCGCCAGCTGTTTCATTAGAATGCTGGAATGTTTTTCAGTCTCTCAACTAATTGTTTATTCTATGTTTTGGGTAGGACCATGAACTAGACTTTCAGGGGTCCAGTTATCATTAATTTATAAAAAAAACATAGTTCTTTGCATAGGTTTTTTATGGCATGGCATCTTAAGTAAAGGAAAATCTCAATTAAAGCTCTCTGATCTGAAGTTTTAAATGTTCATGTAGGGTAACAAACCTTCCGAGATGATGGCAGAGTGCAAGAAAATGTTGTGAAATAAGATTAGCATAGAATAACATAGATTTGCAGAATTCTCGAGTTTATTCAAACCATTGCATTGATAAATGCACAGATACTTAGAATGATTCTTGATTTTGAATGGAGAGAGCAGATGTCTCTCTGATGATCTTTTGCAAAGGGGTGGGGGGGGGGGGCTGTCATAGAATATAGCTGTTTAAAATAGACTGATGGAATTCCAGGAGGTTTGCAGCAGTGTATTCAAACCATTGCATTGATAAATGCACAGATAAGCTCAATTCTCACATTGATTTCGAGTGGAGGGAGCAGCTGTCTCTCTGATGCTTATTTTGCCCAAAGCAGGGATAGGATCAGAGAATATGACAGTTTGTTATATTAGCTCAATAACATTCTAATTGATGGCGCATGGAAGAAGCAGATTTATTTTCATTCAGACTCTATTCATTCAAACTATAGAATTGATAAATGCATGGATAAGCTCAATAATGTTCTCTGATTGATCTAGAATGGACTGAGCAGATTTTGGGATATGGTTGTAGGATGTGAGTGTTTAATTTAGACTCATGGTATTTTGGATGCTTTGCAGCAGTTTATTCAAACTATAGCAATGGTAAATGCGCGGATAAGCTTAATAATGTCCTCTGATGTCAAATGGAGAGAGCAGAGGTCTTTTTGATGGCCATTTTGCAAAAGTGGGGTAAATGTTGTAGAGTCTTGACTGTTTAATATAGACTAAAGGTATTCCAGACATTTTGCAGCAGTTTGTTCAAACAATAGCATTGATAAATGCAAAGATGAGCTCAATTCTAATCGGCGGTGAATGGAGGGGGCAGATGTCTTTCTGATGCTCATTTTGACCAAAACAGGGAAAAAGAATATGACCGTTTAAAATAGACTTGTGGTGTACCAAAATTTTTGCAGCAGTTCGATCAAACTATAGCATTGGTAAATGCATGGATAAGCTCAATAGTGTTCTCTCATTGATCTTGAATGGAGGGAGAAGATGTCTCTCGGATGCTCAAGGGAGTAAAACTATTTGTTTGTCTTTTAGAAGAATTTTAATTGGTTTTGCGGAACATAAAGTCTGTTTATATACCGATAATGCTTAATTAGAGATGGATGGAATTCATCATAGAATCTCTCTGCGCATCTGCACATCTCTCCACAGAGAGAAACAGGGAAACTTCGCTGCTCGCCGCTCCTTCTGGTTCATCCTCTTCCTCCTTGACAGCCCACTCAAGCCAAAGATCCAGGGAAACTCCCATGATTCTCCAACAGCGGCACGAAGAGGATGACGGTTGGCTCTTCAGAGGCCGAACGATGACTCTAGAAAAGGAGTCTCACACAAAGCTGGAGAGACCTCGGGATGCAGCTCGGTCCCCTGAAGCACAAGAGCCCCTCAGGTCTCTTAAACCATCCTCTAGGTAAACATCACAAACCTAACGACGACCTCTAGTGGCTGCCCCTGGTAATGTGTTTTCATCTTTCAGGTCCGGAAGCCACCAGAATAGCATACCTCAACGCTTGGGTGCACCACCTCCTCTCATCACCCCCAAACCTGTTCCTCGAAACCCCTCCACACCTCCAACTGCTACCACCAGCTTCTGGACTCCGGTCTCACTTCTCCAGCAGCCCTCGGAACGGCCTAAACAGCCCAGAGCTTCAGAAGAGGATCTCTGGTGCGCCTCCAGACCACCCGAGCTGGAGAAAACTGGGCGGGGGCTTGTGAAGCAGCACAGCACCTCTTTCTTCTCAAATGGAGCTAATGAGAGCAGACAGAAGGTTCTGCAGAGCTCAGAGGTTGAAAACAAGAAGATAATCAGCAAACTTGACCTGGAGGAGAAGAGGCGCAGGGAGGCCCGGGAGAAAGGTACCAAAACAAGAGCAGAAGCTAATGTTTCAAATAGTCTTAAGTTTATTTTTTTTATTTATTACTTAAAGTTTTCATATTAAAATAATTATTTATTTATTTTGAGACACAGAATAAATATATTTATTAGTTAATTAATTGAAATGTAGAAGGTGATTATAACAAAAACATACATATCTTTATATATACAACGTGTTTTGTATAAGTAGGTGTAACATTTTTTTGTAGTTTTAAGTCATTTATTTATTTTTATTCTTATTATTTATAGGTTATTTACTTCATTACTTTTTTATTTACTTTATACTTTAAATTGTATTAATGCTTTTTAAAATATTGATAATTAATTTAGAAATAAATTATTTTATATAGTTTATTTGCATGATTTCATTTGCATTTATTATTTAAATGCGTAATATAGTTGTATTTTATTCATGTTTATTTATATAATTTATTTGACTGAATTTATTAATTTTCAATTCATTATTTTAATTAAATCTTATTTATTTTTTAATTGATCATAGAAAAATAATTAAAACATGAAACAAATATTTAGAAACATATTATATCACTTACACTTTTAACTTTTTTGTTATGGAATAAATAACCGTATATTGTGATAAGAGACATTTTTTTCTTTATTTATCTGTATTATCTTTTTGATTTTTAACTATATTGTTATTCTATTGAACATATTTTTATTTTTATTATATTAAATTTTATATTTTTAATTTTTAGTCTTTTTAACATATGTTTGACTCTTTTTAAACATATTTTTTATTATTTTAAATATGATATTTATGATATATTATTTTAAATATTTTTAAATCTAATGTTTCTAAATGTTTTTTACATGTTTAACAATGATTTTAATCATATATTTGTATTGTTTTTCATATTTGTATTACTTTTATCTTATTTGCTGTGGTTTTTTATTTATATTGACTCATATTTACTGACTCAATTTTCCAAAAGCTCTGATTTTTAAAAATGACAATAAATAGAACTACAATGCATTTAAAAACAAATTTACCATTACAAAAACTTAATATATGCTCTGAGACTCATCCTGACCATTTGGCACTAATTTATTATTGCATATTTTAAAGATAATATTAAGTTGAACTGATGTAAGTGGATAAAATTAATGAAATCGAATAAATGTTTTGATAATATTGTTTCCCTTCTCTCTGTTTCAGGCTATTACTATGAACTAGACGACTCATATGATGAGAGCGATGAGGAGGAAGTGCGAGCTCATCTGAGGCGAGTCTCTCAGCAGCCTCCTCTCAAACTGGACGCATGCAGAGAGGTAGGAGGACCTCTTATTTTACAGATGATGCTTGATTTTTTATTTATTTATTTATTTATTTTTTGCTGGTCTCGGTGTAAGCAGCTTTTGAGGACGTCCCTCACCTTCTCTTTGCGTTCCTTCATGTAGAAGATGGAGTTTCTGGGTCTGTGTGGCTTGACGACTCTGCGAAAGCGAGATGAGGTGTTAGAGATGAAAAGGAGGAAGAGGAGGAGGATGCTGCGGGAGCGAAGCCCTTCACCGGTCGGTAAACGAAGGAGTTTGTCTCCAGCGCTCAGCACTCGCTTCACAGCAGAGGAGATGAACCGCTGCCCTCGACTCAACGACAAGAAGCACTTCCTGAGCTTCTTCAGCCTCAGCCATGTCAGCCATGAGGAGAGACGGAGTGAGTTTAGATGCTTCCCGTTGATATCAGTTAAACATTAAAGGTGATCCATCATAAATAAATAACGTTATATTTCAGAGAAGAGGAAAGTCACAGACTTGTTGGAAGCCATCAAGCTGAAGACTGTTACACTGGACTCGCTCAGATATGCCACAGAGAACCCCTGCTCCAGCCCGGCTGAGTCCCTACCTGGTAAAAAACACACAACACATGCATACGGCTTCTACATACATTTACACCAGAGGCTCTCACAACCCCAAGCGCTTAAAATGCATTTAAAATGGCTAGATACAAAAGTATTCTAGCACTAGAGGAAAATCTTCTGACGGAAGAAGTCCAAAATCAACCAAATCTATGGATACTTATCCAGACTCAACAATCATTGGAACATTGCTGCCCTCTGCTGGCATACCATAGTAAAAAAGGGAAAATGAATATATATGCATATGATAAAGCTAGCAAATGTTGCTACCCTTTTTCTTAAATGTAATCATATAATTCGTGGCACTACCACAAATCTTGTTGGTTACCTTCAGGACATATTGGCAAACATGCAGGCCCATTTTTGTAAAGATATGTTGACAGCTTGTAACTTGGCCTAGAGAGTTATGGATTTATTCCTGCCATCACAACAAATAATACAGGTCTCCCAAAGTTCTGAGGTTGCTCTGACCTGAGTTTTAAACCAATATACCAGGTTGAATGGATTAATGTAATGTTTAAATAACAAAATGAGTTGAATTAACACCTCGTTGGGCTTTAACACTAATACCATGTGACATTTCACACAGGGGCAGTGTTTATTTGCATCGATTGACACCAGTAGAGTTTTTTTTTCTTAGAGAGAATTTTCTAATAGATGATCCGTTTTACTCATCATATAGGTGCCTCACCTGTAAGTCACCTGCACCCTGAACCCCAAAAGCACACATCTCAACAGTCCCCACCTGAAGAGCCCCCGCCTTTGGCTCATCTCCACCCTCAAGGCCAATTGCGGACCAGCTCCCCTGTCAGAAAAGCTCCGCCGCTCCCGGCACTTGTCCGCCCGAAGGAGGCTCGTCCGGGCCTCAATGGAGTCAAACCTCACCTTTGGGAGAGAAGACAGGACGTCCATCAGTTGGCGCTTCCCTCGACTCCATCGCAGCACAAACAGAAAGGTGAGTATTGCTCCTGTTTGAGGAAATTCCAGCAAATGTACATGTAAAAAAAAAAAAAGCAAATGAACCAGTTAATTTTCAATTCGTTTTACATTAGTTGCACCACAGTTGTTTAAATCACTAGACAACTTCCTGTTTCATGTGTACTTCCTGTCAGCTTTTTGTCTTAAACCAGTGGAGTACAATGCTCAACAAGGTGATCAAAGTTGTTGTTCTTTGGGACCAAAGTCCCACCATCACTAGCTTCTGATTGGCTGGATTGCAAGTGTCTTCCAATAAGTTTGGTACATAACACGAGAATGCGTTTTCAGGGTTGATGTAAAAATAGTTATAATGCTATTTTTGGTTGTGTTGAAACGATGTACATCATGTCTAGAGGTGCGCCATCGAAGGGTTAAATATATGCACATTCCTTGGTCTGCTCTCTTTGCTTTCATATCCACACAAGCTGTCTCCCTTACTCTCCCTGTCTTCCTCTCTTGTTTTTTTTCTGTTATGCTAGGCTGTGCTGAATCATGTCTACATGTTTAAGTTAAATAAAGGCACGTTTCTGTGAAATCTTGGTTTAGAACAAAAGTCGGGAAAGCTCTGAAATACTGGACAAACTGTGCCTGATTTAAAATGGTAATGTTTGGATGATTGCATATTTAAAAGATCTGGTGGTTACCCTGTCTATAATTTACTCCTTGCTGCCGTCTGATCGGCGCATTGTGAATCAACAAAAAGAGAGAATTCGTTTTTTTATGTGTGTTTATATTTCACAGGAGTGAAGGAGCAGTTTGACCATGCTGCAAATCCTCCTCCAGGCCTCCAGAGGGCAGTAAATAAGCTACAGAGTGGACAAACCTATGGGCTTTCTTTGCAAAAATCGACTAATCAGGACTCTCCTGGAGAGGGTGTCAGTTCAGAGGAGGATGAGGAGGATGAATCTTTCAGTCCAAGGTGGAAGGGGGTCGAATCCATATTTCAGGCGTACGAGGATTACTTGGAGGGTGAGTTTGGGGTTTTCTGAAGACGTTACGAATGTGTTGTGTTGTAATATTGTCGCAGCCTAAATTCTTCTTCTTCTACTTTCGGCTGTTCCCAGTTTAGGGGTCGCCACAGCGAATCATCTGTTTCCTAACTCTGTCCTCAGTATCCTCTACTCTTGCACCAACTACCTTCATGTCCTCTTTCAGCACATCCATATATCTCGTCTTTGGTCTTCCTCTTGACCTCTTGCCTGGCATCTCCATCTCCAACATCCTTCTTCCAATATAACCACTATCCCTCCTCTGCACATGTCCAAACCATCTCAACCTGGCCTCTCTGACTTTGTCTCCAAAACAACCAACCTGAGCTGTTCCTCTGATGTGCTCGTTCCTAATCTTGTCCATCCTCGTCACTCCTAAACTGAACCTCAACATCCTCATCTCTGCTACTTCCATCTCTGCCTCTTGTCTCTTCCTCACTGCTACAGTCTCTACATCAGGGGTGCTTACACTTTTTCAGCTTGCGAGCTATTTTTATAATGACCAAGTCAAAGTGATCTACCCGCTACAAAAATGTAAAACATCAATCAACGAACAATTATTTTCAACTTTATTGAGAATTGACAAAACACACATAATAATTAATTATTTACATTTTTTGTAATAACCTGAGATTAATTTGATGTCTTGCACTGAATTGAATCATTAGAACAGTTGTGTGTGACCTGAATTGATGGTAATAGAGTGATTTTTATGAGAGCAATTGAGCTTTGATCCAAATAATCAAGAATAAAAATGATGCTCTAATAAATTTTTCATTTTTTTTTATTGAAACTGAGTCGCGCAGTACAATATGCAAATGAGGAGTGGCGTGTTGCTTGATTTTGGCTGTAATAGAGTTATTTAGAATGAAGTTAGCATATTCTGGGTAAAACATATTTTGGATCTGGTCATTTGCAGACGGTCCCTAAGTGATTCCATGTCAGCGGGTTGCTCATAGACAGTAATGTGTTTCTGCGAATGCAGAGAGAAACATGTTTTGATAAAAAAAGATTTGTAGTTTGTCCGCTGCATAACACAGATTAAAAATAGATATTATTTGTTTACTAAGAACATTCTGGTCTCGAGCTATTGAGCAGAGAAAACCGAATCCGTGAATCTGCAGATAACTTTACTAAACTGTGACGGGATGGATGATCGGCTGATATTGTTTCAATTTCACGCCGCGATCGACCAGTAGCACCTCCGCCGGTGCGACCGGTCGATCGCGATCGACGTAATGAGCACCCCTGCTCTACATCATGGCTGGTCTCACTACTGTTCTGTACACCTTTCCTTTGAATCTTGCTGACACTCTTCTGTCACACAACACCCCTGACACTTTTCTCCACCCACTCCAACCTGCCTGCACTCGTCTCTTCACCTCTTTTCCACACTCCCCGTCACACTGGACTGTTGACCCCAAATACCTAAACTCCTGCACCTTCTTGACCTCAGCCCCCTGTATCCTCACTGTTCTACTTCACTCTCTCTCGTTCAAACACATGTATTCTGTCTTACTGCGACTCACTTTCATTCCTCTTCTTTCTAGAGCTGACCTCCAACTTTCAGGTGTTCCTCCACCTGCTCTCTGCTCTCACTACAGATCACAATGTCATCTGCAAATTAATAGTCGTGAAAGCTGATCTGTCCTTCTTTTCATTGTCAGAGAGAAGTATAGAGCACCAGGTTCTCCAGAGTGAGTGCAGACGTCTCGAGACGCACCACTACAATCTCACTCTGACCGCTGAACAGCTTTCACAAAGCATGAGGGTAAGAGTTCCCTTTCAATCACCGCTTTGAAAATGAACCATTAGCCATATCAATGCTACCCGCAAGCCCTCATTAGTGTAAAGGATTTGACCCTGAATAATAAATAAATACGATTATCTTATGAGAATAAATACGATTCGCTTGTTTTTACCACTCCCACTCCAAAAAGGGGGCTGGACGAAGCGTGATTGACAATCATATGTCACATGTTTTGGTTTGCTTTGGTTCAATTTCTGTAGTTTGGAGCTAATTATTAGCCAAGTTACCAAACAAGTTCAATACACGAGTCAAAAACAAACCGAAACTTGCTTGCAAAAACAAAAAACATGCGTTACCTACATTTACATCTCGGCACAGTGTTTTTTTTTTCTGTGCCAAAATTGATTTGATTTGGAGTGGAGAAACTTGTCGAATTGTAAATATAGGGAACACCTGCCATTTGTTGTTTACAGTGTTTGTGAGTCGTGTATGGAGCTAGAGATCTGCCAAAACTTTTGTGGATTTGATTTATTGACCCTTGCAACTTAATAAAACTGAATAACAGGGGTCGATAATTATTGGGTTGATAAAGGTAAATTATAACATCATTCCAATTAGTCGATATCAAGCATTTAGTCCCGATAACAAGTAATTTCATCAGCTTGACCACACTCCGCTTGAACTAAGATGTTAAATGATTCTACTTTCAAGTGACGTCATCAGCGTGCAGCATCGCATGGAAACATGGCAGGAGTTTTGTAGTTTTCTGACTCAAGTGCTTAAAGCAAGTCCCACGAGGAGGGAAAAGTAGCGCTAGCTTCAACACTGCAACGTCATCGGTCACCTCAAGCATAACTATCGCTTCAACGGAGAGTAGATTGTGTTTGAGGACGCCAAGGCTGCTAAAAACATAGCTAAGAACCCAACGGGTCTCGAAAATATCCGTGAGGCTTTTGACGAAACCAAACAGTTTGCCAGACATGACCCATGGGCTAAGGCTATCGATGATTTAATAATTGAAATGGTGGCGCTTGACGTCATCTTTACTTTTTTTTTTCTTTACATTAACATTATAAAAGCATTTCCTCTCCCAGCATAAGCTTTAAGTGTCGTCTTCTGTATGTGCACTTTTAAGACGGTCCCTTACCCGAGAGCATCAGCTGTTTTAACACAAATAGTCTCTGAATAATTTTGCGTTAACAAACGCTGACTTTGTGTCGATGTCATGATCTTAGTGATAAAGATGGTTATAAAACACACAGCCAAAGTCTGTGCCAGTGACATTACACTTTCTGTCTCTCCATTATTATCAGGAGCTGTTGGCACAGAAGCACAGTTTGGCACAAAAGCAGGACCGTATTCAAGCTGAACTGGAGCACTTCAGGAAAAGCTTGGCTTTACCACTTTTACACTGGCACAGAGCATACTACAAAGGGCATTCTCATAGGTGACGCCTTCACAGCATGGGTAAAAGAAGTACAGTGACATCTAGTGGACCGGAGGACGGTTGGCCTCAGTTGAGTTGGTATGAGATGAATAATTAGCCGTTGGTGCCAATGCTTGATGCCACTATGTGCACTAAAACTCCAAATCCCTCCATACCAGAACAAAACCAGCCATTTAGAGTCAGAAAAATCATTTAGTTGATGATTTCTGACAGGATCAATGCCAAGAAGTTGCAGGAAATGCTGGTGCTGGAATGCACTTACAAGTAAGCTCTTTAACCACACTGGATGATAATGTTTTAATATTTATACAGTTTTTAAAGAATGAAAGAGTTGCATTTGTATGTTTTTTTATTATGAAAACTGTCATTTGGATTTTGACATTTTTGATGCTATTTAACAGGAAAGATTGGTTACTGCTGGTCAGAAAGAGAGAGAGGTGATTAAAGTAGGAAGAAATTCAAGTTTTAATGTGGTTTACCATTTTATCGAAGGAGTGCCATGAGAAAAAGTTATTAAATAACACGTTATTTTTACACCGTCAACTATCAATCTCATATTTGAATGCCATATTTATTTATGTTTTATTTTTGCAGACGATACACAGTAATATAAACATATCTTGTGATTATTACAAATTGCATGAATTAGGTTGGTTGGATGATTATTTTCATACTTTTTGATAGTATCAGAAAATATCTAAAAAATTATCAAATTGAGAAGTAAAACTAAAATAAAAACATTTTTAATTTACAAACTGATTTGATAATAATTTAATGAATTCACTCGTAACTATCTAAATCAATTTCACTCTTTATGGGCCAAACTTCTTGACAATTTCACCAGTTGTATTCTTAAATAGTCTTATCAGCATTTTAGAAACAGCCTATACATAGCTCCCACTGATGCTTTTGTGTCTCATGGCCTCGTGACAAAATTGCCTTTTGGTTAAAGTCCGAAAAGCCAAAAAGAGGAATTTGATTTGTTTTGTAAACATTAAAGACAGCAAAAAGCCTCTCCACCAAGTTAAGAGTCATGACAAGGGCAGCTTTTGTCTGTCACTCAGAGTCAGCAGTTTGCAAAGCCTTCCCTCTTCTTCTCAGAGCAGCTAAACTCAGTTTTGTGCTTCTTTCTGTCAGATCACATTACACAGAGGTTGTCCCCAGACAAGGGGAGGGGTCTGGGAAATACCCACATGTTCTGAGGGGTCATGGGAACTATGTAAATTGGCAACTTTGCTGCAGTCAACGATTTCCTTTACAGATTTAAAGGCCTGATGTAATTTAAATGTTAGATTTTCTTTATGCAAAGTTTTCTTTTCGTGAGACACAATTAAGATGCTTTTTGTCGGTCAGTCAAAACAAGAATATAATTTTTACCTTCCTGCAAAACTGCAAACACCCCTACAAGCCACTTTGTGTGTTATGGGTTTGGCTTTCACCTAGTTTAAAACAAGAATGGAAATGTGTTATTTTGGGAAAATAAATCAAATCTGTATTGTTTTAGCTGTATTTTAGTAGCAGAATGAAATGTAATATATTATTTGTTAAAGGTAGAAAGAGTTATTTATGAATATATTGTGCATATGCTAATAAAAGAGCATTGTTTGAAAACAATTGATGCCCATCTTTTCTTAAAAAAAATGTGTGCGTCTGTATGTGAATATAATAAATGGAAATGTATGTTCCCAATTTATACTTAATGTTGAATCTTTTAAACAGCTTGTTTAAAAGTGTTTTCAAGAGCTTATTGTTACATTAAGGGGTTATAGAGCATTAAACCTTCCTTTCTGTGTCCAATTTAATTATGCTAATGCTAGCCACGAGCATTGTAAAACTGTTCGCAATATGCTAACGTGCTTTAAATGTTCTAAGAGCCTTCTAAACATTAACAATTAATCTCCTATGTTATTAATATACTAACATAAGTGAACTTAAGGTTCTTAACTTGTTTATGTTAGAAATAAACCCCAAATCAACTAGAGATTTAGTAGCAGTTCATGCTAACGGTCTGCTAAGCTCTACTTCAAAGCAAAAATGCTAAGCAACATGTTTATTTTAATCCAAA
This sequence comes from Danionella cerebrum, assembly GCA_007224835.1. Classification (NCBI taxonomy): domain Eukaryota; kingdom Metazoa; phylum Chordata; class Actinopteri; order Cypriniformes; family Danionidae; genus Danionella; species Danionella cerebrum. The sequence continues at coordinate 68,403 of SRMA01025384.1, read as the reverse complement.
ATGTGTGCTGGATGTCTTAAAACGTGTCCACGTGTATTTAATGTCTACGTATTAAATGGCTCAAAGGTAAGTCCGTGAAACATATGTCACACTGATAAGCTAATGATGAACACAGGCGATAAAATGTGGACAGCCTGCAAGCACAGCTGTAAAACAACGAATTCTATTTTCCAGCAAATTGTTTATTTCTTTATTGGAAGCATTCAGTTAAACGGATGGCGTTGTCAGTGAACTCTTGTGTTTACCGTGAACTAATGTTTGCAGTTTAGGAGAGTTGTTTTTGATTGTTCCTGCAAGCCCTGGAAGCTGTGTTTCTATCTTGAGGCAAACCAAGCATCCTTATCTTGTTTAACAGGTCATTCGGGTCATAACTGATCTTCACTGAAACAATAGGCTGGTTTTGCTGGATATAACAATGTGGGAGAAAAGGAGTGTAAACAGCACACATCAGCCTCACATTCTGCTTAATAATGGAATTTAAACCCAATTCTATTTTCGTGCACTTAAAAACAAACACAAATTGGCAGCGTGGTTGCCAGGTAAATGCTGTAATTTGACAGTACCAATGCTGTAATTAAATTTTACAGCACAGTCTTGTATTTTGAAGAAATATGAAAACAATGAAGATGAAGATATTTGCTTACAATATGGTGAATGCAATTTTAATTTACACGACTTCCCAGTATTTTATTACTGCATTATAATAAATGGCTTCCTGAGACTTTCAGGGTTGAAATGGTAACAAAGAAACCATTGAAAAGTACACTTATTTTGCATTTGAAAACGAAAATATTTACGTCCCTTTTTACATGTTCAATGCTCTTCAAGCCTTTAAAAATTTAAATGAACGTTTCTGTTTTCGGGTGGATGTAAATGACAAAAAGAAATGTATGTGCGATGCCCGTTTAGCAAAGCGAATCAGGTTTCGGGGATGTCTGGGGCGGGGCCATCATACGCATTTTGATTGGACAGCTCAGCTGTCAGTCAGTGGGTCTCAGGTTGTTCTGAATGCAGCAGTTTACGTCTCATTTAAGAAACTTCGACTGCGACTATTGAATGTAGGATAGAAAACCTAGGTTTTAAAAGTGCCAGATTTGACTACAACACCCCTTAATCGCAATATAGCGCCACTGGAGCTAACAGACCCAACCGATGTTATTAAAACGCAGTTTTTTGTCACTCAATTCAGGAGGTGAAACACGTATTTTTGTATATAATTTCATAATAAACAGGTGAGAATGTAAAAAATAACACAGGCCATGTTAATATCGTTGGTGTTGAACGCAGGTGAGTGGTCACGTGACGCCATATTCCCACAGTTTTCTCATTGAGTTTATGCGCACCTTCCGCGTTCGGATGGTGCTGCTGGTCATCCGTCAACAGCCTCTGTTTTCATGGCGTCCCTGGTAAAACTGCAGCACAATTACAATTGTACGTTTAATAGCTTCATGACTAATTTCCTCTGTTGCCTTTCACCAGAGGATTTACTTGTGGACTGCGATGAGGCTCGGTCAGTCTCTCTATCTGACGTGTCTCACGTTTTCTCTGTCTGTTGGTAAGATTCAATATTTCTCTCATCACCAAAATTGTATAGACGTTTTATAGTTATGTAGTAAATGTCAGCTTTCAGTGGTTTTAGTGTTAAATAAATACAGTGATAAGTTAGAAGAACAGTACAGTAAAGTACTATTATATCTTAAATAACTAATGGAGATCTGGGTCAGTCGTGAATAGGATATTGGTCATGTTGTCTTAAGGCAAAGTTATCTTACTAGAGCTTGCAAATATTAGTACAATTTGCTTAAACATACATAGTCAATTTAAAACAAGGAAATAAAACCAATAATTTTCAACACTTTTTAAATGTTTTTTTTTTTTTTTTGCATGGCTCAACGCAGAGCAATTTTTTAAAAAAGTCACGCACTTATTTCAATTGTACCGATAAATTCAATATTTCTGTCTCTATGGTGTATTTTATACACATTATTATCTGGTTAGGAACCTTTCTAACGGAGGCTAAAGGAAGGATAAAGGGAGAATCATCTCATTACTCCGGGTTATAAACGTTTTCCCCTCGTCCAGGGCTTTAAAATGTGTTGATATTTATTCCAGCATGACAATGACCCTAAAAATTGCCAGAATGCTTAAGTTGGACATAGTGTGACTCACTCGGCTTGATGCTTCCAATTAGACCAATTTTATTGTTTTGGTACATACGACTAATGTGATGTAAGCCTAATTTTTACATATCTCCAGACCACTAGGGGGCATGTGGGTGAAATGTTGCCTTCAGTTTCAAATTCTAGTTGTTACAATGTCCACCAAGTTTAGAGTCAGTACTTTAAAGTGTTGCAGAGTTAGTCTGTTTTAGTGAATGCTATGTAAAACGGTTTGACTTATCAACTTGAATTCCATAACTTTTAGTTGGAACTCTCAGGAGATGATGTGTGGTGGCGCTAGAGAGTTTAAGTTAGAGACTTCTCTACTAGAGTGGCAATTTTCACAACTTTTATAGTGTGTGGTTCCATAGATGGCCATTGACTACCCTTGTAAAAACGGAAGCTTTGCCACTTTCCTCCGAATAATTGTTATACCGGGGTCTACTCAACTCACAACATTTACAAATTCATTTAAGAATCTTTTTGTTGTTATTCTGTCTCTCACTGTTCACTGTTAATGCAAGGACTGATAATGTCTTTGTTTCTTTCCCTCGCTCTGTGCCACATTCCAGCAATATTACTCTGAATTTTAAGAAAGGTCTTGGGGAAGCAGTCAGATTTTTGAGCATATCTCACAATTAGTTAACAGTATCTGATCTAACTCATCTTCTTCTCCATTTTCTTTTCCACGTTAAAAAAAGAAAATGAAATAAATGTAACATTTATCCTTTCTTAAAGCTTTTTTTAAACAATTCCTCAGTGAAAAGTCCATAATTAATCATTTTCTCTATATAGATACTAACTATAAGTCTGCTCTGAATAGCTATTTACAGAGTTTCCGGTAGTTTCTCATGTAGGTCATGTGGGCAATAACCTTGTTTGTCTACCAGGATAAAAACCCGGTCAAGCAGGGGAACTTTGTACCTGGCAACAGTTTGTTCCGCACAGCGGTTCTGGTTTAATGATTGAACGAGTCTTGCTTAGCTACAGTCTTCTTCTTTGGTTAAAGCAAATAAAGAAACCATTAATGCTCGGAACTCTTTGTTGGAAATAAAGAAACCTCAGCAACCTTTAAATATTTTCTGTTCGCAATTCAGTACAATTTTGCTTTTTTACAAAGAAAACATGATCATGCAGAAACATTTTCAACTCATGATGTGATCATCTTAGTTCATGTCAACAAGGAAATACTCTACGAGGAACTCACTCCTTCTCCATTTTTGAGAAATGCATGCATTATATTTATAGATTATTAGGTTTTCCCTTGTTTCTGGAGTTGTTTTACTCATTCTCTCTTCCCTCGTGTCTCCTCTGGTTACTCATCTATTTCCATTTGTGTCTTGTCTTGGCTCCTCCTCCTCTCTTCTCCCACTTGTTCCTCTTGTCCCTATTTAATATTCTCTCTTCCTTCTCTTCCTTGTGAGGTTATTGCAAAATTTGACTTGCTTTTCAGCTGTGTGCAGCTGCATTCCTTCTCCTTTCATGTGCACTCAGGTTAATTGAATAATTTTTGTCCAGTTTATTTCCTTCTTGGCCAATTTTGTTATTTTATGGTGTGTGTTTAGTGCCAGTGATATTTACGCTCAGAGTTTTGTTTTGAGAGTTGTTTTTCCCAATTCAAGGAATGTTTATATACATGCTGTTTTTCTTGTTTATTTATTAAATTTCTCTTTTGGAACATCTGTGGACCCCTGCGTTTGACCTAGGACAACCCTGCAAAAGTTTCTGCCTATAGGCGTGTATGTGCAAAAGTAATGAACAGGTTTAAAAAATGCATTAACATTTATTTTTATGCAGTGAATGATCAAAAGAGATATTTGGCGCGATCTTGTAGTTTTCCTGTAGTTTTCTATCCCGGATACACCTGGTGATGTTGAGATCAGGGCTGTGTGGGGGCCATGCGTAACATCCAGCACTTCTTGACATCCAGCACTGTATGATTGTGGTCATTGAACTGCTGCAGACTAAATTTGGAACTAATCTTGCGCCTCCCTGATGTTATTGTATGATGGATAGATCTCTTATTCCTTAGCAGGCCCAAACATTCAAGGAACCTTCACCATGCTTAACTGTTGCGTGCAGACAATCAAAGAAAATTTAGTTTCTGTTCAGAGCATTTTTCTTCACCATAGTTGTATGTTTTCGTGCCTAATTGAGTCACTTGGCCATTTTTAGAGAGAACTAGAGTCTTTGGATGAATCCTTTAGGTTTGCGAGGGATTTTGTATTCAGAATTTTTCACTCTTCAATGGTATTGCAAAGGCATGTTAGAATAGAGTTTCACTCATCTCTTCTGGGATCAGATAGCCTCAGCCAGGCTCCTGCAAGGTCATGCTTATAGAGGATGCATTGTTTTTATCCAAGCTCCATTCAGGTGTCCCTCATTCCACGAGTATTGTACCAGAACTACAGCAGGATTTATATAGAGAGCAGTGGAACCTACAAACAAATACCAAAGCAAACAAATAGGGAAATTCATATTGATGTTTAAACCTTTGCAGATGAGCTCATATTGCAATAGAGAGACACTCTTCACTTGACCATCTTCAGCTCTATATAATTTTTTTAGCTGCTGTTTAATTTTATCTTTTATTTTTGTAAAGTACTATTGACATTATTTCTCTCTCAAGCCACAGATCCGCTTTGTAGCAGCCCTGCAGAGTTCAAACATGATGCAGTTCAGTCGTTATCCGGGACGCTTGGACACAACGTCGTCCTCACCTGCAATGCCTTCGTGAACCAGACAGATTCCATCTGTGAAGACCAGCCAGAGTGGACAAAAGATGGAACACCACTGACAAACCTCACAATCTACCCACAAGTCATTAAAGACTGGTTGGTAATAAAAAAAAAAGTCAAATAAAACTAAAAGAGCATAATATCCCTTTGAAAAAGCTGAACACATATTACTATAAACTTTGATGTGGCTATGTAAAAGTACAGTTTTAAACTATTTATACAAATGTATCCCTTGTTACTACGAGTGCTATGAACTTTACCCCATTGATTATATCATTGTTATTCTAAATCAGTTGCTAGGTTAAACAATCTGGTTGCTATGGAGGAATCAGTTTTGTCAATTAAAGGCCCCCTTCTCATTTTGAATGATACATACTAAGTCCCATCTTCCTAGAATTTTCTTAAGCTGAGATATAGATCTTTTTGTTTGGTTGCTAGGCTAAAAAGTGAGGTTGCTATGAAGGAGTCAGTGATATAATATACTGTCATATTACTGTTGATATAATGTACCAAGTGTGAATATGAGTAAAATATTTTGGTTGCTATGGAGGAGTCGGTGACATAATGTGATGTTCCCTATGTCTCTACGAGTGAAATAAATCAACCTCCATGCCTCTACCATTTACCAAAGCTGAGATACATTTCAGAAATTCAGTTTCGTTGCTAGGGATTTCATTTACTGTGAAACTTAACAGAAACTTTCTGCCATTTATTTTGAAAGGCCATTATAGGTCAATTGTAAATCTTTAACCCTTTCTAGACCCAAATTCTTTTGCACAGTGGTTGGCATTGTACAGAATGATAACCTCCACATTCATAGTGATTTCCCAGAATTCCTTTAGTGTTACCAGTTTGAAAAGATATAGCAACCTGAGTCAGACCAGTTTGAATGTCTTGACAATGTACGGTGGCTGTAACCATTCAATGTACAAGAAACATTATGATACATTCGATTGCATTACTACAGTAACACGCATTGCTTTCACTTATTACCTACATTATACAATGGAGCAGCTCCCGCAACAAATTCATACATGATTGTCGTCATGTATTCTTTGAATGCATATATTTAGTAGGTTATTAGATTAGTATACATAGTAAATCAGTATTACCGTATAAAAAAACGGAACTTTTTCTTTAAATCCTTAGGGACTCAGACAAAGGTCACATTGTGAGCAGTGAGTTAACCCTGACGATGAGAGATCAGGCTGACTTTGGTGTATACATCTGCAGAGTGAGGAACAGCACAGCAAAGTTCAACGTGACGGAATACAGTAAGAGACAGAAGCTGTGTGTATGCCACAATCTGCTGCAACGATGTGTGTGTGTATCTGTGCGTGTGCGTGCGCGTGTGTGTGCGTGTGTAACAAACAGGAAAAAAGTTAAACAAACTAAAAAAAATGCACACTTAGCAGGGAAAATTAAAACTTAAAGTAAATATAAACCAAAAGTGATCAACAGGATCATTGGAGAAAGAAACAGATGATAGACATAATGTCCAACCAGCCATATGTTTTAATAAGCAGGACAAGAGAAATAATAGAGTGACGAGCGCAATCCACCAAACAGGAATAAATGTGCCCTCCAACACTTACAGTAAGGTCAATAAGTATTTGTGATTTTGACAGATCTCCTAATTAGAAATCATGGAAGGGTGTGGGATTTGCAGCATAGGGGCATTGTGAGATAAAAATACAGAAATCAATGTATGATTTAAAAAAATAAAAATGACGTGGCTTTTTTTAGTGATTTCTAAGAGTCGATTGAATCAAAAATTGAAACATGGACGTTCCAGAACAAAAAAACAAAAAACAAATTTGCTTCGTTTAAAAACTGGTATTACACTCAAGTCAAATGGTTACGTCAAGGCTGGACCTGAAAGGCCTGAGTGATGCGCCATCCACAAAGCAATGGCTTCTCTCGTGAAATCCCGAAACAAATGCGGGCGAGAAAGACGGAGCTAGCAAATGTGTAACATTGATAATGAAGTTGATTTACCACAATGAAACCGGCTCGATGCAACTGTTGTGAACAGTCTGCGCTGAACCCAGACCCTAATCCGCAACTAGAAACAGACGTCAAAACAGGCGCTCCACGCAATCCTTTTCTCTGATTGGTGTAATGGCGTAATGAAGTCATTTCTTTAGTGGCTCGTTAATCTACAGTTCTAGTCTATATTAATTTTTCTGAAGTGTAATTCTCTGCGGCTAATGAGAAAATGGAATCGCCCAGCTGGTAAATGTGCATTTGCATCTGATTTGGGATCAGATTCTGGCTCATAGAGGTTTGGTTGTATAACGTTTCCTTGCACAGGACGACTGCACTGTATGGATGAACAGAGCCATGTATTGAAAGATATTGGACAAAAACCTCTTGCCAGAGTCAGAGCTCTAAAGATGGCTCGTGGTACAGTTCTCCAACATGACAATTACCCAAAACACACAGCAAAGAAAAAAACTCACATCTGTTTAGTATATTTTTCGCAACGATTGAGTTTCTCTTTGTGTACAATTCTAATATTGGTGTTTCATGTGCATCCTCAGAATCTCCCAGTCACACCGGAGCAGTGGTGGCATCAGTGGTGCTGTTACTGGTTCTGGCTCTTGCTGCAGTGGTTTATTCTATGTGTCGACTCAACTTTAAACTTTGGTACAAGAACGGTTACGGAGAGTACGAGCTCAACGGTTGGTCTGAATTTTCTTTTTGAAACTCTTCGTCTATGCTGAGTAACTGGTACTGGAGTTCATACGTTGTTAGTTCAATGTTGGCGAGGGTTGGTACATTTCACACGGTAGAAAAATCCGTAATACACAAAATTATGTGAAATTGGTCCATTCAAAAAATAAATTATACTTTTTTTTTAAACACAAAAGGTCTTCATTTTAATTGTTATTTTTAATTACATTGAAATGATTTTTGTTTCTGATTTTCAGATGGCAAAATATACGATGCGTTCATCTCGTATGTCAACAACGAAAACGACAGGAAGTTTGTCAATTTTATCCTAAAGCCACATTTGGAAAATAAATACAGCCATAAACTGATGCTCAACGACACAAACATCCTTCCGGGAGCAGGTGAATCAAGATAAATCTTTGCCTTGCTCTAGTTTTGTGGTTCTAGCCATTTTGGTATAATGCTACAATGCTAATGCTAACAGAACTCTAATCCCCAGAGCCTTCTGCAGAACTGCTAATGAACATTAGCCGCTGTCGACGGCTCATTGTGGTTCTCTCACAGTCGTACCTGGAGCAGGAGTGGTGTGCCACCAACTTTAGGTAAAATCTAGTAGAATTACTTTACATTAAACCAACCGCCAAAGTTTTTAAATGTTAAAAAGAGGATTTTTGGTTAAAAACTGTTCTTCAGAAATATTGCGGCTGTGGTATGCTTTAATATAGAGTTGAAGTATTAGCCTCCTGTGAAAAAGCAATGTTTTTCAGAATATTTTCAAAGTTTAACAGAGCAAGCGAATGTTTTGACATTACTTGCCTTAATTTTTCACCTAGGGAGAGTCTGATTTCCTGTTAAAATATAAATATAAAGGGAATAGGGGACTACATAAAGAGGACATACTATTAGGAAGACCCAGCAGAAGTTAGAAGGGATAAAAAGAGGGTATGATAAAAAAAAAACACAAGTGAACACATGGCCAATAGGAATGAAGAAGCCATGTGCTCAAACAAACTGCACCACCATTATACAGAATGATTTACTCTGTGCTATTAAGCACATGGCTAGCGAACAGTAAGCATAGCAATCAGCAGGAGGGTGAATACACAGGATCTCTGCCACAGTACTGGAATAAAGTGTCAGGAATGCACTGCGAGGTTGCTGACCAAGAAGGACTCTTTTAAGAGAGGAAGACCTTTAAAACGAATGCTATTTATACTTTCAGACGGGGTCTGTGGCACCTCATCGATCTTTCGAGAAAACCCATTTTCATCATATTTCAGTCCCAGCAGAAGCAAATAAACCCTGATATCACTCACCAGATGCGCCAGCAGCAGCCACACATCACAACCATCCTCTGGGGTGCACACTCAATGGTCAGATCCTCTGTATTTGAATACAGCGGTACAATACTGAGCCTCAATGATCTTCGTTTCTGTCTCAGACTCCTTCTTCTGGCTTCTGGAAGGAGCTTGCTCTTGCAATGCCACGTAAGATGACGTTTCATTGCGAACCTGCAGGCGATCCACAGACTTTGCTGCATGGAGATAAAGACCCGATGCTCACGCAGCAGCCTGATTATCTGGACTGCAGACCAGATCCAGATCCTGCAGGAGACCTCGGTGTAGACCTTAAACCTGCTTTATTTTAACTTTGATTTTGATAAACCATTGATTTTAAAATAACTTTGATTGTTTCCATAGGTTTGCGTTTGCCCATCTACAAGACGCTTTCCACCAGAGCTCCAGTGCTTCCCTCAGCTCCAGGCCTGCTGTCTGAAGCCAAACCTCCAGAAATAGATGTTTCTGACCTGGGCTCCAGGGATTACGCTGCCCGAACGGACTTCTACTGCCTGGTCACTGAAGACGACCTTTGAAACACACTATATAAAACTTACCTATGTTCTGTTGCACTTTGTAATGCCAAAGATTTCACATTGCTCTTTTCCTTTTAATTATATGTAACTTTTATGAATTTTTAAGAGCATTTTTGTACATGGATTGTGGCTCTGTAAATATTTTAATAAAGTCTGGGATACATGTTAAACTTGTTTTTGATTCAGGATTCGAACTTTAATTGTTTTTGGGGTTAAATACAGACAAAATGCTAAAAATAGAAAATAAACAACTATTCATATTAAAATAGTATAACAAAACTGTTATAGAGTGGGAGGTATGACATCATCAATCCGCCATATTTGTTGGGTGATACCAGCTTTGCCATGGTTACTCGTTAAACAGGGACTCCTAGCTAGAGATAACCAATTACTGTTAAGTTTTGTTAACATTTTTAATGAATAATAGTTGTAAAGAAAATAAAAGTAAACCATTGGTGTTTGAAAATGAATACTTATGTTTATCCGAAAAGATACATGAAAATTGCCGCTGTTCCCGAAATGACACTTACTCCTGCTGTATTCCTTGGTTTGAAAAAGTGCAGAGCTGCTTTTAAGAATGACTGCACTTATTAAAATGGTTGTGTAGAAAAACAACCAGACTATTTAAACAGTATCATGTATTTAAATTACATTTTTAACCTTTATAAACAAATATTATCCACTATTTGTTTACATATCATGTTCTATATGAGTAATACTTTATTATTATTTTTTTTATAAATTCTTAATTAGAGATAAACGTCATGATTGGGATTAATAGAATACATTACCCATAACGACTAACGAGTTGAAATAAACGGAAGTAAGTACGCTGGAAAGAAAGCGCGGGAAAGCAAACTTCCGTCCTGTACCACGTGAAAGCGAAAAATTAAGCGGGAAGAATTTGTTTTTGTAAAACAAGGCCAGGAACTCCACCTTTATCGTCAAAATGGATAAGGTACAAATTTGTAAGTGTGCTCAAGCCTTTTTAGCCCAATCTAATAATCCTTTCTCGAATTCAGAGATCTAGTGTGTTTGTTTACGTTTGTAACGTTAGCTTTCAAATTAATCTCAAAACTGCTTTCAAAATTTACAAAAGCCAAACATAGTAGTACAAACAATAAGGCAAAGTTTGCTTGTTAACTAAGCTGCTACCTGTTAAGTTATGCTTCTGTTCTTTTTTAAAGTAGTATTTGCTCTACTAAACATAACTTTGTCAACTCTATGAATGCCACTAAATTATGTACGTGTACTTTTTATACAAAAATCAAAATGTGATTAACAAAACATTTGAATAAATCTACCAGTAGGGGGCAGCATAAGGGCAATAGTGTAAGCATGTGAAATAAAAAAAAGCCTGAAGGATGCATAATTAAGTTGTAACCTTCATTAAATGCTCTTAATGACACTAGCTAAGCTTGTTTTGGCTATGTGTTGATTGAATGAATGGATGGATCTAAAGCTTCCAGGACTTAGTCTTCAAAAATTGAAGGTTGCCTACCCCAGAGTTGGTCTATGTCTATCCAAACGAAATCTGATTAGGAATTATAAAAAGAGCAATAACTTGTAAGTTATTACTAGATCCATTTGCAAGTGGATAGCCTCTCTATAAATGGAGATAGTTGACATCACTGCTTTTTTTCTCCCCCCTCAGAATCTGCCATCACTCAACACTTCTACAAGAACAGATTGTGACGGTTGGGTGTGACGCAAACGCTAAATGTTTTGTACCCTGAGGTGGCTCCAAGGTACATACTGTAGTTGCCCATGTCATTGCCTGGAGGAACGTTGTGACGCTGAGGTCAAAATTCATAAAACCCTCCTCATAGAAAAGAATTGCTATGATGCAGATGTCATTGATGAATAAGATTCTGGATATGTTCGTTTAAGAGGACTTTACGCTTGATAAGTTGATGGGTTAGTTGTGTGGGACTTTAAGGAAATTGTAGGGTTTTTTGTTGGGCGTTAGATTATTTTTCATGTTGCAGCAGAGAGAGAAAGTATGTAAATTGGGGTGTGTCAACACCGGAGGTGAATAGTACTAAAAAAAACAAGAGCACAACACAGAGAAAACCATGTGTAGGTTTTCTGTGATTAATCTCTTTCTTCAGAGAAATTTAAATGTTATGTTTGTACAGAAATGTGATGTACCAGTGTGCACAAACACAACCGCCCTATAATGACCAAACTCTCTCCAAAAATGATTCTTAGTTTGATGATTAAGCTGGGAATGCACTGTGCAGTTTTTTGTCAGTCATGTGATACGACAACGTAAGCTTTACGAGAGAATCGCACTGGGTTAAAAGTTCAAAGATCATGATTCATGTTCTACATCCTGATAACTCCAACTGACCACTCAGTTTGCACCAACCTCCTGATGCCTAACTGAAACGTAAGTGACTGAAACTTTAATTCCTCAACTGACCACTGGTGTCAGTATTGAGCAGATTCCCCATTGACACCCAAGTTAAAATGGTTCCTCTGGGATTTTGTTTTTCTCTTGCTAGCTTTAACCTTTGACAACTCTGACGAGGTGAATGTTTTCATTATTAAGCCCATTTTTTGTTTCCACCCCTTGCCTTGTTTAGCCAACAAGGAAGTTTTCCCAACTTTGAGCCTCATCTGTCTTGTGAAAACCTTTAGGTGACATCACGAATGCTGCGTCTTGTAACCCGTCAATATAACCCAGAATTTAGATGTTGATAGATGCTCACTTGAATCCATTTTATCCATAGTGCAACACCATCAGGAAGGTAATTAGGGCTTGAGCACCTAAAATGTAGAACCCTATTATAATTGGTCAAGGTCAGAACTGGTGAAAATTTATGTTTGATTGGGGTTTGAAAAGTGAGCGTTGGCTCTATAGCGCCAACTAACAGCGTGTAGGTGAGTGAAATTTGACGCGTAGTCTATTTTTAAGACTACATTTAAGTTTCCAAAATCGACAGGAAGTTACAAGGAAGGAACAGGATTTAACAAAAACCTCATTTACTACTTTGACAATTCTCAGAGATTTTATCAGTTCATCTCCATCAAGCTCCATCAGTCTTATTCTAAGGCTTTTGGGATGAAACATGTAACTATTTGGGCACATCAGCTTCATTTCGTCTTAAAGAGGAAGTTGGAATAATTCAGTCATACTGATCAGTCCCAAATTTACCACCTAAGTCAAAAGTCCATGTCTGAACACATCTGCAGCGTACACACTTGTTTATAGCACCACCAAGTGGCCACATGAAATACAACATAATGGTGTGTTTTTTTTATTTTCCTTAATTGTGCAGTAATTATCACTTTAATACTCATCCTACATAAAGAATTGGTCATAGTGCATATTGCAACAAACAGGCCACTGAAGGGTGATGACAAGAGCCCTTTGATCGCTGCTTGCAGCTTTAATTTTCTTTTGTGTTCTGCACAATGCTATCATTGGTTTCTTTTGAGAGAGAATATATTACAACATACAGAGCTTTTATTTCACAGAGTAATATGGAAAAAAAACATAAAATGAGAAACATTTTCTAGATGTAAAAATAATTGAGGCAGGTTCTGAAGGGGCTAAAGATCAAATTTGATAACATCTCCAGTGTTCATGCGCACAAAGACGTGCTCATTGATTTGTATAATCTTTATTGAGACTTTTGGTAAAATATATATATATCTATGACACTCAAACAGATGCATTTTACAGTGAAATTTATGAGGAATTATAAAATACACTATAGCCAGAGAACATTCCTTGCATTCTTAAAGGCTAGAAACCCATTAACGGTCATGGTTTCAGGCATTTAAAAGTCACAAATCATTCGCAACTGTCTTTTACACAATATTACAACCAAACTATATTACATATACCACCAAAACATACAATCCCAGACCAAAAAATACATGAACACTGCAATTAAGTAGTCCCACACGCTACCCCATACATGGCATTATTTATTAGGGTTTTTTTTCATGAGAAATATTTGTAATCTGTAATTGGAACATTCACATGTGACCTCAAGTGTCTGTTTGAAAGTAATTCTGAATATTTGTACAGTAAATAATGATGCACAATTGCCGTACACAAAACAATATATATGTTTTATACTAAGAAAGTTACACAAATCTGACATGTGACTAAATATATTACAATCTTCTAACATTATACATATCATTTCAGTAAAAGAGAGATTTGTCTGCAGAGGTCAAACACTAAAAGAGTGATGATTGTTAGGAACGTTTGTGTAAATCGGTAAAAAATGCAGAGTATAAAGAAATGACTTAAAACATTGCATTAAATCCCTTAAAATGCTTAACATTAATTCCATAAAAAGTGGATTCTCCAGTTCTTCCTGCAGTGTTTACTTTGCCTTTTTTCCTCCAGTGTCCTCAGAAAACATCATTCCACTTTTCGATCTGCTCAGATCCCCATGTCTGCAAAATCTTCTTTCTGGAAGCCTTTCTATAAAACAGCAAGTGAAAAACAGCACATGAGTGATCGTGCATCAAGTCTAACAGGCAGATCCTTGTACCAGTCTGGCTGCCATCCCAGAAAAAAAAAAAAGTCTTTTTCTCCCATGCTTTCACATATTCTTTCCTGCAGTGTGTCTTAACTTGCTCAGAAGGAAATCGTCGAGCTCTCAGGGTGTGACTGATCCTTTACCGTCAGCATCTATACAGAATCTCCGAGTGCATCTCTTACATTTCCCGGAAATATTTATTTTAGATTTTTTTATGAAGACACTAAAGAGATAAAACTTTTCGGCACTCAAAAATAGTGAATATACAGCTTGTGTAACTGTATAAAGTTGAAGTCCCATTAAAAAAAGCGAGGACAAGCTGAAGCTACTGCCACACAACTCCTGAACAATGAGTAATATCCATATTCCATGTGTCTGTCATGAGCATATACATTCACTATAAAACTCATTTTAATTACAATCATAACAAAAAAAAACCACAATCAAACATTTGCTTCACACTGAGTAATCAAACAACTCATGCATGTAACCTCTCTAATCTGCTGGCTCAAGTCGTGTCTGATGCAAGAGCTTGCGATTTCGCATGGAAAAATTGCACAGTTGTCTATTCTTTTGGTTTGTTTTCTTTGTTAATAAGGATATAATGTTATGTAGAACTCTAACAGTGTTTGACCAATGACAATTTATAGTCAGTGCAGAGTTAGAAGGCATGGATTAAATGTTTACTTCACTGAGCCAATCGTAACATGGCCTGGGCTCAAAATATTGCCATTCTCTGAGTGCCTCTAAATGTTTCTGTGCTCGGTCGATTAAGTGTGTGTGAAGTCTCTGCTTTGATACTACTTCAGTATGCTATGCATTCACTCTCATGTAAAGGTGTGTATGGCTGGGAGGGCGTTGTTAAAATAAGTGGAAAATGGCTCAAGGGCAGGGTGGACTGACAACTTCAAAACTTGACTATCAGGGGATGGCTGATTTACAGTTAACCACAATAAAGAGAATGCACACAGATGTTGCATGTAAATTAGACAGCTGTTAGTTAGTCACAAGTCTGCGCCTCCCATAGACTCCTTTAGGATGAATAATGAATGGCTTTTGGATTGTTTTTGATTGTTATTTGTGTGGTTGCTATGGTGTAGTAAGGGGTTGCTAGGTCACAGCTTATAGAGGGTACGCGCATGACGTCACAGAGTGATTGGCAAAAATATGTGTTAGTGGTATGGTTGGCGAAATGGCCTAAAATAAATCCTAGATTTTTATTATTATTATAAAAAATCTATCTATTTTAAATCAATCTGCAGATACTAAAAACATTTTTTAAAACAAACTATAAATTTGATAAGTTATGATACACCTTGGTCTAATTGTTATTTTTGTTTTAAATGAAACTGAAATATGTTGCATAGTTTTTTTTTTTTTAAATAAAAAATGAACTAACTGATGTCACTTAAAGGTGTCCGAGATAACCCTGCAGAAACCATGTGCACAAATACCTTTGGCCAACTTTACGTTTTTTTTGTTTACTCTTTAAACACATGGAGTGTGTATGTTTTATTTGGATGTCTATTACAATACTTTATTTTTGATTTCATGGCAATACGTTCAATGTTAGTAGGTAAATCTAATGAGGTCACCACAGACATTACATCAATCTGTAATCTGTGGCAGAGAGCAAGAGGTTGAGTCGCTTGGTTAAAACTGCTGCCAATGTTTGTGTACTAAACTAAATGGCAAATGCAAAGGCAAGTTTTTTTTAAACGTTTTTTTTCTCTCACACCGTTAAAATAAAATTGTCCACACCAAAATGCACAAACTCCCAATAAAAGGTTGCCAGGACTATACCAAAGCCTCGTCTTTGTAAACAAAGAAGGGACGCCAAGCCAAGGGCATGACAAACACCTACAAAATCTCCAAAAACGTTTTTTTCACTGTCCACACGAAAACACATCATTAATGCATGTTTACATGAAAAAAAAATTAGCGTTTACTTGAAGACGGACAGTGTAATCTCATATAAAAATCCAGGCTCTAAATCCTTTTTACTAGTTCTATGTTTCACAAAAAAATACTACTTTTTTGTAGTAAGCGGAAGTTGGATCATGGGTTTAAAGCATTTTGCGGAAAATATTAAAATGGTTTGGTTAATGATTAGAGACGTATTGAGATCTATTACATTTGTAAACAGGAACACGTCCCTGTTAAACATTTTGATAAAAATATTGAATGTATTGTAAACCTCTGTTCACTTGATGTTTCATCATTGTCTATAGCAAACTCAAGTGTCTGAGAGTGCAGGTCTGCAGACTAACAGTTCACGGTTCACTTCAATACAATAAAAATGTTTTTTTTTGTTAATTAAACTAAAAAAAAGAGAGGCGGTCAGCAAGAAGATTGTACTCAGTTTTGGGTTCCCTGATGAGCACAATGGCTCTCTTACCATTTTGGTGAATGGTGCAATACAAACACGCATATCATACACCCGTACTGCAAAGTACAGACATAAATTGTTTTTGGAGATGTTTTGTCAATTTCTGTACTAGCTAAGGACTCACCCCTCTGTAGTCTTTGTGAAGTTTCTTGTACTGGAACATGTTGGTCAGTACTGTAGCTGCAGCTTTGGCTGCTTTAAGCTTGCCAGGGCTGGAAGAAAAACAAAACGTATTGTTGGTGAGGAACTAATTCGGTTCGTGGCATTGGTTAAATAAAACACGTTTTACCTGCTGTCATGCATGGTTTTGATGCCCATAAGCTTGGGAAGTCCATCAAAGTAGGTGATGTCTCTCGCTGCGATCATGCTACTGGTAACCAGGTTGTTGAGCGCTCCGCAGATGTTCACCACAACATCACTAGATGGCTCCTTCTGACGACCATCGGAAGGCAGTTTGGTAATCAATGGGTTTACCACCTTAGTAGCTAAAGCAAAAGAGCAAGTCGTGAGATGAATTGAAGCAGGGAATTCAGTCACATGCATTTGTTTTTTTGGTCCTCACCCATGTCGTTCTTGTCTTTGGCGTGACGGGTGATGTTTCTGAGGAAGCCAGTAAGAGAGCGGAGTTCTAGATCATTGTTGGTCCTAAAGAGGTCCAGAATGACTGGCAAAATCCGTTCCTGCTCCAATGCGACACGGCTCAAGATGGACGCCCACTGAGATGGATTAAAAAAATTAGAATGGCTTCATTAAAGAAACTGGTTGCGTGTTTTAGATGATCAGATGGTTTCCATCCTTATTGAGCTAAACACATGTAAACCATTCTGGGGAAGGCTTGAACACACATCAAAACAAATGCTGAGGGATAAGTTTTAAAATGACAAAAATGCCATGTGCATATATAGGTCAGTGAATTTAATATAAATTAAAGATGCAAGCAGCAATTAAAGGGCTTGAGCACTTCGAAGCCATCAAATTTTGGTCAATTGTAGCTCTGTGCATTATTGCCAATCATAAATTTGATTTATTCGAATAAGAATTTGGAAAGTTGGAAAATGAAGACCAATTCATTGTAATCAATCAATTAGAACGGGGATCATAGTGTGCTCTATGGATGTGGTCAGACATAGATTTCTAAGAACACACTTAGAAAGTTTGAGCCTGATCAGACCTTGTATGGCTGAGTTATAACAACCTCACGTTTCTGGGCGAAACATCGAAATTCAGAAGGCAGACAAGTGCGGAACTGGTCTACAATGTCAAAAAAAGAGCATCCCTTAAGTTGAAAGTTTTATTGTGACCACATGAAATCTCTAGGAGGAGTTCTTAAAATAAGTGTAAAATAAACATTGCTTTGTGATACTTTTAGGTTTAGTGACTTGTATTTTAGGTTTTAAGCATCGAGTTAAATCCCATACCCTTTTTTCTCCAGCAGTGATGTTCTGCAAGGCTCCGGCAGCGGCTTCCCGTGTGGTGCTGTTGATCTCGCAGCGCTGAAGGACCTGATTGTAAAGCCCCACGATCTTTGGGTGCCAGAGCCACTCAATGTCTCTAGGCGTCTTGGACACTTCTGTAAATGTGGTAAGGTCCTGATTTCGTCTCTGGAAGAAATGTCAAAATGTACAATTATTCAATCATGCAGTTAATTTGTGATCATGCCAGTGTTTCTATTAGCCATGTAGGCTGCAAAACTCCAAAAGGTCAGTAAAGATCGTCAAAGCTTTTTAAATAAAAAATAAAGATCTTGAGTTCTTCGAATATTAATGGACACTACCATGTAAACCTGATTAGATTCACACACTATTTCACGTGTTTCACGAGGTTTCTTTATTATTACCATGGAATGAGCGTATAGTTCTTTATCATATCTATAATCATATCCAATAGTTCTGGTTGGATTTCGTATTGTAGACTATGGAGTACCACAGGGATCGATTTTAGGCCCAATATTGTTGGTAACTGCTCGAATTTTAAACAACACATAGTCCCCATTTAAGAATGACCCAGACAGACCTTCTTGTTTATACTATGGTCACTTGCCTGAGTGTAAATTATAATTTAATAAATCTCTTCCATCCAATAAGAACGCAGTATATGGTAATGCGAAACTGGAAGAGGCTTCCCCTTACATCTTTGGCTTTCTTGCTGTTGGGAGTAAAGCAGCCGATGGCTTCGCCTTTCGACGAGCTCTGTGCTCGACTCGGGCCATCCAGGCGTGAACACACAGAGGGAGGAATCTCACTGTACAGCTGATAGGATAGATTCCTTAATACACACACCGAGTTCTCCACACCCTAAGAGAGGAACACGTATGAGCTCACATGTCAACATCTGAGCGATATCTGAGTTTGTGGTGCACTCTTACCTTTTCATCCATTTTATTGTCCTCTAAGCATTTCTGTATGTAGCCAATTAAAGCATCTATGAGGCCGCGGGTCTCTCGGATCTGCTGCCTGGTCTTCTCATTCACTGAGCTCAGGTTCCTGTGCAGAGGGGATTATGGAGGAGTGTCACTTCACAGTTCAAAAACTGTCCAAAACTCACAAATGTAATATTATATAGGCTCCATTTTTTACTGTAAATGAAGACCTAATTTTAAAAAGGTTCAGCCATTCCATCATGGTGAGCAGGTTTTTTTAACTCCTGAGAAAAGTGATCATTTTGGAGCAATTACTTCCATCTGGAATTACTTGCATCTTCATTTGCTACAACTATACTCCAAAGATGAAACTTAAACAATTAATTTTGTCTAAACAGAAATAAACCAAAAGATTAAACTGTGTCTTTCCAGTAATGTTCAAATAACTAGCTAAACTAGTTTCAGGAGGAGCGCAGCTGATTTTAATTAATGCTTAGGCGCAACTGCTGATCTAAATACCAGCATTACATGAGCAAACTTCCTTTCACTGATTAATGATAAAGCACCCCCGACCAGCTCTAGGCTACATCGTATCCTTGCAATGTAGTGGAGCATAGTTCCAGATAACATATAATATTAACATGCCTAATTTTATATAGAAGGGTTCGTTTAGGTCAACAAGATGAAATTTCGTTAGATGCCAAACAAATATGTATTTTCGTTCTTCTGGGTTGGTTTCAAACACGAATGTGGTGCTTCGTTCTTTAGTAGCAAAATTGCTTGAGGGGCTTATTGTTCATTGAAGCTTGTGAAGTGAGCAGGAAGTAAGACGTGTCTGCACCTGAGGCAGCCTGTGGTGTTGAAGAAGATGTCTGACTCTGAGGGGCTCAGCTCAATGATGTCCTGGTCCCCGGTTCCAGAGAGGGGAATCAAGATCTTCTCTGTCAGCTCAGGAAGAATTTCTCGTGCTAGTCGTTCTTTCAG
Source organism: Danionella cerebrum (assembly GCA_007224835.1). Taxonomy (NCBI): domain Eukaryota; kingdom Metazoa; phylum Chordata; class Actinopteri; order Cypriniformes; family Danionidae; genus Danionella; species Danionella cerebrum. The sequence continues at coordinate 48,720 of SRMA01025384.1, read as the reverse complement.
GTTATCCTTAGAGGAGAGGTTCCACAGGATACCTGCAGGCAAAGAAGCATTTGATTATAAAAATAAACACGCCCCTTGCTACCTGTTCGATTGGTTTATCAGACCGACATCATTTTGGAAAACGTTTTTGAAAAATCCCGAGCTGCTCCATGATGTAGTAATACTGAACCCCTTCTTCTTAAGCTTTTTTCAGCCTGTGTTTTTCCTAGCTTGATTGAAAAGCTTCCTTGATCCACATACATTGGCCTAAAATCATAATCGTGTTGTGATTTCAAAAAACCTGAAATTTGCAGGAACCCATTTCCACCAGATTTTTAAAAAAAGTAAAAAAAATTTAGATAAAAAAATAAAACATACAGTGGATGGAAGCTAAGAGGTTGAAAATTAAATAATTCAATCAACAGCTCCACAAACCAGGACGTTGTTAATTACTGGAGATTGTCGAAAGAAAAAAGTGGTTAGTTTTTGCAAATAATGATTCAAAATATTACTTTATTCCTTTATAGATACGATCTTTGTTTTTGATGGTGATGTATAGAACCTCTACAGGGCTCTGCAGATTTTTAGAGGTAACAATTCTACAAACCTCTCAAATGTACTCTTTGTTTAACTAAATACATGCTACACTGTAAATAGGAATCACTGGAGATTGCTTCTCGTAAAGATGGGGTTTTGTTTCGAGCCGCAAAACGGATCATTTTGTATTGGTAAAAATAATGCATATTTGGCATCAAAAGTCTTTTTTGTTCGTAAATATGCGTCAACTTGTAAAAAGTGGTTAGTTTATGCAAATATTGATTTCAAAAGTTACTTTATTTCTGTTTTTGACCCAAACAGGGCTCTGCAAAAATCAGATAAAAATTCTCCAAATCAGCTCCACCAATCAGGACTTTGTTCAACTAAAAAAAGTTTTTTTTTTTTCAAGCAAGTCGCTAAACTAACGACCATTTAGAAGTCGTTAAAAACTCCAGTAACAATGAATGCATATTATAAGACAACGAAAGTGTTTTTTTTTCTCTCCTTTGATGTGAAACAATCATAAAAGGGTCCAAACACCTGACTCTGGCTAAGTTTCTCATTATACAGATTCATTGCATGATACAAGTCTGTTAATGTCGTTCTTTTCCATGTTATGGGATCATCTCACAGAAGAAACATATTCCTACGCATCCAGACATGCAGAGACACAAAACTGACTCATGCATCTTCCCTACAGGAGTCCTTTCATTCCTCCACACAAGTCGAGACAATGCTGAGCAATAATTGATGAAGTTTGATTTTAAACAGAAGATCGGCCAACGCCCTGCACACAACACATTCAGAGATAAATTCTGCAAACATACAGATCCAGACAAAATTTCTGGTATTTAATGTCATAAAAACATACTGGGAAAAACTGAAATCTTTGCTAATAATTCATCGCTCACTTCTCATGAAACTATGATTAAAGAGCAGCTTCTGTTTTCAACCGTACACTTGTTTTTTATTAACTGTAGACACAGATCTGCAGTTTTTAACATCCTACAAAAAGAATGCCTAAAAAAGAAAGTGGTGTCGCTACTTTTGAGAGGAAAAGCAGCTGAGGTCATGTTTCAGGAAAGGAATTTGAAGCTAGTTTGCAGAAGATTGATGATTACTCAGTGTTTTTGATCATATATAGTCTGCACATTGTTGGGATTAGTCGATTATTTTATTGGTAATATCTGTAAGCAGTATTCGGAACCACTCCATAGGCTACAATCAGTTAAGGTGGTAAAGTGAGGAAGTGAGGTTTAAGAGATTTAGTGCAACAGTACATATCTGTGAAAGAAAACGTCACTCATTAGAATTCAAGACCTTCACTAGAAACAAGCCCACCTTCATTGGCGGAGATGCCGGTTTGATTTGGAATTTCACATGAGGGCCAAAGATTTTCCAGTGGCAGATTCTAAATTGGGTCAACTGGGTTCAACACTGTAACGTGGTATATTTTTGAGTCTGTGCATCGGTCCTTCAGTGATATGCCAAAATGGTTGCTATGGTGAACATTTGGGTCAGTGGCATTATAAAATGTTCCCTTTATCACTGTAAGTTATATAAACCCACCCCCATGTCTTTATCAGTTACCAAAGCTGGAATATATTTCAGAAAATTTGGTTGCTAGGGTAAACAGTGTGGTTGCTAGGTCATCCTTGATCTAATAAATAACAAACCCCCATTTTTCTATGAAGACATTTTATGTTTGCTATTGTATAAGTCAATAGTAAATTTTTAACCCCTTCCAGAGGTTTCAAATACTTTTGCACAGTGGTTGAGTAATAACCTCCATAGGTGTGGTCTGTTTGAGTTACAGCGAAAGACCAATAACAACATAAAAATGACTCATTGTGCATGAAATATAAATTACATGAAAAATTAAATGGACAGGCAATGGGAAAACAACAATAAAAAATAACTTGGGAATTCGTCAAGGTTATTGGCTCACTTGGATCTATACAAAGCCACCGCCCCTCCTCAAAAAAGTACCAACCATTAGGGCGTAGTGATGGGTCAGGACTTAGCATAAGATATTGTTACAAACCTGTGATGTGTTTCCGTAGCTCATCGTCTTGCTCCTTTATAGCCTGCACAAGCTTAGGAATCCCGCCGGCTTCAATAAGAGCCACTTTGTTCTCCATGTTCTCATAGATGAGGTTTCGGGTGGCGCCGGTTGCATAGCGCTGCACTTCCTGATTGTCACTGTTGAAAAGCTGCACCAGTAGAGGAATTCCCTTCATCTGGTTCACCTGAAACAAATATACATATTTAAACTCTGTGTATTGTTGTTCTAGTTAGTGTCAAATCAATTCTTACCAGTTTCTTGGCATCGTTGTTATGGTAACACTCATGCTGAATGTAGGCAGCGCCCAACATCTGAAGCTCTTGATCAGGCTGATCCAGATAGCTGATGGCTGTAGGCATGTCCAAACTGCTGAGCCTAAGGAATAAAGAATAGAATAGTGATTGTGAATGATGTTTTACGATGAAGTACCAGTTAAAACCGACGGGTCCAAAGCAAGTAAATAATTTGGTCATTTACAAAAGTTTTAGAATGACGAAAACCATTGTTTTATGTTGGACTTCCTGTCCCATGCTCATCTATATTTCAGTAAGTTATTTAAATCACAAAAAATCTCAAGTAGTGTTAATGTGGTACTATCCTAATAATGTTACACAGAAGACGTGCGTATGGTACTTCAAATTATTTATTATTCACGTTTATATGTTGTAAAGGAATATTAATTCTAAACCAACTAAGAAGACTCTGAAATTAAGGTTTAATATTTAACAGAAAACACAGCTTTATTTAACTTAAACATTAGATATGAACAGAGCAGCATTGAGAAGAAGGAATAAAGGCTGATTGAAGTGAGAAGGCAAGTAGGGAGCAGTTCAGTGAAACGGCATAAAGAGAGGGAACATCTGTGTGCTACTCTTTTTAAGGAATGTGTAACTTCCTGGTTGTGATGTAGTCAGAAAATAGGATTATAAATGTTTTTTTTTTTTTTTACTTCCAGGAGAGATGCATTTGCTGACCCTTCACAGACATTTGGTTGAATATGACTTTGTAGGGGTGTCCCTATTCATTACGTTATGTTTCAGCCTTCTCCTGAGTTTGAAAGGGCAAAGGGGTGAGTGAGAAAAATGGAACTCAACCAACCATTGTGTCACTGTTGGAAAAGAGACTGATGCTACAATAGGAAAAGAAATGTGTAAATAGAGAAGGTATTTAGCCATGAATATTCATGTGAATTTCAATAATCGAAGCCTCTACTATACTTCGGGTCATCAAGTCTAGATGATGTTATTTTTATTAAACAAAAACCTGTTGGTTCTCTAGATTTAAATATAAAAGATAAAATATCTATTTAATAGAATATAAATCTTGTTATTTATTTTGGTTATTGTGTGCATTTATTGACTGGACAGATTATGGACAGGAAGGGAATGTGGAACGCTTATGTGTCTAGCACACTATACACCGTTTATGAGTGCATGAACTTCAATAAAAAAGATTTTCTGTTGGTTATCGGAAAAAAAGGAATCCACACCAATTCCTGGCCCCAAATACATTCATGTAGTATTTAACATAAGCAGCATGACAGCATTGTCAACACATTCATGATTGCCTGTAACTATTATTGGGAAATATTACATTTTACGCAAAATCTTACAGCATTTTGTTCAAGTTGATCAAATATTTCTCGAGTTGCAGAGATCAATGACTTTGTTAAAAAGTGTATATAGTTATATTTGCATATGTAAATACTTACAATGACTGCTTTTACCGAACAACTGTTAGTATCAAGTATAAAATAATAATAATAATAATAACAATGATTATACTGTTAATCTTGAGCTTCTGAAAGCCTAGCGGTTAGCATGCTAGCAGCACATGAAACGCTTCCATGCTCGGTTCTAAGCTTATTAGCGTCCCAGTTAGCATTTATCAGATGTCAGCATTTTTTAAAAATGTTTTGAACACGTTCTTGTCCTCTGTGAGTGTTTGTGTGTGTTGGAGCATGTCGATGGAGCGCTGGGAGTGTGTTTTTCCCAGGGTGTGAAGTGTGAGGTGGCTGGACTGGTTTGGGTGTGGCTGCACAACAGTCTCGCTCTTCACTTTTTACACACATTTTGGAAGGGCTGGGCAACATCAAACACTGGTACGCTAGCATACACACACGCTGTTGGTGCAACAAGGGCAGATAAGACAAGTGTGGGTGTGCTGCGAGGGTGTTAAATCAAAGTTGGAATCATTTCTTGCTTCAAAGGTCATTGCTGATCTCAATATAGTGAGATTAATCATCTATACTTGAGCACCAACAACAGTTATAGTCGACAGCAATAGTATATGTTTGGCAGGAAGCAGACAGAAGTGGCAGATTATTTAGGGGATTTTAGAACCAAGAGCAGTAAGGAAGCATTCACTAAAACATGTCATTTGTGGTTGTAAACATGTTATTTGTATATTTCAAGCAATTAAGCCTAGTTTCTAGTGTGTGTGCCAGCAGGCTTCTTTAGCAATGCTGGGTTAGACGTTAGTTCGGACTCTGGCATTAACATCTACACTTTTGCAATCTGGCCAAAAGTGCTTTACCTTAAACCACCCATTGTCTTACAGTTGGAAAATAACTATATAACAGGTATGACTATTGTATGATGGTACATTTGCAAAATTATAACATTTGAAGAGAGTGGAGCTTTTTATTGGTATGTTTGTATACCTGCATGAAAAAATATGTATTAGCCTCAGGGATTAAAAGAACCCATGGATAATATGGCCAAAGGTGGAGGGACCAGGGATGTAACTTTAAGTGCATTTGCATGGACAACTGGTTTTGCCCAATCTGATTTCTACCATGTTATATGAACATGACTTTAGTGCCAAAAACAGCAGATCAGAGTAGGTTATTTTTGGAAAATAACTTGATTTCTCAAATAAACACCTTAAAAGACATTCTAGTTTTTAGGAAGTAGATGGGAGCAATGGTAGAAGATGCTGGCGACAGTAGTAGATGGGCAAAGATAGTATAAAGGTTGCAGAGGTAGTAGTCAGGGCGAAGTAGGTAGGCCAGAACAGAGATAGTAGACAGGTGAAGGTTGGTGGCAATGGTATTAGACAGGGGTAGGATGTGGTAGAAAGAGGCAAAGGTAGTATATTGGTTGTAAGTGGGAGAAAGGAGGTAGACATGGTCAGAGGTAATAGATAGGTTGCAAAGGTAGTAGATGGGTCGCAGAGGTAGCAAATGGGGGGAAGGTGGTAGACACTAGAAAGGGGTGCAGGTAGTAGAAAGAGACGAAGGTAGTAGACAGGGTTGAAGATAGTATATAGGTCACAGAGGTAATAGGCAGGGTCAAGTTGGTAGACTGGGACAGAGATCATAGACAGGTGAAGGTTTAGATGTTGCTTTCATTCTTAAAATGGCGGCTGTGTGAAATACATGAATGACTAGCGCTTTATTGCTAATCACCATAGTAAAACTACAAGTAACTCAAAACTTTTCTAAGCAACTGCTTGAGATCCATCACAAAGTGGTTTTCGGATGATGAGTTTTAAAAGACTTAACCAGCTTTTGCCTTAATTTAGTTCCTCCCTAATCAACTGATATACATTCAAAAGGTGAGACGTGTCAAAATTAAAGGTATCCCTACCCGCTTAGATTCCCCATGCTGCCCGTCATGTCCATGCCATCAAACACATCCTTGACTCCTCCAACACTGTGGATACTCCTGACAGACCCGGCACGTGATAGCCGCCCTTGCTGCATCATGGCCAGGTTTCCCTGAGAGCCGTTGAATGCCCCTGAGCCTCCGAACATGGCAGAAGCACTGGCCGAACGCAGTGTTTGCCGGTTGTTGATTCTGCTAATAGTGCGGTGAGCTGGACCTTTGAACGAATGGCGGCTAACATAAACCTCCTGCTCCGTGACTCCTCCTCCACCACCGGTGGCGAGCGTCCCGCTGAGGGATCGTTTCATGCTTGGTAGAGTCATCGAACTGACCTGCTGTTGTCCAGTTTCGAAGCCATTCATCTTTGCGCTAGAGTACATGGAACCACGTGGGTAGGTGTTGGCGGCGTATCCGTTGCTCGTGCTCTGCATGGAAGCCTGCCGCGTGTAAGTGGCATCTCGTTCTGAAACTAAGCTCCCGTCGCTGTCGTCCTGTGCCACCCAAGAAGAAACAGCTTGGCGCGGCATGGATCCCACACGCATGGAATGCACAGACATGGTCTCTGGGTCACCTCCCATTCGAGCAAAGGAGCGAGTTATCGTGTTGACTTGCTGCTGTTGAACTCGGCCACCGCCACTTGTGAAACTACCGCTTTGGTAGCCGCCACCTTGGTAACCACCATCTTGATAGCCGCCACCTTGATAACCACTGCCCGCAAGCTCCTCTTGGTAATACACACTGCCACCACCACCACCTCCTCCTCCTCCTGTGTAACTGATTTTCGGTCGTGGAGCAAATTCGATGGCGGAGCGAGATGAGTAGCCACTGGTAGAATACTGGGATGGCCGCTGGGCCTAGAGGAAAATATTTTGTTTGCTTTATTGTAGCTTTAGATTCGTTTAAAAAAATGGTACCCAGACTAGCAATAGTAAAGTTTAAGTGGTGAAATCACATGCGTGGTTCCAAGAAAAGACCAAACTAATTAATATGGATACATGAAGAAAGGGTTCAGGATCTGTTAAATCAAGAATACATGCTATTTATTGTTTAATCAATTAAATCAATGATTCCCCTTAATCAGCAGACTCATTCTAAGTGTAATTAAATCTATTTATAACCTCATGTATGTCTAATGATTAATCAGACCTCGACAAACTGCTTATGTTTACTCGCAAACTGTAAGTCGCTTTGTTTAAAAGCGTGTACTTAATATATAAATATAAATGTCGTGTTCAAATTGACACTTTAAATAAAGATAATCTGTCACTTTACACAATCCTGTGCAGTAGATTTGCGTTGTAATTAGCCCAAGAACTAAAGTATGTAAATGTTTGTAGTTATGTGTCAGACGTTCTGTGAACACATCATTATCTGCATTAAAATCTCCGTTTATTTTGGATTTTTGCAACATTTTACTGGCGTCCTGCACACCCACTCATTGAAGAATAACCGTTTTACAGACGTTTAAAAAATATAAGCAAATTTAATGCTTGTGCTTACGGTTTAAAAAAAAAGATCATTATTTAATGAAAAATGATCTTTTCGTTTGTCAGTTGTGAGATGGAAAGGAAAAATCTGTCATAACTGACAACATAGATGTTTAAAATATAATATGTGCTCAATGTTTGGTCAAGCTCTAATATATATTTATTACCTCCTTTATAACTTTAGGTGCTTATTTTGTAAAATGTACAGTTGTGTTCATAAGTTTACACTTTACCTTGACAGATTTGCTGATTTCTCTGCCGTTTTTTCAGAAAATCTAAATAATTACACACAAGCATTGTTTCCACTCATAGTTAGAGTGGTTGGGTGAAGCATTTACTGTCAAACAACTGTGTTTAAGCTTTTAAGTCATAATGACAACAGAAACTTTCCAAATGACCCTGATCAAAAGTTTACGATCAATGACAGCCTGAAGTCTCTTGAGGTAGTTGTCGATGAGGTTCTTTATCTTCTCTGTTGGTAAAACAACTGAACTGAAACCTCCAGAACTGCACTGCCAGAATCCTGACGAGGAGGTGTAAATACGATCATATCACTACCTCACGTCACCTTCGCTCATCCTCCACCCACTGTCTCCATCAGCCAAGGACCAAACTCTCCAAACCTTTGGAATGCTCTCCCAAAGTCCCTGAGAGCAACCCAGACTGTTGAGGCATTTAAGCAGGAGCTTAAGGACTTCTATTAAAAAAAAGCTTGCTAGATTGGTGCCCTTTTTCCTTTGTTTACTTTGGGTGTTTTTAATGTAAATTGTAATTTTAAGTGTTTTTAATAATCTTTTTTTGCTCTCACTGTAGCACTTTGAGATTTCGCTGAAATGTAAAGTGCATTACAAATAAAATGTATTAATATGATATTGACGCCACTCCAGAACCTTCTCTATGTTATGGTGGAACCAATCACAAGTGGACTTGGTCTTGTGTTTTGGATCATTGTCATGTTGGAATGTCCAGTAACATCCCTTGCGCTGCTTCTGGGTCCAGTATCCTTTGACGAAATGCTGCATTCATCTTCCAGTCAATAGGAAGATGCTTTACCAATGGCAAAGAACCTCATTGACAACTACCTCAAGAGACTTCAGGCTGTCATTGATGTTAAAGTGGGAATACACAATATTAAGAGCTCAGGGTCATTTGGAACATTTATGTTGTTATTTTGAAAAGAAGAAACACAGTTGTTTGACAATAAATGGCTTCACCCAACACCTAACAATTATGATTCTACATGCTGCTAAATTGTGCATTTAGGGTATATTTACCATTTATGGCAATATTTTGATAATTTGTTGAATTCAAGTGGATTTCCTGGATAAAACAAGTAATTTAGGCCACTCGATACAAGCTAACTGGAAATGACTTTCTGGATGTTCACTGGGGCTTCGTGCTGACCTGTGAAATATCACACTTAACCAACACAATCTCCACAGTATTACTCAGTCTGTTTCGAGATCTAGACGTGATGCACGTCCATGTAGTCATGTACATGATTCATCTAAGATTTAGTAAATTATTACTACATATGTAAGTTGTAGTAGCCTTTATTTCTCACATACACTGTTACATGCAGTAAAAGAAGACCCCTCTGGCCACAAACATAGACATGGTGAGGACAGGCCAATGTTGAGAGGTAGCATTTGAGAAAGAAACAGAGAAAGGGTATCATTTATGACTTTGGGTCTCACCATCATTGGTCTGCTGGAGGAATAGTTGTAGGACTTGGAGCTGAAGTTCGGGGTTGCGCTCTGGCTGACTGAATACTTTGTCATTGTTGAATAGTTTCCAGACTCTGAAATAAAGAATAAAGAAGATAAATACGATTGTGAGATGTGTTCTTCTCCTTCCAGCACATTTTGAGCTTGAGCAAACAAAAATCATAACCTGAAATAAATGATAAAAAGACACATTTTCAACAAATTCCAATAGATCCGTTTTATTCAAGAAACTTAGTTTTATTATGAATATTCACATTTGTTCAAGTTACATGTGTGTAAAGTAAAACATGTAGTTTACCATTTAAAAAAAAACTTTTTAGCCACTCTCCAAATCTGATGGTAGCACTTTTAAGTAGCATTAGCTTAGCATAAATCATTGAATCCGATTGGACCAGTAGCAGATTTGGGGACATGATGCACTGGTTTATTCCTAGAACATATACAGGATATAACCAGCAATTACCAGTGGAAGTTTGTTCACCTGAGGCTTTTTCCAAAGCCAAATTGCTGTTTAAATCTGGTCCAATCAGATTTAATTAACTATGCTAAGCTAATGCTAAAAGTGCTATCTGTAAAACAATTATATGAAAGACTACCCTTTCTCGCAGAATGAGTAGATTATACAAATCAAATATTTTTTACATGAATTCTGGAAGGCTACACATTGGGAAGATAAACTTTTGCAATTAGATTAAAGTGCTTCTTGTTTTTGTGCTATAATCATGGGGTCAAACTTTGTGAAACTGTAATTCAAACTGACCAAATTTATGGAGGTTATCACTCTGTGCAAGTACACACCATACACTGTGCTAAAGTATTTGAACCCCAGGCTTTTAAAGGGGTTAAATATCTACCATATCTATGAAAATGGAGCATCATAGAGAAATGAGGATTTGTTTATGCCAATAAAAAACTTTGACATCACAAAGCGATCCCTAGCAACCAAACTATTTACCCTAGCAACCACATTTTTTAACTATAATCTCAGCTTTGCTAACTGTTAAAGGCATGGGGGTGGATTTATATGACTTAAAGTAACAAAGGAAATATTATATGTAACTGACCGCTCTCTCAGCAAAGGACAAGAATGATGTCAGTAACTCCATAGCAACAAAACATTCTACCTTGGCAACCATTCCATTTTGCTAATAAAACACGATTACATTGTGTACAATACATCGAAGTTTGTGTACAAACCTTAGCCATCTAGGTATTATTATAAGAAGAGGGTAATATTTCAAGTATTTATAAAAATGCGAAAGAAGCTTTTACACTTTCGTATCTGTGTAGATTTTAATTTTAAACCACATTGCATCACTACATTTATATTAAAAACATCAGATTTAATGATATTCACATTTTAGGTGTTTTCAACCAGTTCTTTATGCCATTATTTTGCCAAATTTTTATGAAAGTAGTCAAGTAAAATTCACATTAAGAGTCAGTTGTAGATGTTCAAGCATAAAGCCGAAGATTTAGTAGCCCATAAACAAGTCGGGTCTTTAGGTTTTCAGCGAGGCGTGTCTGTCCGCATTCATCTTTGGTGACTCTGTAGATATACACCAAGCTTGGAGAACTCCATAAATCACAGCATGGAAAGGTTAGAAACAAAACTACCACATTTTGTTGTGGCTTTGTATCAGAAGGCGAAGGGGTATCCAAGTTTGTTTAATCAAAACCACATCTGTGGGCATGATACTACATGTGTTTGCAAATATGTGTGAAATGCATTTTAGACAACAGACGGCAGAAGAAAGAACCGGTTTGATTGCTTTGGGACACTCCCAATGTCCTTAAACGATCCGCCCCTCTGCCTCACCCTGTCCTGATGCATTATTAAGAATGTGTAGAAATTACGTAATTTTTGATCCATGCACATTTTCATCATCTCAATGGCGCTTCAGATCGAGATGATTTCAGAAGTGGTATTTCTCAAGGAGGACAGAATCGGGACAATTTGAGGCTGTTCTAACATGTTTCAATCCAGATAAACCCCATAAGCTTGGTCCAACGGAGATACAATCTGTTGGAGACCCCCATAAACAGAAGAATCTCAGTCTTGAACACACTGTGCACTTAATGGCATTTTGTCCAGGTTTTCCAAAATAGTTTGACCGCAAACCAATCGTACAAACGTAAGACTTAAAACTCAATACGTTGCAGAGAATTGGTTTGGACAAAACTTGAAACTCCACATTTATACTGCAGTAAACCTGCGTTTGGAGACCAACTCCAACAAATTTGGGACAAAAACATTGCAGCTCAGTGTTTCATAGATGTACTTTTCCAAACTTAAGCTAAATGTATTGCACAGTGGTGTATTCTGCAACATTTCTTTTACAATGCATGCCGTTTATGACTGTTTTATAATCTGCTTGTCTAGCGTTTCAGACTTTGTGATGAAATCTTGCACAACATCTAATAATCTTTGATATGTTTGACATGTTTTTCATATTTCAGTATGTTGGCAAAGGCTTGTTTAGCTTGTTCCGTCTCTGTATGGGACACGCCCCAACGCTGCTTTTAAAATGTATATTTGAGTTAAATCTTGAATTTAAGTTAGAGCAGGGACTCCTGAAACATTCTGGTTTCAACCATTCCACCAAAGATCAGTCAACACACCCTACAGTAGGTTTCAAATATAAATAGCAACGAGAAACTCTCAGGTTTCACTTTGTGTCACCACAAGAGTCCCCATTATGATTGCACACCAAATAACCTTCCTTTTGTGCAGCGCTAAGTGTTTCTTTGTTGAGAGAGGGTTGGGTCGTGAACAGCAAGCTTTGAAACTTTCACTCTCGCTTAAGTCGAGGAACAGGACTTGGGATTTTATTGAACTTTGATCGACTTGTCTCTGTCAATAATTAAACCGAACCATAAACTCGGTTGCTTTATCTGTCCCGTATCTTCAAATACTTGGTTACAAGTTACATTACAAGACGTTATTTAAATGATGCAACAGTATTACGTACATTGCATTGATCCAAAACAAACTAAACTTTACTTGTATGTGAATAAATGTATTTCACATATTTATTTGATTTTATCAGATGCATGTATCTAAACTACAAACATTGATTCACGCGATCAGATTGTGTAGCACTAACATGATTGTAAATTAAATCAATATGGTAAAAATATTATAATATGAAATGCAATAAAGTCGAAGCGAACAAAAAGCTGAAGGTATTCAAAACTTTTGTGTAATTCAGTTGTCTTAAAATAATGGAGTTGGCTAATTCTATTTTTACGTAAATAATACTCAAAAAGTATTTTAAAATTCACATTTTTGAGTACTGTTTACATGAAAGCTAAAGATGCTCAGCTCAAATCTTTTGAGGTTGTTGGCTTCCACAACACTGTTAACCCCAAAAAAAGTTTACAGTACTCAAAGCTTTTGTGGAAACTGTTTGCCTCAAAACATTTGAGATGAACAACCTTTGAGTAAACATTACTCAAAAAGTATACTCTTTTTCTGAAGGAATTTTAATTTTTGAGCACTGTTAACTTTTAAAGACTAACAATGTTGTGTACATTGTGTATTTACTGCACCATTTTCCCGAAATGTTGACCAAACTTTTGTGGTAAAATCGTGAAATTTGTGTATTTAGAGTTATGTTTACTTAAAAATCAAGCATGCTTCAGGCAACCAAAAAAGTTTTGAGTACTGTTAACTTTTGGAGTTCACGATGTAAAAACCAGTTGCCTCAAAACATTTGTCCTCACAAACTTCAATTTTATGTAAATATTACTCAAAAAAATAAATTTGTACAACATTGCTCATTTTTAGTATGGTTTACCTAAAAAGTGGGGTTTAACTAATGTGTGAGGTAATTGGTTTACCCAAAACCTCTGTAAACATTTTAAACAGTTTTTATTAGGATTTGTGTAATTTTCTTTTTTTTTCAAGGAGGTATGTATGTACATATTAAACCAAGCTTAAATAAATGCATTTAACCTGGCACATGTGTAGAATGTTAACTTATTTTGAAGTAAACAGTACTCAAAAATTATGGATTTGGTTGCCACAAAAGTTCCAAAATTTGGTTTGCCACAAATGTGAATTTGTTGGGCTTTGTGGTATATTTTAATATATTACATTTCCCAAATCTGACACTTTTAGAGTGTACTAAATACATTAATTAATAAAAATCTTGTTTAAATTTTACCGTTTCTTTCAAAAATGTACTTTTTGAGTAATGTTCACTCGAAAACCAAAGTTCGCCAACTCAAATGTTTTGAGTACTGTCAACTTTTTCAGTTTACAGTAAAGAAACGTTCAATTTGTGGTAAATGTACTCATAACCTTTCTTTACAAATATACAAATGATATTAATGTTTGAGTAATATTTACGAAGGTTGGTCAGCTCAAATGATCAGTACTCAAAATTTAGTGCAAACCTCAAAACAAAAAGTTCTCAAATCAGAACTTTTCTCTATACAAATTATATTTTATGATGTTGACTCAAAACTAAAGTTAATCAACTAAAAAAATTGAGTGGTGTAAATGTTTTGGGGTTAACAATGCAAACTAAATCCTTAGTTTTTAAGTAGACATTACTTAAAAATAACATTTGCACCTATAAAATGTCTAATTATTTATAAACACTGCATAAGTTTTAAGTAGTGGGCAGAAATAAACAATGCTAAATTAAATCCAGTGTTTAGGAAGTACCCACATTAAAACAATGCCTACTTGGTCACGTGACTGGAGGAACAACTGAAAGGCTGTTGTGTTATTGATGCTCTATTACAATGAGATGAAAGCCGCCGGTGACGCACCTGAAGCCGCGTACTGTGACGTGGAGCCGTTCTGCCGCGGGAGCGTGGATTTCTCCGCTAGTCTCATGGACACCTGCTGCTGAAGCCGCTTGATTCTCGCCTCTTCTTTCGCGTGAGAGCCGCCGTGCGTGAGCTCGATTTCGGACGGCACCGCGTACGTACTGACGGCGGAATTCGGCTGCAGCGCCGTCAGAAACACGTTCTCCGTGGTCACGCTCACACTCATTGTGAAGCCAACCGGTATAAAAAGTTGTAATCCCGAAATAAAGTGTAAACAAAAAGCCTCGCTTAAAGGAAAGCGTGATCTGCAGTTAACTGTGTGTTTCTTCCCGGACGCGCTTCTGTTCTGGCGGATAAACTCGACTCTGCGACTTTTTCGCAGGTGGGAGTTGAAATGGGCGGGGCTTACGCGGAGTCATCGGTTACCTGATGCAGGTGAACTCATGAGCGAGACCCCCTCCCTTTATTTCCAAATGATTGCGTTTTATCCAAGCAATTTATATGGAAACATACTGAAATGATGGCTTTAGCTGAATATCCCGAAAAATATTATAATTTAAATATGAAACACCCCAAAGTAACTGGAATGTGAGTAAAACTAGTATTATGATTATTTTCCATTTTGATGGAGAAAAAACAACCACCAAAAGTATGACTGAAATTTGAGTAAACCAGGAATATACGATTATTTAAAATAAAAAAACACGTTTTAGAAGATTCAATAGAAATGTGGCTTTTTTTAAACCTACGCGCAGAAACCTTCTGATTCCTTCTGTTTGTCTCAACAATCAACCAAAAATGGGACTAAATATTTTACTGTTACATCCTTTATCTGCATTGTTTTTTTATTGTTTTAATTTTTTATTTTGCACTCCCTTGGTCCAGCAGCATGTGAAACATTGCTTTAAAGGGGCTTTATAACATTAAGGTTAATATTATTGTACATTCAAGATTTTTAAGTTGGCACATTTTTTTTTTCATTCGATTTTAATAAAAATATGCTACGTGTGTTTATTTCTCTTCTGTTATTGTTTCTTATTAAACCTTTATACTATTTGGCAGATTAACAAAACCAGTTCAAATGTGAGGCATTTGAATATAATACGGTGTTGAACTTGATTCCTCACAATTTGTATTTTTAGCGTTGTAATATTATCTAAAATTATAACAATGTAAAGTGCAAATAGTTTTCTTAAGTCCAAAAATTGCTAGTGATTGATTATCGTACAGTCACAGTGAACATTATTTACGGTTCATTATTTTTAATGATGAACATAGTGACTAATATTCAAATTTGTCACTGAGAGTGAGTCGCCTCAAGCTTGTTGGGAATGTGCCGTGGCATGCTGGTGACGTACCGGATCCGTTTCCAAAGCCTGGAGTTGTTTAATCGTAGCCTAGTAGCAAGTGAAACCGGAAACCTGCCAATCGCTGTACATGTTGTGTGTTTTGATTAACTGTGCAATTCAAATCTTTAAGAGTTATCTCTTTTATTTAGAGTGTGAGTGTGTTCAGTTTAAATTATATTTATCAGATTCTAAGAAGTAGCCATCAAAACAAATATAGTTGAACTGTGAAGATCCCAATAACAGACAGACAAAGCAAAGGCGTAGATTTAACTCCCACAGAGTTGAAACCAACACTTTTGGTTTTGTTTATATAGCTCTGCACTGAGTAAAATTAACATATTCAAGATACACTCACTGGCCGCTTTATTAGGTACACCTAATAAGCCAATCACATGGCAGGAACTCAATGCAATTGAATTGGCTGCAGATCAAACAGAGCATCCGAAGGGGATTTAAGTGACTTTGGCATGATTGTTGCTGCCAGATGGGCTGGTCTGAATATTTCAGAAACTGCTGATCTACTGGGTTTTTCACACACTGACTGAAAAATAGAATATTTCTAGTGAAATTGGCAGTTCTGTGAGTGCATTGTTGATGCCAGAGGTCAGAGAAGAATGATTTAAGCTGATAGAAAGGCTGAAATAACCACTCGTTACAATCGAGGTCTGCCGAAGAGCATCTTTGTACGCACAACACATAGAACCTTGAGGCAAATTGGCCACAAAACTGCTCACCGAAATTGGACGATAGAAGATTGGAAAAAATGTTTCTTGGTCCGATGAGTCGAGATTTCTACTGCGCATTCGGATAGTAGGCTCAGAATTTGCCTTCAACAACATGAAAGGAGGGATCCATCTTGCCTCGTATCAAAGTTGGTGGTTGGGGTTTAATGGTTTGGGGGATATTTTTTTGGCACATTTGGTTCCATTAGTACCAATTGAGCATCATGTCGTGTAAATGTGGAGCAAACTCTATGAGGAATGTTTGCAGTACCTTGTTTAGTCTAGTACTACTAGCAAGGTGTACCTAATAAAGTGGCCGGCGAGTGTAGTTTAACACTGTATGAGAGTTCCTTCTTCGATTCTGATTAACTCTGTTCATCGCCAATGGATAGAGCGTGGGGAAAAACTTAACACTTCTGGAGTGTTGAACTGTTAAATAAAGTGTTAAAATAACTCCTTTGCGCTGAATTCAACTCAAATATGGTTTAAAACAGAAATTTCCATTCTCTATTTTGATGAAAACCCATTTATTGACCCCTTCACTGCCCCTTTTGTGCATTTCCATCTTGATTTAAATCATTCTAAAGCTCAGAATGTGAAATGTTATAGTTGTTGATTGGTTTTTAAATGATTATATAGTTAGAATAACTTAAGTACAGTCCAGAATTTACTTGTGAAGTCAACTTTCTGTTATCTGTTTTTTCATTTTAGTGCTTATGTTTTCAATTAGAGAAAATAAAACTCTTATTTATTTCCCAGCGGTGATGTTGGGTACTGCACTCTTAACAAATGCCGAGTTTAATCTCGTCAGTTCTGTAGTTATTCTAAAATCCCATATTTAATATTAATACATTTATAATTCTTGTTTTTAGAAATTGTAACGTGTTAAAGGTATAAATTTAAAAGTCTAAATATTTGTTGCCAGATTGTTAATCTCAGAGTCGTGCTTTATATATAGATCACAAAGCTGCCAAGCCATTAAAACATGAAAGAAAGTTTTTCTCAGTGCACTCACCAAAAATCAGGGTTTAGTGATTATTTCCAGTCTCGAGGAAGTGCAGTTGTAGTTTGTCTCGCAGTTTGTGTAAAATATGACAGAAAGAACAGGGCGGCAAAGGGTTATAGAATCTGAGTCAACACCCTTATCAAATTAAAAAGAGAAATGAGTGTGTGTTCATCACATTTCTGGTTACCAAACCCAACATTTAAGGGAGGTGTGTGTGAGAGATAATGTGTGAGACCGTTTGGAGGAAGATCGTTTGTATGTTTTTTATGTGCGTTTTTATTTTTTCACACTGTATGCGTTGACTCAGGCTTAAAAGGATAAACAATTAACCACAGCATTCCTTAACCATCCCAGTAGTAAGGTATGGGTGTCATCGTGTTAATAGTAGTTACATAATCGCAAAATTCATTTGATGTTTCGTATATGAATAAAAGCTTCATGTCAGAACACAGCTGATCATAGAAAAGTGGTAAATAAATACAGTTATAAATGTTAGCTTGAAGGATTTCTGGCGAGGAGTAGTTGACTCAGATTTGATCTTTTAAGTTGCTGCAGATGGGAATATGTTGCCGTCGAGATCCAGACCATGAAGACCATTTTATTATCCTGAGTGATGTGAACCATGTGATTTAACAAGCTCTAGTAAATCTAGAGCAAACAGAACGTTTGACTTATGCAGTTAGCAGATGATGAAGCTACTTTTCACCTCATCTGAGAGTCCATGATGGCATCCATGTTCCTTTAATTTAAAGAGATAGTGGAGGCAGATTTAAGGTTTTCTGTTATTGATGTGTTGTGTGTGGGTTATTATTACAACACTTTTTCTAGAGCTTCCGAATAGTATTCATTTATTCAGATCTCAAGCCAGAGTGAATATGGGTCAAAAACAAAACTTTAATTATATACGGTAAACGTAGAAGTGGTAACAAAGAAGCATTTGAACATCCTTGGCAGTCATTTTTAATAGTAAGGCGTACTTACTGTTTTTTTTTGTTTTTTTTTTATCCAATAAAAGTACTATATTAATATTTTGCCTCATCAAAACCAACATATTGTTATTGTGTTTAAAACAAAACTGGTGTGAATCGTTGTGTTATATCTTTTCATACTGGCACCACTCAAGGGATTCTATGCTAAATCACAGAGTGTGCTTTCCCACTGACTTTGAATGGAGTCAAACGGAGAATGCCGTAGAAAAATAACAAACAACTCCCTAGCAACCAAAATGTTTACCCAAGCAACCAAATTTTCAGAACTCTTTCTCGCCTTTGCAAAATTGGGACATTGGGGCTGGTATAGATAACTTATATTGACTAGGGAAAATTATAATATGCCACAGACTCCTTCATAGCAACCAGACTGTTTACCATAGCAACCAATTTGACCTGTCTCTATCTTATCTTTGGAAAATGTTAGAGACATGGGGGTTGGTTTATGTTGCTTGCCACTAGTACAGGCCAACATCAAAGTTTGCGTGCTTCTGGTTATTATTATTGTACATGAAACTAAACGTATTGACTCTGCGTATTAACACAGAAAAAATGCCATTGTAAACAATGTTTGCGCTGGTATAAATGTTATTTGTAGTAACAACATGAAAATGCGAATTTGTGATTTCCCTGACGGTGACCCATGGTTTAAAGGTTTGAATATATCACAACACAGAATTTTTCACAATACGTAACAAGAGGGTTGGCGCTACATGCTCTGAATGCACAAACGTCATTGATGCCCCCTAGAGGCCAGATGGCATGAATTCAAACTAGTTTTTAAAACAAAAAATCTAAAACCAAAAAACATTGAAATGACCATTTTAAACCTGAAATAGTTTCTGTGGTTCATTTTAAAATAGTTTTTAAAATAACTTTAGCATTTTTGATATTGCTATATCAAGTATAATGAGCAGAGTGTTTCGGTGCACCCCATATAGATGAAACAGAAAAAGTGCTGATTCGTTTAGATAAAAAAATATGTAGTTAATCAACTTGTAAATCTCTCTTTTTAAAAGAGAGTACTGTAGTTAAGAACAGCAATTAAACTCACACCTCACTTATATAATAAAAAAGGGATCTACCCGTCTATATCCGATTCTGAGTGTGTTCGTTTTGTTGGTGTTTACAGGGATTAAACCAGTTTGAGTTCACTTTCCACGGGTTTTACAGGGTGTGGCTCCTTTAACTTTTGAATTAAATGGAAAAACAATGTTACCTTTGGATAGATATATGTTGCATTATTGACCCACGTCAGCAGTCGGTTTAGATTTTCTTGTTAATCGTTGTAACATCAAACATGGAATATTACGTACAGCTTAATCACGCTGTTTAAATCATATTGCATTAATATTATTGCATATAATAGTTCTTTGTTATTGTGAGTGTTTAGTTCATTTGAATATGAAACAGCCGGTTTCCAGAGAGCTGGGAGGAGGGAGGAGATAGTGTTTATGATGTTCTCTCTGTTCTACGAAATGAGAGGTAGGGTCATGAGAGAGACAGGTTCTCAGAGCTGGGAAGAGGGAGGGCTGTTTTGGATTCCTAAACGGAGATTCGTAAAAACATATTAAGAAAAAAAAATTGAGCCCCGAATTTTATTTGCTTGGAAAATTTAATTTTTCTATTATTTTTTTCAGAATGTATACGCTTTGTAAGAATCCTAAAAATATTTTTAAACTAATTTAAAAAGGGGCCATTGTCTTGTAATTTATTATCTGATGTCTGTAATGTTCTATCAATAAGTACAACTGCGCTATCTTCAGAGAGGTTGTGGCTTCACCCATTGTTTAGCGTCTACTTGAAAACAAAAACAAAGGCTTAAAAAATGTTTTTTGGTTCCTCTACTACTATTTGTAGATATTTCACTTTTTGGTTTTGCTTCAATAGAAATAAACATTAAATAGTTCAATTTAATTTTAGGGGAAGACGCTATTATTTATGGAAGGTTTACTGCACTGTGTCGCCATCTAGAGGATTGACGTATGAACAAAGATCTTAAAAGTATAGTATTGCATTGTTTTAATATTTAAAGGAATGTAATGTTACATCTGAAATAATATATATATATATATATATA
>SRMA01025384.1:0-26824 GCA_007224835.1 Danionella cerebrum | reverse complement strand
ACAAAGGCTTCTCAGTCGGAAACCAACAACTGCAAATAAGAAACAGAAAAAATATTTCTAATATAAAATGAACAAACTACAGACCAACTCACTTTAATCAACTCTCGGTATGCTTAATGAAAAAAAAAACCCTAGCAAAAAACGTCCCCGAAAACTTCCGTCAACCGTGACGTCATGCGCGTTCACGCAGAGAGGGGAGTCAGAATCTGCCGGGGAGTCGAAAAATGGCACAACACCGGCGGTTCTCGTTGCTCTCTCCTCCGCTGGTGTTTGTGGTTCTTCGTAGTTGAGCGGGTGTCCGGAGTGTGGCCACTGCCGCAGCAGATGCAGCAGACAGCGGATAGATTCCCTCTGAGTCCCCGGCTCTTCTCCTTCAACTACGGGCGGGACTCCTCGGCACAGACGGGGTGCTCTGTCCTGGATGCTGCTTTCAAAAGATACTTCTCCATCTTATTTCCCGAGTTTACTAAAGGTTGGTTTAAACTTGAGAAACAAACTTCCACAAAAGTTTGTAAGAACAAATAGACACAAAAAAAATGTATGTTGTGCAGTAAGATCCACAAAAATGTGTTTTCTGTGCATGAAATAATAAACTATTTGCAGTGAACACCGGCCACTTCATTAGGTACAGCTTGCTGGGACCCCTCTTTGCCTTAATCATTAATGGCATGGATTCAACAAGGTACTGGAAACAACATTCAGAGAGTATTCCCAATACCGACATGAGAGCATCACACAGTTTGCAAATTTGTCGGCTGCACATCCATGATGCGAATCTCCCGTTCCACCACATCCCAAAGGTGCTCCACTGGATTGAGATCTGGAGACTGTGGAGGCCATTTGAGTACAGTGAACTCAAGGAACCAGTCTGAGATGATTCAGTTTCATGACATGGAGTGTTAGAGGGCACAGGGATCTCTAATGGTTTCTGGATCGGCCAGTGAGCGACCAAAAACTGCCGCTCACTGGATATTTTCTCTTCTCTTGGTTCTGGTAACCCTAGAGATGGTTGTGTGTGGAAATTCCAGTAGATCAGCAGTTTCGGAAATACTCAGACCAGCTCAGATCTGGCACCAACAGCCATGCCACATTCAAAGTCCTTGCATTGAGGTGCTGCCGTGTGATAGGCTTGTCAGAAATTTGCTTTAACGAGCCGTTGGACTTGTGTACCTAATAAAGTGGCCTCTGAGTATATATATATTTTTTCTATATTTGAAAAAAATAAATTTTATGTTTTCAAGCATTTATTCGTCTATTTCTTCATACATTATGATGTGTGTTTTAACAGATGAGTTCTTTGATGCTTGGTCAGAGCCAAAATCCTTCGTAGTGACCGTGAGCGTCAAATCCAGAGGATGTGATGGATATCCTGATGAAGATTCGGATGAGAGCTGTAAGTAGGGTCCTCGATTTTGGAGAAAAGGATATTCCAGAGGTTTCATTGATGCCACCAAAACTGGCCCATCAAAAGATTTTTAAATAAACTTTTTTTTTTGTACGTTTTCCTGGCAAAATAACACGTCCCGCCTCAAAACTGTTAAAAAAAATTGCACGCAATTCAGGAACTTATTTAGTCTCAAGGGACTGTGTATGTAAAAAAAAATGTTGGTGCAGCATTAGTTTACGGGTGTGACAGTATATCGCAATACAAAATGTTCACAAATCGTATCGTGGAGCTACTGGCAGATATCGTCTAGGGGCTGAAGTGTATTGATTCTAGTTACTTCTGAAACTTCTTTAGCTTGTCTTCTTGTTTTATTTAATATTTACTAGAAGACAATCTTCCTTTACAAGATTATAAAATTAACTCTCTCAATCAGTAAAAAAGACAGACATTAACACTGCCCCCTAGTGGATGGATGATATCAACATCTCTCATACAAACAAGCTACACCCTAGTCTTAGATTTGTGTGCTCAAAACGTTTTAAATTCAATTTTTTGTTTCCAATGGTGGTTCGTTATATAAACAGTTTCAGTTTGGGTATTGTGGTGTGAGGGGAGTCTGTCGTTACACCTATATTATTAGTTCACAATGATTTCTCCTCATTTGCTCTTTATGGCTGTTTTTGCCTCAATTTTTAAATTTCAAAGCCATAAGATCTCATCAGTATAACGTAATAGATCTGAGCAGACATTTTTTACACATTTTTTACACATTTTTCTCTAGAGCAGTTGAATAATTAACATTTTTGTTGCAGATAACCTGGGTGTGGGGGACGGCCAGGCTGTGCTCCGATCAGTTTCTGTGTGGGGCGCACTGAGAGGTGTGACGAATAATTGCTCTTTTTACGTCTTTGCTTTACCGCCTCAAGGAACTAAATATCTGTGTCTTCCAAAAACCTTAAAAATCAGGTCTGGAGTCCCTGAGCCAGCTCGTGTACCAGGACGACTATGGCTCTGTGAGTGATTCGTCACCGTTTAATCATGCGGATGAAATAATTATCGCTAACTGCCTCAATCTTTCAATGCAGTATTTTATCAACAAGACTGAGATTGTGGACTTCCCGCGTTTCGCATACAGAGGGCTTCTGTTGGACTCTTCGAGGCATTATTTGCCTCTCCATGCCATTTTGAAGACTTTGGTATGAATTGAGTTATAAAATACGTTTTAGGACCAGATGTTTTTGTGGCATTTGATGAGTAATATATTTTTTAAAAACAAATTACCATGTTTTTTTTTTTTCAAATACAAAGTAAAAATGTATAAAAGTATTATCAAATTAATTCAATTCTGAAATCAGATACAGCCTTCTTGAATGGTTGCTCCAGTCAATCAGATAATTCAGAGAAAGTAACATTTTTACAGTTTTGTCTAAATTTTCCAGTTGTTTACTTAAAATGTCTTGGCACTTTTGAACAATTTCTATATTTGAGCTCCCAAAATTTCTAATTTGTGTAAAATATGAAAATAACTCTATTCTAACAAGGTTTTTCCCCTAGGATGCCATGGCCTACAGTAAATTCAACGTGTTCCACTGGCACATAGTGGATGACCAGTCCTTTCCATATCAGAGCCGTGCTTTTCCGGAGCTTAGCAACAAGGTAAAGAGGCTGTAAAATCACCATAGGAACCGCACACTGTTCAATAAATATACGGTGGTATGCAAAAGTTTGGGCACCCCTTGTACGATTTTAGTCCTGTATCATTTGCTTCCTGGATGAGAAATTTCAGGTAAATATCATATAAGGGACAAACAAAGTGAAATTGTCAGTGTCATTGATTTCAATACATTTATTACAATTATTAGAACTCAAAATTTTTTTGGGGGCCTGTCTCCAGTGTAATGCATTGGCTTATATCTGCACACTCATATTCTAAGAAATCCCGTATAGGGCTATTCTGCTTTCTTCTAACTCAATTTGCTTGATTGGGCAGTGAGAACTTGTGTACAAAGGAATTTGCAATACCTGTAAACGTAGTCTTTATTTTTGCTGTAACTGCATGAATCAAGTTGTAAAGTGAGTTTTGTGATGCGTACTTCTCGTAAACATTAGACATGCACACGTTTAATAAAAAAATCTTAGATTTTACATGGAAAGGGATTGGGTTTTTGAGCAAAAAATGTTTTATGCGGCAGCACTAGTTTGTTTTGTATTTCTCTTCTAGGGAGCCTTTCATCCGTTCACTCATATCTACACACAGAGCGACGTGAAGAGAGTAATTGAACACGCCAGAATGAGGGGCATAAGGGTGGTTCCAGAGTTTGACTCACCTGGACATACGCAGTCATGGGGGAGAGGTAAAAGGAAGGAAAGGAATATGACTGTTGTGAACTGAGAAAGTTTGCTCTTTTCGCATTTAATTGTTGTAGTTGTGCACTGCTCAAGCAGGTTTCGGTCACTCTTTGGTTCTTTTTTTGGTGTAAAGTTCGCTGCAAACTCAGGAGTGGTTTCTTTGCAATGCTAATGATAACAAGCTTTAACCTTGGAAACCTTGGGCGGAGCTTCAGCATCTTTGTTCAGGCTGCAAAACAGGAAGTGCAGTCATTTCCTTGTTGACTCCGCTGGCCAGTGAATGAGGTAGATATAGTCACATGACCGCGTTCTTTTTTTGTTTTCTGCAAGTTTCAATCATAGACTGAAAAAAATAGATGCTGTAAATTTCACTAAATACGAGCCAAAGTCCCTCCAAATAATCCAACGCTAATAATTCCTCCAAAGTTACTCCACATAATCAAGACTTTTAATTTGAAACTTTTTTATTTGTAGATCTCAACAGTCATTTTTATATTAAAATAAAATTTTAAAAAGCCACCGTGTCAAAAGTCAAAAAAAGCTTCAAAATTCTAATTCCCATATTCCTTAAGCTAATAGTGATGGCTTTTGGCGATGAACAGATTAAATCTCTAGGAGAACTTGTTAAAGTATTCTTTTTTTTAGATGTTTTTGCAAAAGAACGGACTTCTTGTCGAGTTTGGAAACTGAATCTTTTTAATCTTGGTACATGTGCCAATTTTCATTCGCTTGTGACAGACTATTACCCAATCAGACGGAAATTTTCACCAGTTTTTACGTCTGCAAAATTTCTTCGAAAGCCATGAAACAATACTCTGAGCAATTACAATAGGGTTCTATCTTCGATGCCCGAGCCCTAATAAGAGTTTCCCTCATTTTCAGGACAGCCTGGCCTCTTGACCCCGTGCTTCAAAGGCAGTGTTCCCTCTGGAACCTTCGGTCCTTTGGATCCTACAGTCGACAGCACTTATCAGTTCATGGAGCGCCTCTTGAAAGAAGTGAAGATCGTTTTTCCTGACTCGTATCTTCATCTCGGAGGTGATGAGGTCAGCTTCTCCTGCTGGTAAGACGCAGTGGGCTCCACTGAAAGCTGCGGCTCTGTAGGTTTTGCTACACAAGCAAGCCCTTAATTATCTGCATCATGTTTCTTTCATGAAGGCTGAAGCTAAACTTTCCTCTTCCACTAGTTTAGCTATTACTGGGAGAAAAAAAAACATTTGTGCAGATTTCATTTTTCTCTTATGCAGGCAGTCCAATCCCAACGTTCGCAAGTTTATGGAGAAGATGGGATTTGGGAAGGATTTCACCAAATTGGAATCGTTCTACATGGAGAGGTGACGTAGCTGTTGGTGTTTACCAAACTTGTTGCTGATTTCCATAGATTTTAGACTCAACTTTAAACCCTGAAATGTTAGCACAGTTTTGGTAATCAATGTTGTTTTATCGGCTGAAGGTATAGATGCAGTCCCTACTGATGGACATCAAAATGTACATAAACTGTGTTACAGCGTTACAGTGTCTGAGATTGGTAGGAATATTTCTGATGTCGCGCCTCTTCGATCAAAGTGTTTCCGCCATGATCACAACAAACACCAACCTGAATTCTGTAAATCAAAACAGAGCAGGATTCATTCAAATGCTACAGGAACACACCCTGCTGCTTGTTTTATTTCAAAACTGAAACCCTGTCCTGTGTCTGCGCCAAGTGGCTAGCGCGCAGAACGCGTGTGCAAATCCCGAATTCTCTCTCCACCTGACTTCCTGCCTCTTATCTTTACTGTCCTTGGTGGCCTATGAAATTATTTGTCTTTGGATTGCAATACACATCAGTTTTGATCACAATTACTACTTTTGGACTTTGTAGGAACACTTATCTCAAAAATACTATTTTCCTTAGTATTTTTTTTGGTTATGGTTTACAATGTGAGACAATCTCCCTCATTAAATCAAACTAACCACGATCTATGAACATTTCTGTTGACTTAATGTTGAATATATTGAAGTTTTTGAGGGAGCGCTTCCAGTCATTTAGGGGTGGGATATAGGGGACCCCCCCAGCCTTTATTGAACAGTAGGGGAAACCCTGTCTTCATCACAATGTAAGGAAAGAACATTGAGTGATGCATTGTTGGTTAATGAAATGAACTGTTTATCCTTCATTTACTCTTCATGGCAGTGTTGGTTACGATGCAACGATTTACATATTTTTTTTGTGAATTCAACAATTTAAATAATAACTATGATGTTGTACTAGTGCTGATTTAAACTTTTTTCTTTAATGTTTCCAATGTCATAACGAGCAACAAAAACCAGCCCCTTTTTTGTGACTTCACAGGCTGAGATAAAGCTTCACCAAATTGGTTGCTACGGTTAACAGTTTAGTTGCTATAGAGGAGTCACTGTCATAATGTTCCCCTTGTCAATAAGAGTAAAATAAACCAGCCTGCATATCTCTGGGATTTTCCTAAACTGAAAAAGAGACGGGTCAAATTTGTTGCTATGGTAAACAGCATGGTTGTTAAGGAGGGGCAAGTGACATAATATCATGTTCCCCATGTTAATATGAATAAAAAAAACAGGTTGTTTTTTTGGACTTCTTTGGTTTAGTGGATGTTTTCTGGGCTTTATCACACACGGGACACAAATTGGGGGAAGGCTCTTGAAGAGATGGAGAATTGCATAGAAATACAAAGGTGCTTAAAGTGGCATAAATAACATCACAACAATAAAACAACAACCAACACAGCATTGATAAATGCTTTAGAAATATGTTTCCATTCCATTCATTTAACAGCTCTTTACAAAATCCCGAGACATATTTCCTGGTTTTCCATGGAAACCGGTAAAATGGAGATGATGCCTAGATGTGCTCTTCCATACACTGGCTTGCTCCTCATTTAAAATAAACTACATTTTCCTTTTTCACCTTAAAAAGATTGGTCATTTATTTCTGAAAAAGTTGGCTAAATTGAGACTTAAAAAAATATCTCCTTTGCTGAGGGTAGACTACGTTTCAAAGGCTGCGAGTTCTAGTGCTGATGTTTTTCTTTCTCTTTCTGCGTCAGTATAATGAACCTGACGGCTGCCCTCAACAGAACCTCCATTGTTTGGCAGGACGTGTTTGACTACCATGAGCGAGTGAGTACAAACGTGTCACACTCATACAGAGCTCCTGAAGAAGTGTGTTTAACAGGAGCGAGGCACTTCTCTCTCTTAGCCCAGATCTCGCTATGTGGTGGAGGTTTGGAAGCAGGGGTGTTACCTGTGTGAGATGCGCCGGGTCACTAAAGCAGGGTTAAAGGTCGTCCTGGCAGCTCCCTTCTACCTGGACTTGCCCATTCCCACACACAGCTGGGCGCGCTACTATAACGTGCGGCCCTTGGCTTTTTTGGGTCAGAAATTGTGTGTTTGATGCAAACGAAATGCTGTGATTTCTAATATTTGTTTTGTTGGTGTGTTTTGCTGTGTGACTCTTAATCATTTTATCATCAACGGTCCACAAGTGCAGCATGATGGTCTTTAGCAGCTCTCAACTCTCCCGTCTTGGTCTGACCCTAGTATTGGAACGCAAGAAACTCCGATAACACAGAGCCAAACGTTGTGCTTCAAAACCACGAGAAGGATGGTTCTCTGCAACATCGCAGCAGCATTCTGTGCCAGTTGCAGTCTGGATGGTAAAGATTAAGCTGATCGTTGACTAAAGGCACACCTGACGGTCCACCATTGGGCTTCTTCAAGCTGTTGGTGGGAGTTGTTTT
This sequence comes from Danionella cerebrum, assembly GCA_007224835.1. Lineage (NCBI taxonomy): Eukaryota > Metazoa > Chordata > Actinopteri > Cypriniformes > Danionidae > Danionella > Danionella cerebrum. The sequence continues at coordinate 19,330 of SRMA01025384.1, read as the reverse complement.
TGTGTGTTCCACCAGTTTTCCCAATTCTAAATGGATCACAGACTTGTGGCCATCGGTGAAAACTGGAACGCATGGAGGACTTGATTATAAAGTGCCAGAACCGGTAAACAATCAAGAGGGAACTTTCGAAACCAACATTATCTGTGTGAAACCAAGCTATTGAAGCTATATCTTGCCACACGCGTGCAGAAAGCACCTTCTAGTTTGTATTTGGGTGTCGTCGGTTCCACGTGTGCCCAGATACCTGCAGACACAATAAATGAGAGGCGACAATGGCACTAGTGGTTAGGTGATGACTTGGTTTGTTGGGGTCTTAAGACAACGACTAAGGATGCTCAAATAATAGCAACAAGAACTGAGGGTCCAGAGACAAGAATCAAGGGCCCTGAAATGAGAACTGAACGCAAAAACAAGAACTGAGGGCCCTAAAGGCTCAAACACAAGGCTAAAGCCGAACTTACAAACAAACAAATCTACTATTGGTGGGTGTTGCTCGGTGTACTCCACCAGTCGCTCATCAGTCTTGTGTTGGCAGAAGTTTACCTGATTTGACATTTTCAGTCAATGCCAGGCTCATTTTGGCCATCGGTGAAAGAGGGCGGTCTGATTGGCTGAGCCTGTGGGCGCCTGTTAAGTGAGGTAACAAGCAAACAATGTGGTAAACCCTAGTTTTCTTTCAGTACCGACCGTGTCTCGTATAACGAAGCTATAGAAGACGAGCTGATCAAACTTCAGAGCAAACACAAGTAGGGTTCTGTTCTTGGAGTTAATACACAGAATACTGCCATCTGCAGGCAAGTAAGCGCAGAAAGCACAGTCTAGTTTGTAGTCGAGTGTTGTCGGTTTGGTCGAGTGTTCTTTTTTTTTTGGGTGGCAACCACACGGTCTGATTTTGTCTGCAATGTTTGGTCTCTTATGTTCTTTTAGTCATGTAAAATCCAATTCCTGAAGCTAACCATAATTGCAGATCGCTTCATAACCAGGTGTCAACCACGAGTCAAACTATGAGATAAAACTGGAAGAAAACATGAAGTTTTGCTAGGAATGGTTCAAAAAATGTTGATGGCTGATGGTTTGTGATCCGGTGTTTCCTGTGTGTTCGCTGTCTCAGATTCCACTTCACACAGTTCTGGAGATCTGGAAGAGTGAACATTATCAGACCGAGCTGAGCAAGATGACCAAGGCTGGGCACAGGGTTCTGCTCTCTGCCCCCTGGTACATCAACCACATCAGCTATGGCCAGGACTGGCGTAACTCCTACGCGGTGCAGCCGCAGAATTTCTCCGGTGTGTGGCGGAGCATGTAATAAATATGAATATTAATGCTATTTGTTTACATTTATGCTGCAGCTGTGCTCACTTTCGTATTGAACCTCTGGTGCTTTTCACAAACAAAGGGATTTGTACCGAAATTCAAATCATGTTAAAATGAGAAAAAACATGTTTGAATGAAAATTATTTATTTTAATTTGAAACATTTATCAAAGAGAAAATTTTAATGCTACAAATCCATGACTGCTTTTCCAACAAAACACCATACATTCTTTCCTTAGTAGAATTTTTTTGAGAAAATTTACAGAAATACAGCAATAAATAACAAGTAAAAATGATGTATCCATTTGGGAATTCTCAAACTTCCACCATACACTATCTTGCCCCCCCCCCCCCCCCCTTGCTTAGAATGGTTTACTTTGTGTATCTTGTGGCATTTTCATGTTCAGTTTAAAAAGAAAAATTTGGTGCAATTTTCTGAAGGAACCAAAGTGGTTCACAGAAAGTTCTCAGACAGATCGCTGATATTTTCCCACAATGTGAATGTCTTGTATTTTTTTTTAAGCTCCTGTTGCAGTGGTCTTCGGATTGCATTCACTCCCTTCCCAACAGACAAAACAAGCACAGGCTCAACACAAGTATTCATTTTTATAATGCAATGGTAGTCATGTTGTAGTTCTTGAAGTAAAAGTTGGTCCTCATCATTCTTTGAGGAAATAAGAATAGGTGGTATCAAAGCAATCCCAGGACTTTGAGACAAAAGGTGAAGATTATATTTGAAGGTAAATTGGCATCCATCACATTTTGGAACCAAACTTTTTAAACATATAAAGGAAAAAAACTATTCCATACACTGGCTTGCTCCTCAATAACAATTAACTTTACCCATTTGCAAAAGATCAGTTTGTGTCCTCTTAAATAATAAGATTTGTCACCTTTTAATGTGACTAAATAATAAGATTTGTTACATTTGCTGAAATAGATCACAATTAAGACACAATCATCCCATTGTGGATAAAAAAGTAGAGAAGGGTAAATACATTTCAAAGGCAAAACATTGCCATTTATCCCATTTTAGAACCAAACTCTTCAAATATTTTCATGTAAAAAAAAATCAGGTAAACAGATGTGCTCTTCCATACACTGGCTTGCTCTTCATTAAAATGAATGCTACCCAATTACCTTTTCAGAATAGGTTCTGCTGATGGGTAGAACAGATGTTCAAGAGATCAGTTCATGCCCTCCCTGAAAAATTAACATTCACCACCAAAGTAATTTAATTTACCTAAATAGACAAAATAAAACAAAAGAAGTTTAATAATTAACTCAAAATTACCCCATGGTGGACGAAAATGAGGTAAATATCAAGTTTGTTGCGTTTCAAAGGCAAAACCTCCCATTTTGGAACCAAACTCTTGAAGTGCTGTTGTGTTTTCTGTGTGTGATTTCATTGTTTTCAAAACAATGGCAGAATTTTGAGACTATTTTGATTTTGGAACCAAAATCAATTAATTACCAGGTAAACAGATGTGCTCTCTTCCATACACTGGCTTGCTCCTCATTAAAAAACTTTTAACTATTGCCTTTTCAGAATAGGTTTGTTACCAAAAGTCATTCCATTTGCTGCAAAAGACTCAATCACCCCAAAGTGTATGAAGGGGGGTGCATAACATTTATTTTACATTTAAACACTTGCTGTGCATTCCATTATTTTTACATTTCGCTGGTTGGTTTGTGGTGAAGTGTGAAGGGCTGATGTGTGTGATTTCATAGTAATTTGAACCTTTGTAGATGGAATACCAACAAAAATGTTTATTGTTAATACCAGATATTCACTGTCACCACGCAAAATGATAATGGCAACATGAAAATGAAAATTTCTGTATTATCTTTTCATTCAGGGACCGAAGAGCAGAAGAAGCTGGTGATTGGTGGAGAGGTTGCTATGTGGGGTGAATACGTTGATGCCACCAATCTGACTCCACGTCTCTGGTATAGAACAATTGAGCGTTTTTGTGTTATTTATTTTTGGGCTCTAAATCTAATATCAAGCGGATATTATGACTGTTTAATTAGTTTTTGTTTTACAAATGCGCAAAATTAACGGCAGTGCTTGAAAACTGACCTCTGCGATCACAAAATTAAATTTGAGGAAGTTTTAAATCCGTTTCCTGTCAAGTTTGCATTCATGAAATCAATGACCAAAGATGAAGGAACCTGCTTTTTGTAGTCGAAGTGTGTTTTTAATCACTCATTTGTATTTATTATAATATGTGTTCCTGAAAGTGTCTCTTTAATATGTGTCTCTAGTTTAAAATGAGTAATATGCAGATAAATGTCTCATAAAACATTATCACTGATTCGTTAGTGGGCGGGGCTAGGGAGGTAAGGAGGTATGGAGCATTTCAAGCTCTCAGGAAAGTAATGGATTATACAAATTTTGATGATATATGATTAGAACTAGAACTAGAACACACTAGAACAATATACAAATGTTTGAAAAGTCGATTTTTGATCTCTTAAAGCTCAGGTTCGTTTCACTCTGAAGCCTTATAAACCACTTAGATAAGCAGTGTCCTGTTGGTCTAAAAGTAATAATCAAATTATTCATGATTTTTTTATTATTATTAGACTAATATTATTGTTTTTTTCGGGGTTTTTTTTGTGAAGGCCGAGAGCCTGCGCTGCTGCGGAGAGATTGTGGAGCAATGAACAATTAACCCTGAACGCTGATCTGGCTTTCCCTCGCCTGAAGGAGTTCCGCTGTGAGCTGTTAAGGTATGGAATCTCACTTTTTAGCATCAGAAATAATAGTATCCTGCAAGCGTAAAGGGTGGAAGTCAGTAGAAGAATGAGTGGCAAAACAAGTGATAAAAGGCCTGTTTTTAATAATTAAAAGTGTCAAACTGTGACTTTTTCTGAGCTTTCTATGCTTAAATAATATTGGCCTTACCTGTGATGTACACAAATTAACAGATGACCAGCTTTCCGTGGATGTAGAGATTTGGTCAGAAATTGTGTTTATACTTTTCTGCATTCAACACCGGGAAAGTGCACAAAACCACTTGAATTGCCTTATACAGGCTCTGGATTTGTAAGGTCTGTTAACGTGGTGGACTTTCTGGTTGTATGTTGTACCTGTCGTATGTATAATTCTTTATCAGAAGAACTGTTAACAAGCTGCACTTTCTGCAGTACAACCTAAATAATAAAAAAAAAAAAAAGTGAATAATTTAAAGCTTCTTTGGAACCACCATGCAGACGGCCTGTGGGAGCATTTAAATCAAGTGTGGCTTCAGGGTAATTCATGATGATTTAGTTTCTTCAAATTGCAGCAATCCTTTTGCTTCTCATTTGAGTTCCGGCAGTGTCTGTAGAAGGGTGTCCCTGAAGTCTTTGAAAATTGTTTCCTGCAGTCAAATGCACAACAGCTTTTCTCCATTTTAAACATTCACTCTTTGACGTCTGGGCATCGTGACGTCATGCACACACCCTCTGTAATTACTTTTAAATGCAATTTGTTTTTAAAAATATGATTGTTTACAGTCTCATTTAGGCAGTTTTCACCAAGCGCATAGTGATTATTACTGCCACCTGCTGCCCTGGAGACACCACCCCCGCTATGTCTCAACAGAACGTCTACCACATTACATTTGATTTTTGTATTGTTTTGACATTTTATCCCAGTCCTGGGTGTGTCAAGCATTAGTAACAACATTGCCATTGATGTTTTGTTGTATTTTCTTTTTTCTTTAAACTTTTTGGATTGCAATGCCATGACCCCAAATAATCATGGATTCTTGGTTGTTAGTGGTCATTCCTGTTGGAAAGAGGTAAAATTTGAGGTTTTTCCTCTTGATCTTCATTCAGAACCATTACCCTGAGGTCGATTAATAGATTTGTTCAACAAATGAAATCTGATATGTTTCTACATCACTGTGTTTTAGTAAATTTAATTAATTTTTATAACTCCTCCGTTTATAAATGCCCCTTTTTGTGGCACTGTTAATGTTATACCCCTAAACGTAGTCGTCTGGTGAGCCCCTGCTGCTTTAAAGTCTATTACTTTCAACAAAAGCAATGCTTTTGGAATGTTAACAGTTCTTTCTGCCACCAACAAGGTTATCACTGAATGGCCACTTTATTAGGTACATCAATTTCCTCAACCAATTCCATGGAAGAAACTCAATCCAGATATAATTCTAACACCATGCTGAAGTGGGAAAAGGGGGGCATTTAAAGAACTCAATTAAATGAAGAGCTCAATTACCCTGTACAACAAAGGTCTGCAGGGTGTACCTAATAATGTGTCCAAAATCATTTTAAAATTGATTACTTTTTTTGTCTTTGTGTTGCTGCAGGCGCGGGATTCAAGCGGAACCTCTGTTTGTCGGTCACTGTAAACATGAATACGACGGTCTGTGAGAACCTCTCGCTAATAAAGCTCTGTTCAGTAATCAATTGTGTCTTAAATTAATTTAGTTCTTAGTGGACGTAGAGAGCTTCAGGTAAATGGCTGATTTTAAGTAGCTATGCGGTTAATGAAATCTCCTGCCACTTCAACACCAATCCCATCATGCACTGACAATCACACACTCGCACACATTGCAGCAGATCCTATTATCTCTGATGGGGCTTACGCTGGAGATAAAGTAGGACACGGAGAGGTGTAAATGCCCAATACCACACACTAATATTATTACAGAAGGTGCAAATGCAACTGAAACCAGTCTCGCTGCGGATTGCGTCGTCATCGTAGAAGTCGATTCGGTTTCAGCAGTTATTAGTCCTGATTTAGTTCAGTAGTGCATAACCAAAACATGAAAAAGAAAATTACAAAAAAATAGTATGTACAGAATGTGTTTCAATCTCAGTTTAGAACAAAAACACGCAAATAAGTAACAAAATTGTGTACAACTTGTAACCGCTCCGGGTAGAACTTGAATTAGTTTAGTGTTCATCTTGGAACAGAAGCTGCAATGTGAACAAATTTTGAATTTGGTTTGGCTTGGCTTTGTCAGCGCATGCGTGAAACTGTAACTTCATCTGGTCTGATGAAATGTTTTTTTTTTGTTTGTTTTTTTTAATCGTTTTTAAATATTTGTGCAACTATTTTCCCAATGTTTTGTCACTATCGGATTAGTGTTCTAAAAAAAACACTTCTAAATGTTTTTTGTGCATCAGTGTTCATGATTTGATGGCAGTTTTATTATAAATGCTTTAAGTGATGAGCATCCCCTAGTGGCCGCTATGGTGTCTACAGGAGGCTTCCGATACCAAATGAGTTTTGGACAAATGTAACCAGCATATCTGTCTAAACCCGTGGTGTTCAATAATTAGCATTCAGACATTCGTTTTTACGTATTTGAGACAAAATTATTTTAGTCTAGGTTGCTCATGATTTTGTATTTATAAAATGTGCATTGTGCAGCTACGTGAAGGAATTAAGCTAGAGCAACTTAATTAAGCTCATTTTTAGAATATTAATAATAAAGAACATAAATGCTCTAATAAGTTATTTTATTGAATGATTGTATGAAATTTCTTAGCAGTGATTTTTTTTTTCGTTTATTAAATTATTTTGATTATTAGCCCACTGTAGTCGAGTTATCTTATCTTGTCTGTCTGTCTATCTATACACACATTGAACATTAAATAAAATTATGTAGATAAAAAATTACATCTGGATGAAAACTTTTGCTTAATATGAACAGTATATTCTAGCAAAAAAATAAAAATAGACTTCTTACCCACGTTCGAATATAAAAATAGTAATATTTTTTTTTTAAATCAAATAAATAATTTGATTAACTGTTTCTGCGCTAAATCAATATAGCGATTATTGTTGAGCATAATGTCGTAAAGTTGCCACTGTCCATTAAAACAAATTCTTTCGGTTTTACAGATTGTGGAGTGACGATCTCTACTCCCAGAATCTGCTCTTTTAGAAATGTCTCTCTGCTAGGTCATTCTAGTTTCGCTTGGTGACATCAGCACTTTCATGGAAAAAGGTTTTGTTTCAAGATTTTGAAGAGAAAGACCGCCGTTTTCAGGTTTCAGAACCGCTATTGTTTTCTTGTTTTTTTAACCGTGTCCTGTCCTGCTCAAAAGCCATCACATGGGGGAGTAGATGCGTCGCTGAGGTGGACTGTTTTGTTATCTCCAGGGGAGTAAAACACCTGGTGTGATGTTTCCATATTCAATATATTTCTTAGTTGTATTTCCCACGGACCCGTTTACATTAATTGCATCAGGACAAGGTGGTATTGTTTTTCAGGGCTACTAAGAAATAGTTACTGAGGATGGTGTCCGTATACGATCTGGGAAGCATGCTCGCGCCTCTGCGTATAGTCGGAATGTCGCGCTGGTGCGATAAAACGCTTTATGGCAAGGAATTGTATGATTAAACATCATAATAGTCTAAATAATGTCAAGAGTGTTTGCGCGCTGTCCTGGCCCGTGGTGTAGTGGATGAGCGCAGGACATGTATGCGCGGATGCGCAGGGCGACGCAGGTTCGAGTCCCGAGCCTGTCGTCTTTCCCATCCCTCCCCATTCTCTCTCCGCCTTTCTTCCTGGCTCTCTCTACTGTCCTGTCTGTTCTAATGAAAGCAAAACAATAAATATGTTTAAAAAAAAAAAAGAGTGTTTGCGCAAAACAATTTGAAATATATGATGCGTTTTTAACACAATTCTAAACAAATTTGGAAAAAATGTTAATCATTTTGGGAAAAGAAAGCACAGGATAAACCCCCGTTTATCATTTACCTCATTATTTACAAATGCTACAAACCTCGCTGTGACGTTTCGACTACGTAAAAATTCCAAATAACATCAACGTTAAACCCTCTTCATGAACAGAGTCTGAATCTTTAGCTTTTATGAGTTTTTCTGTCGATTCAGCAGCAGTTATAAGCCCCTGCGTGCTCAGCTCAGCACTATCATGGTCTTTTAACTTAAGTCCTCCTAATGTTTAAGTTACTTGCCAAAATGAGCTTACATGCCTTTGATATTTACTTAGACAATTGATTTCCTCATTGACTGGATTAGGCTGGTGCTGGCAGATGGCAGGGGCCGAGCTAGTAATCCAAGAGCGCCCGGTGCCCACGTGCTGCTGGCAGACTGACCCCTACCTAACCTTTAGCGCATGCACAAGACTCAAAATCACAAAATTATAATCCTTTTAACAGCTTTTGATGCGAATTTATCTTGTAGCTAGTGTTTCGTATTAAAGAAACGGTCGTTAGTTCCCTGACTTTTAGTCATTTTATTAAAATATTGTGTTTAGGAATGATCAGAGTTTTATTTTTATAGCGTACGGTTAACCCAAAGAACTTTCCAAGTGGAAAACCCAAGAATAAAAAAAAACACAGTGCCACGAAGAGTTTCGAACTGCCCTTAAGCAAAACAACTCAAGGGATGGCTCGGAAAACATTGACCTTTTGGTAGTTTTTTTTTTTTTTTTTTTTTTTTATATAGAGGGGAATTCATTGGATGATTTAGGATTTTTCATGTTCTCCCCTGGAACTATGGTCTTTAAAAGACTGGAAGTCAGAAGTGGTCCAGGAGAAGCAGTTAGGCCTTTTAGATATTCATAAAGCATCTGTGATTCGATTATTTGATTTTAAAATGTAATATCAACAAAAAAACCCATCGTGCGGATGGGTTGTTCTAGAGGGAAAAGCTGGCTTGGTGATTGGTTGCTAAGTGATTACCCATCAGGAGCCAACAGGTGGAGACTGACTCGTATTTTAATGAGCTCTTAGATTTGTATAGTTTTAAAATAGCTTGGAGCTAAAATTAAAAAAAAAACAAGCCTTAAACTTGTCCAAAATATATTACGAAACTTGCAAACACAAATAAAAATGAAAAACAAAAATAAACCTTTTAGATTTGTTTTCAGAATGCGTTGTAAGATTTATTACTCTTTTAAAGCATTTTTCAAAATAAAAGTTCTATTTACTAATCCCCTATTGTGGTTGTTTTAGCCACAGATGTGAAAAATATTGAGTGATTGTGTGAAAATTACATTTTGTTAACGTATTAATATTAATTTCGTAGCTCTAAATTTACACATTTTGTCTTTTTTGAGTTTTCACATCGTTCAGAGGCAAACAATTTGATTGGCTTGTAGATGCACAGGTTATGATTCAGAGCTGGTCTGTGGGTTGTCCGTGACTAAACTTAGAAACTGGTCTAAGATCAGAATTTTTTTGTTTCACCATTTCTCTCATGTTTCACACTTTAAACAGCTTTATTATTTGATATGAGCATTATCACGCTCAAAGATAGCATTCCCATATCCCCTAAATAAAGCTAACACGAGTAATGTACAAAATAATAAGAATGAGTTGTAATCACGTTAATTAAAGCTGTAGTATGGTGCACGTTTGGTGCCAGTTTCTCGCAGCATATGTCTATACAAATCTTTAATCCTCTAGACCAAGATTAATTGCAGACATGAGTCATGGATTTATAGACATTCTTCCTGTTTTTTCTCTCTCAAGTGATAAATGGTGCTAATTAGATGTTTTTTTTTTTAGATAATTAGTGAGTTATTTCATTGTGATTTCAAGCTCATCATTGGTAACTGTAGAAGTTCAAGCTTTTATCAGTAGTTTTGTGTTTAAAGAAGCACATTGCTGTGGAAAAAAATAATTTAAATCTTTTTTTAAAAATGATAAAGGTTGTAGTTTGAGCCGAGCTCGTGAAATAGAGTTTGTTTTGCAGAGGCCAGGCATCCATGTCTTGGTCTGATAATCCCGTATCAATCTAATTCGCTTTGCTCACTGATCCGAGTGCGATTTTCCCTCGCAAAACCTCGGGTTAACCCGCAGAGAGAGAGAGAGAGAGAGGCTTCAGAGAACTGTTCAAAATTATTAAACATATAAAAGTTAAAATGTATGGTTACTTAACTACCGAATATATTGATTTCACTGATTAAAATATCAGTAATTAGCTTCGAATACATTGTCAGCATGGATCATTCCCTGCTCTGATTGGTTGACATTTTTGAATATTCATTGTGTCAGCTCCAGCAAAAACGATCACAGAACACAAACTATAATTTATTTAAAAAAATTTTTTAAACAAGTGTGTTTTATGCTGCGTTTAACAGTTCCAAAGGGAACACTGGAGATAAAATGTCTTTGAAGAGAATTCTTAGAATTTTCACATGAAATAAACAGTTAGTTATGTTTCTGACTAATCAAGCGTCTCAATTTAAGGTTGAATTTAAAGAGGAAATTACATGTATGGAATAAAATGTGATCAGGAACCGTTTAATTTGGTTTTAGATCATTTTACTTGATTTTTTTTGGAGAAATTAGCCCATTAATGTTGGAAAAATAACTTTATTTACGTTTGGTAAGTTACATTAGTGTCTACTTTTTCTTTTTTTTCTAACATTTCGACCTTGTTTTATGCTTCAAGTGATTTTTAAGCAGCACCGTGGAGTGTTGAGGGCGTATTCCCAGCATAATAATAAAGATTAGATGGATAAAGTTTGCACGCAAATCATTGGTCTAATATAGTGTTCCCCGTGTCATTGTTGGTAAAATAAAGCAACCCCCATGTCTTTGTGATTTACCTAAGCTGAGATGCAGATATGCCAAATTAGTTGCTATGGTAAACAGTGTGGTTGCTATGCTCAGGTTGACCCCATTATAAACGGGAAAATTTCCCTGCAATTTCAACAATTTCCCGGAATTCCTTTTGTAGTACGAGTCTGAAAAGATATAGCAATCCGAGTCACCAGTTTAGATGTTTTTGCAGAAGTTTGGTGGCTGTATCTTGAACAGTCTAGGAGGAGATGCATTAAGAATGTTTTTGTTTTGTTTTTTCAGAAACAAAAGTCAAATAAGAATATGTTATTTAACGCTGTAATGTGTTTAAAGTGTGCAGCCAGAAGCAGGTTAATATCAATGTCTCAATTAAACAAATAATTTTATTTGCTTTTCGAATGCAGACGGCGCGAGGCGTTGTGTGGCTTTAGCTCTCCTCAGTAAACAATACGGTGAAATCATCATCAAGTATAGAGTCATTATGGATAGACGGAAGTGCACTAATCACTTCCATGAGCGTCGGTGATGAGGTTATTAGTCTGCACATGTTTATGCACACCCTGAAAGTTAATGTGGCCTCACTCTTGACAAGAGCTGACATTCAGGCAGATTATACACAAAGCTGCTTATCAGATGCACGGAGATGTGAACTTCTGCCCATGCCCAGGCCTCAAGGACGGTCACTTCACCTGCAGGAAACATGCACACTGCAGCTCTGTGTGAGGTACACCCAGAAAATTGAGCTAGTAATATCTTTTTTTATTCATTTTTTTTATTACTTTATTGTCTTTGGAATTGGGCTTGTTCCGATTCTGGATTTTGTCCTTGGAATCGGTTTCATAGTCATTATGAATAGTCATAGTCTTTTTTTTTTGTTGTTGATTTTTGCTAAAACATAAATTGTCCAAAAATTTACTTTATTTTTTTTCTTAGATGGTAAAAAACTGTCAAGCAAACATCCTTCATTTGTATTATGGCTAATAAACATGTTTTGTCTTAATAATTGCCAAACAATATTCAAAACAACTTTTGTTTGCTCTTGAAAAACTCTGAAATTCATTTTAACCTAAAAAAAAATTTGTTTAAAAAATGTTTTAAAAACAATGTTTAAGGCTAAAATTTGTGCACTAACATTGAGATTAGCTTGTAAAGGTGCTGTTTTTAAAAGCAATAGTAACTTATTACCAAGGTAGAAATTTTTTGGGGGGTTGATACGCCGCGACATCATACAAAGTTCCTCAACACATTATCCGTTATTTGAACCAACCCCCATGTCTCTATGATTTTCCTGAGCTGAGATGGAGCTATGCCAAATTGGTTGCTATGGTAAACAGTCAGTTGCTATGGAGGGGTCAGTGGCAAATTGTTCCCCATATCCTTATAAGATCCATAAACCAACCCACTTGTCTCTGTCATTTACCAAAGCTGAGAAAGAGTTCAGTAAATATGGTTGCTAGGGTAAAGTTTGGTTGCTAGGGAGCAGTCAAAATATTTTCATTGCCATTTCCCTTTTTTTTTATATTTAACTCCTCCTGGAGCCTGGGGTTCAAATATGGTGGTCGGTTTGTTCTTCCACAGACTGGTAACCTCCAGAAGTGCAAGAAGTCTACGGAAAATTCTCCACCCGTCTGAAAAGATATAGCAACCCAAGACAGACCAGTTTGGATATCTGTGAAAGGTTTGTTGCCTCCAAGTCGAGCGGTTTGGGAGGAGATGCCAATTTTTTTGGTCGGAACCAAATTATTAATGACAGGTTGGCTTTTCCAAGTTTGATCCAATGTTTCTCAGACATCTTTAATTAAATTATTTGTATTTTTAACCATTATTTTAGAAGGGATGTAAATGTTTTTTGGTTCTTCGTTGACACGCAGGAGACTACTGATCATGGTCTCGTGGCGGGATGCGTGTTACACATGAGCCGTATGCACGTAGGGGGAGGGTGGGGGGGGGTCAGCGGTCAGTGATGCTGGAGCTTCCCTCGCTCTGTCTGAGCGGATCTGTGTTCTGCTGAGGGCAGCAGCACTAGTGTTGGGCATCTGTCAGAGATCTGGCTCAGACTTCTCTTGAAGCCTTCACGGATCTGGCTTCAGTGGCACAAAAACATCTTTGTGAACGTGTTTCACTAATTTACGACCACAAAGGAGGGCAACCAGCAACAGCGAATGCTTGTCCAGAAGTAAAAATGAAACGTGAAGCTAAAGGACGAGGCAAATGAAAAGAAACAGAAATCAAATAATCTTATCCTCGAGGAATGGCAAAAAGAAACTTCATGAAAGCGCACCATTCCACAAACCAGAAACAAGAAAGAACACATTTTACTCACAAGGACATACAGGAATAACCCACAGCTTCCTTCTCAAAGGACGAGAGCCCAATTCCCCGAAACTCCAAATTCCACCTTGAACGTAATTTCTAGAACTAATCTGAGAAACGAGTTACAACAGGCTCAACTAGACAGTAATAAAAACAGCGGTGCCCCGAGATACGAATGCTTCGAGTTACGAAATGTTGGAGATACGTAAGAGATATCTCGCGGGATATTTTTTGCTTCGATATACGAAACAAGATACAAAAACACAAACAGTTCTGCTCTATTTTCCTTGTTGAGTGTGACGTCACGCTGCGCTAACGGGTCCTGGAGCTCCATTCTCCCATTGTAGACAGTGCTAAAAAGGGCTGATACGCCTTAAAACACTTTAAATCGAGTGAAACATTACGTATAGATTACTAATAATGTGCTACAACAAATGTTAGAGGTGTCGTAAAAGAAATAACGTTTATAACGTGGAAAGTGCTGTTCTGTAGCGCAACTTAGAGAAACCCTGTGACGCGTTCTCAGAAGCGTCTCTCCATCTGTCTGCGCTCGTGCTGGAAACCGTGTTTATGTTCGTAATTCGTGAAATATCTCGAGAAAGTTAACTTTCATACGTAGTGCCGTAACGTTTTCTGCATCCGTTCCACCTCCTCCAACACATCGCTTCACTCTCAAGGTAAGGTTTCACATTTGTGAACATATTACGTATTTTGAGTGTGTTTTATTCTGTTTTATTATTATTTATTACATGAACAATGTGTAGATTTAAGGATTGAAGAAAGTTGATTTTTCTCTGGTTTTCCATTTTTTTCATCTAGTTCTACGGTTGTTTCTGAGAGCCGTTGCAGGGATTAGGTGTTTTACATGTAAAACTTGCTTCGAGATACGAAAGCCACCCTGGAATTTCGTATCTCGGGGTACCACTGTATACTTCTCTAGCCATGAAATGACCTCAGATGTCGTCTTGGCTATTAACTACTAAACAAACGAAAAAAAACCAGCAACAGCCAATCAGCTTTCAGTTCTTGCCATGAGCTCTGAGGCCAGTCCCTTACAATCTTTTGAAGCCTGCGGTTTATTACGCAAAACACATGATGAAACTTTTGAGCATTTGAAAAGTGCTAATCTATTTATTTTCCTGTAATTTTGTGATTTCTGCGTTTTTCTTCGTGTGTGCTTTTGCTGTTTTGATGTAGGCCCTAAATTGTCTTCCTAATGCTCTTTAAATTTGAAACCTGCAGAGGTTTTTATTTTATTGATTCTTAGATCTATTTTGTTCCGAATCATTTTTTGAGTGCATCATATTACATTTGTTTTAATGCAGTTGTTATACATTCAGCGGCCACTTTATTAGGTACACCTTGCTAGTACCGGGTTGTGCCTTCAGAACTTTCTTCAATCCTTTATGGAATTCATTCAACTGCTTCATAAATACATTTTATTACTAAACAAAGTGTACTATGTGTTGCAAATATGAGCTACAACATTTAAAATATTGATTAAATCCACATAAAGAACTGAAAAAAAGCATTTATTGCATTTTTATTTATTGCATTTATCTCTATACTTTGTAAGATTAAAAAAATGCTTTTTACTCATCCCTGTTACCCCAAACCCTCCCCCTCTGGAGAGACTGGGGAATTTCTATAAAGCAGTCTTTCTGCAGGTAGTTGCATCACTTGGATCTTGCGAAAGCTATGGGAAGAGCAAAGGTAAGCTCTTTCAATTTCTCATTTACATATCTGATTATTTTGTGATTTCTTGGAGTGTCATTTAAAAAGTACTCTCCTGTTACTCACATTATTTCAATGATGTAATTAGTTTAGTGTAAAAACGTATTTGGTAAATAACTGAATTTGCTGGATTTCCTGATTCTGTAATCATGAGCATGCATTTGCCAAAAGTTCTGTTCCAAGGGGGTTGGTAAAAAGAAAAAGACGGCATTCCTCTTTTGATACTAAATGTAAAACATTTAAAAACGTTATTTAAAATTGACCAAAACCCGTTTGGAAAACAAGTTAAAAAATGCATTTTGAAAAGTTACAACAACCAAATGGCACTCATCTGGTGGAAAGGCTCAAAAGTATTCCTCTGAGAGTTGACTTTTTACACGATGGCATCAAGCAGTTGCTACAAATCCCAGTAGAGCAGCAGTTTCAGAATATTTGCCACCAACAATCATGGAAAGCTTAAAAAAATAACGTAAATCACCTTTCTTCCACATTCTGAGCTCCAGGAGATCGTCTAGACCTCGTCTCCATGCCTAAATGTTGCTGCCGTGCGAACACAACTGTTGAGACAAGTGTACCTAATAAAGTGGCCGGTGAGTGTATATTTCTTTACTAAATGACTCGTTTTTGTTTATGAGTACCAATGCAACCCTAAATAGCACCCGATGAATCAGGGTCCTTCACATCTTCCTGAGGGTTGTGCAGCTTTCCCCTGACGTACGCAGTGGGTCTAATCTGTGGCACTCGTGCTCTGCTCTGGTTATGTAACACCAGCAGAGCTCCACAGTCAGCACTGCACAGATCAGACTCGAAACACCTCCAATCTGCTCAGACTCACACATGCGCACACGGGTCATGGGATGATTATTGCGCTCTTATCCCAGCACTGAAGTGTGTTTCTTACTCCTGTATCACTGCTCAAAAGGAGTATGATCTGGCTGCTCCAGCATGACAATGGCTCAAAACACAGTTGGGTACTGGTCCATAGGTGTAGCACCAGCCTCCAGTGGTCTGGTCTGCAGCTTACTCGTACACTTAAAAACCAGCTTGATTTGACCAGGTTGTTGTTTTTATTCTGCTTGCATTTTCATTATATTGTAGTTTTTTTAAACTCAACATTTTTGACATCACTGACAGCTCCCTAGCAACCAAACTGTTTACCCTAGCAACCAAATATTCTGAGCCCTATCTTTGCTTTGGTATATGGACGAGACGTGTGGTTTGATTAAATAATGTATAACGACAAAGGCAAGATTATATTGTCACTGACCCCTCCGTAGCAACCAGAATGCTTACCTTAGCAACCAATTTTGTATATCTCAATTTCAGCTTTAGAAAATCGAAGAAACATGGGGGCTGATTTATTTCAATCATAGGGACCTAAGGAACATCATATTGTCACTGACCCCTCCATAGCAACCAGAATGCTTACCTTAGCAACCAATTTCGTATATCTCAATTTCAGCTTTAGAAAATCGAAGAAACATGGGGGCTGATTTATTTCAATCATAGGGACCTAAGGAACATCATATTGTCACTGACCCCTCCATAGCAACCTGACTGCTTACCTTAGCAACCAATTTCGGATATCTCAATTTCATCTTTGGAAAATCGAAGAAACATGGGGGCTGGTTTTTTTTCAATCATAGGGACCTAAGGAACATCATATTGTCACTGACCCCTCCATAGCAACCAGAATGCTTACCTTAGCAACCAATTTCGTATATCTCAATTTCAGCTTTAGAAAATCGAAGAAACATGGGGGCTGATTTATTTCAATCATAGGGACCTAAGGAACATCATATTGTCACTGACCCCTCCATAGCAACCTGACTGCTTACCTTAGCAACCAATTTCGGATATCTCAATTTCATCTTTGGAAAATCGAAGAAACATGGGGGCTGGTTTTTTTTCAATCATAGGGACCTAAGGAACATCATATTGTCACTGACCCCTCCATAGCAACCAGAATGCTTACCTTAGCAACCAATTTCGTATATCTCAATTTCAGCTTTAGAAAATCGAAGAACATGGGGGCTGGTTTATTTCAATCATAGGGACCTGAGGAAAATTATATTGTTACTGACCCCTCCATAGCAGCCAATTTCAGATATATCACCTATGGAAAATCATAGAAACGTGGGTTGGTTCATTTCAATCATAGAGACATATGGAACATTATAATCACTGACCTCTCCTTAGCAACCAGTCTGTTTACCATAGCAACCAAACTAGGATATCTCAATTTCAGCTTTGAAAAATCATATAAACATGGGGGCTTGATTTATTTCAATCATAGGGACATACGGAACATATTATGTCACTGATCCCTCCATAGCAACCAGGCTATTTGAAACACAAAAGCTTCCAGTCAGCGGAGCAGGTACATATCTTTCATTTGAATGGTTTGACGAACATTTTACAGAACTGTGTCTACGGTCACTTGAAAGCGAACTCGATCTCAGAGAACTCGCTGACTGGTTGTTTTCCCCGTCTTTCCCATCTGCAGCCTGAATAAACTATAAACGAGTCTTGACCCGAAATGATCTTGTGTTGAAATCGCTGGCGTCTTAATTTTCCTGCTATTTTTAGGCGGCTCTAATCTCGTTCTGTTTTATTGTAATCTCTGCTCTGCTCATCTCAGCAAGTCTTGTCCTAAAAAGCCACTAGGAACATTATGGACGGTTGCCACCTGCTAGTTACATAAACCGAGCTAATGCCGCGGGTGTGAGGCTCAGGTGTGTGTGATGAAAGCTCACTCACACTCTTCTGATTGCAGCTTTCTCTCGTGCTCTAGGAGACCGAATGTAAAAGTGTCACATGACAAAAGGCAGATTTTTATTCACCTTTTAGCAGCTATTACTGGGATTCAAACCTATTAGCATTGTGTTGTTGCTAGCGCCTTCTGTTACAGACTGAGACTCAGGAAAGCATCACTAGTTCTGCAGATTAAATCATTAATACACAAATATTTTTAATTAATTTTAATATCACAAATATCTTTAGTAATTATTTACCACATTAAATTTTTTTGTAATATTTGCACTTCATATTTGGATTGATTGTATTTTGTAAAATTAGTTTTATTGGCGTATGTTTATTGTAATCCATTTATATATTTTATACATTTTTGTTGTTTTATTTATTTACAATTTTATTTAATTTGCACCCCAGATAATATTTGCATGATCTTGGCGTTTTAATATTTGTTTATTTATTTAATATTTTTTTTGTGCATGCAGTTAATTTAAAAATATTCATTTTATAATCATTTGTATTTATTAATTTTATTACAATATTGATATTAGTTTGAACCTTTACTCTTGTTCTATTATGGTTGTTCTCTATTTGTGTCCTTTTATTTTTTTAGTATTTGTTTGGTTTTATTTAAAAAATAAATTTGCTTGATGTTGGCGTTTTTATTTTATTCTAATTTCTTTTGTATGCAATCTATTGCTAATCATGTATTTTTAATTGATGTATTTATTCACTTTTTTTGAGTATTAAAAATATTTCACTTAATTTTAATTATATTTCAAACCTTTTCTATGGTAATAATTTATTATTTACTGTTCATTTTATTATTTGTTTCGTATGTACTTTATTCATACTTTCTTTTATTTATTTTATAATGTGTTATTAATTTATTTGTATTTTGTTATTTTATATATTGTTTTTAAATAAATTTGTTAATTGTGTGGGTTTTTTATTATTATCTTGTGTACTTGTTACATATTTTCTACATTTTTTTAGAATACGTCTATTGAGAATATTTGACTGAACTTTTAATTGTTGTATTTTTTGTATTTTTTTTTTATTTTGATTTATGTGCAGTCATAAATTTCTAGCATTTTAATTAACTTGAAAACATTAACATTTTAAGAATAATAATTCTTTTTTTTTACCTCAGAATTTTTAAATGCTTTTTATTTTTTATTTTCATGTATTTTTTCAGAATGGAATTAAAAGCTGATTTCTGGTCATGTTTAAATTTAAATCAGATTAATTAAAATGAACAATAACAAATTTTCAATAGTTATGTATGAATCTAATTTCTGTATTTCTATACACAAAGATTCATGACTAAACTTTATCAAATATATTTAGAATAATCGCTTATACAGCGAATAAGTAAATGTTTTATTTTTACACTTGGTTTAAATTGTATTTATTTTATTTTCAAAGTGATTTGTCATGATTAAATTTTTGGTAAACTTTAATTAATTAAATTGATATTTCGTGCTTTAATCTCTGCTTTATTTATTTTTCCATCAGTAAGTCCTGGCAGTGTATCATTTTTATTAGTTTTCTACTTTTTTTTTGCATCTTTAATCAATCATTGGATTTTTGTTTTTCAGGATTTCGATCAATTATATCACGAGTTTTTGCTCCGTGTTTTTATTTTTAGTATATTATATCTTAAATATTTGCTTTCACAGTTTTATTGATGATT
>SRMA01025383.1:85122-106845 GCA_007224835.1 Danionella cerebrum | reverse complement strand
GAACTGAAACAGAAACGGCTGTGTAGGAGGCTTAAAAGTGGGTGAGGAGCAGCCAAACTCTGCCACCAAGGTGAGGTTAAGAAAGATGGAGCACAGCAATGAACAGTGATGTTCGAATAATCCTTAACTGAGGCTATTTAATAATTACAGTCATGAACTGAAACAGAAACAGCTGTCTAAGAGGCTTAAAAATGGGCGAGGAGCAGCCATACTTTGCCGCCAAGGTGAGGTTAAGAAAGATGGAGCACAGTAATAAACAGTGATGTTCGAATAATCCTTAATTGTGGCTATTGAATAATCACAGTTATTAACTGAAACAGAAACAACTGTGTCCAACAAATCCGGGCGAGGAACAGCCAGACTCAACTATCAAGATGAGATTAAGAAAGATGGAGATGACAGAAGCCAGAAGGACCCAGGTACATGAGTCTTCATGGAAGAGTTGTGGCCAAATAGCCAAGGGAGACAAGTTTGTATGAACTTAAAGGAACTGGGGTGCAGAAAAATGGCAGCAGGCGCTCTTGGCAGATGAGTCGAAGGCCTGAAAAGCCTAATGAATGCATAAAACTAAGGGGAAGGGCACAGTGGTAGGGTTAAGGGGAGAACATTTAATTGGGTCTCTGTATTTACAACTATATTTAAAGAGATTCCGATCAACAATATTTTTTTACAGATGGGGAACTTTCAAGACACATTTTTCAGCACCTTCCACTATTGAATTGGATTTCCTTTTATGGATGTTCCTTACAACTGAAGTGATCGAAATGACATTGTACAGAATTACCCACGGCTGAATATAAAATGCTAAATGACTAAATGACACTTACCTTCAAGGCTATCCATGTCAGCTTGGAAATGGAAAAAGAAATGACTGTGATTTTGAGCAAAATCTTGTTATTCCACTAAGATTTTCATCCGACTGCTGTTTTAACACCCTGCAGCATCCTAAAGGGTTACCTGTTTGTACTTCCTGTAACATCTTTGAATGACAGCAGTGGCTACTTCTTGTTGCTCGTGCAGTGGTCGTCCCTACAAGGAGAGATGCAGAAGAGTTGGGACAACTTGGGACATGACTGCTTGCTCAAAGAACAATGAAAGAGATAGAATCCCTTCCTGTGATGGTTTCAGCTGGTGCTGAAGGAGTTTGGTTATCTTTACAGATCTAGGCAGCCAGAGGAAAGATCAGTCACTACTTATAAGCCAGGCCATGCGCTGGTTAAGCCACCTTACCCATGCTGAAGCTGTGGGGACTGACTACTCTGTTTATAAATTGATGAAAAGTCAACAAAGAGACAGTTTTCCGAGAGGAGGGTTAACACATGGCACTTGGACCCGTAGCTTTTACCTTATACTTGTGGAAAGCAGTCTGCACCAGTCGTGCGGCTTCGTAAAGCTCCCTCTGTTCAGGGTCGGAGAGTTTGAGCTGGGCCAGCTCTCTCTCGACTTTGCTGTTAGAGGCTCTGAGAAACTCACTCCATTCGGGTGGAGCAGGTAAGTTTGGCTTTTCAAAGGGGCCCTCGCACAGGGGCGAGTTACCTGGACTCAGGCTGGTGCTGGATGGAGGGGTCAGTAGTTCACTGTATATGGGACTCCTAGAGACAGCAAACACACATATGAATGTAAAAGTTATTTAATCTAAACAGTGTTTGCTTTGAAAGGTGCCACACGGACCTGCAAATAATGTTTTGAACAAACCAAAACAGCATAAATTCTGTGCGCACTTTTTTTTTTTTTTTTTTTCTTTGGATTTATCTTCATTATTAAACAAAGTGACCCAATCAAAGTGTGCACAATAACACACAATACTTGGTGTAAAGATGAGCAAATGTAAAAGGTTTAATGAACTGGAACAACAAAAAGTGCTGGATCTTTTAACATGCACTCAATGGCCACTTTATTAGGTACACCTGTCGTTAGGCAGGTGGACATGGTCGAGACGATCTGCTACAGTTCAAACCAAGCATCAGAATGGGGAAGAAACGTGATTCAAGTTATTTTAAACATTGCATAGTTGTTTCGGAAACTGCTGATCTACCAGGATTTTCTGATGGCTACTTGTCATAAAGCTTGAATCATCTCAAACTGGTATTTTGAACATGACGCCAAGTTCACTCTACTCAAATGGCCTCCACAGTCACTAGATCTCAATCCAATAGAGCACCTTTGGGATGTGGTGGAGCGAGATCAGGGGTCATCTGCAGCAGACAAACCTGCCAATGTCAATGTGGTCAATTGGAACTCTCAGAAGAATGTTTCCAGTATCTCGTCGAACCTATGCTTACGAAGGATTAAAGCAGTTCTAAGGGTAAACAGGGGTACTACCAAGGTGTACCTAATAATGTGGCCGGTGAGTGTATTAGAGCTGATGGAATAATAAAGCTAAAGTGAAACTTTCACGAATTCAATTCTTTTTTGCTTTATAAAAAGCTATTTGAATTAGAGCCAGTGATGAACTTCCCAGAGTTATGAATACGAATAGATTAAAAATGAACAGAATTAACTCGTATAACCATTCGTTTTGATAAGGAAATCAAATCACTGTTCCAAGAACGTTTTGTGCCGCTGTGCCTTTTTTGTGCCAGAACTTTCAAAAACAAGCCATACCACAGGTATTGTACTTCCAATGGAGGTATACTATCCCTTCTTTTCACCACTGATGATGCCAATTTGGGATCTGTTAAATGAAACTGAAAGATGATCGCACATTTTCGCACATTTCGGGCCCCCAACTCTGATTCTTGACACTTCCCACCCAACTAAAGAAATCCGGAAAAAGCTTATTTCTGTGGTACCAAACGCATATTTTGTAGGGTCCCTGCAGCCCTGCTCTATTTACGCAACACTAAAGTCACACACTAACCTCAATTGGATTAAGTTGGGCAGGTGCTCCACTTCTCCCAGGTAACTGGCTAACCAGTTCATAGTGTTAGTGAGGCCACTGTTGTCAGCAGGAACAGACTCTGCAGTCGGAAAATGTTCTCGCTTGATCCGAGCTGGTGTGGCCTCAATGATGTGCTCCGCCAGACTCATCATATTTGCCTGCAAGGTGCACAACAAACAAGAAAAATCTCTCAATGTTAAACACAAATAAACGTACTAGATGAATGTCCATACAACTGAAGAGAAAATGTTGAGCCACCTTTGTAAAAACGTGTTCTCTTTAAAACTATAGTGTTTATACTAGAAATGGGTCTTCCTTCTTTTTTCATTCCCAATATGAAACACCGAAACATCCTCACAGCATTAAACAACTACCACCATGCTTCACAACGAGAGGGTGGTGGGCCCTAAACTGTGGAACTTGCCTTTTTATGCACAGTGTGTGGAAGAGTTTAAAACAACACTCAAAACACACTTTGATCTTTAACTCTATCATTTTAGATTGCGTTTTCTTGTATTTTCTGTTTATTATTGAAATGTATGTATTACCTGTAGAGCACTTTGGTCAATGGGTTGTTTTAAATGTGCTTTATAAATAAATTTGACATTGAATGCCTCCTCCTTCTTTCCCCAAACATCTCTATGAGCTGTAGCTTTTCTCATCTGACCAAAGAACACATTTACAGTCGGCATCACTTTTCTCCAGATTGTCGTTAGCAAGCTTAGTTTTCTTTTGGAGCATCAGAAGTGGATCTGAGAACTCCTGTGCAGGGCTCTTGTGACTTCAAAGCGAAGATCTTTCTAAAGTTTTGGAAACCTTCGCCCCACTGTGTTTTTCTCTTTCTCAGCGTAGTTGATGACATGTCTCAACCTTCTCCATCTTTAAGAGCTCAAACAAGTCCAAACTAATCTTTTTTATTGCTTTTGTGCATGCCATTTTTCTAGCTGTTAAACAAAATACCGTATTTTTCGGCATATAAGATGCACCAGCACATAAGACGCACCCAATTTTAAAAAAAGGAAGATTTAGGAAAAAAAAGATTCTGAACCAAAAATTTTTGTAAAATATTTTATATCAACTGTGTAAAAGTTAACAGCCAAACATGTAACATGAACAGACAGTAAACAGTAAAAGTAACAAAAAAAAATAGGCTGTAATGTTTTTCTTTGCCCCCACTCATCACTCTAAAGTCCACCATTCGTTATCACCATCACTGTTCCAGTGCAACATTGCCCCCACATTAGTAATACCGTAATAGCCAGTAACATTGTCACTACATTACTAATAATAGCTAGTAAGATTGCCCCCACATTAGTAATAATACAGTGGTTCTCAAACTTTTTTAGTCGAGCCCCCCTTTAAACCTTTAAAAGAATCTGGGCACCCCCAGATGTAAAATAATAATTATTTAATAATTAATTAATAATTATTTTAATGTAAAATAAATGTAACTACTCCTTAATGTTAAATAACTCATTATTTATACCTTATTCAAGTGACAATTCGGTTGCATGTGAGATGTACCATTGAGAGATGATTTGAGTTTATTAAAGAAGAGTTCATTGAGAGCGTTTTGTTTTCCTCACGGGAGCAAGAGAGAGAGAGAGAGAGAGAGAGAGCGCTGTGCACGCTGTGCATCTGTGCACCTTTGATTTTTGTCAGCTTATGAAAACCCACATAACTCCATTAATGAAGGATCAAACTGTCCAAGTTTGTGAAACTGTCCAAGTGAATGTTTAGCAAAAAAAAGCCCCTCACAGACTGAAGACGATGCAGATCGATCATCATCATCTTATCGTCAGGCTCAAGAAACATTGCAGATAAACTATTAGCTGTGCCCATTTCACATCTTGAAATGTATTTTAGCGTGAGAAATCGGGTTTGTAGCGTGAGAGATCACTCAAATGTGAGAGTCTAACGTTCAATGTGTACTCTGTAGTTTCGCTCGTGAGTATGGATGCGGAAGCACCGCACCGCTGCGGCCAAAGGCATTGTGGGAAATGTAGTTTTTTTTCGTTTTCGTTACGACCGCGCTATGGCAGAGATGGGCGATGATGTCAGCGTGCAGCGCTGGGTGTACAAATATGGCCGCGGCTTCGGCCTAGCTCCGGAGCTCTTACGCCTCTCATACGGCCGTGACCGGACTTCGCGGCGCTCTGCATTCGGTCGATAAGACGCACCAACTTTTCCCCCTCAGTTTTGGGGAAGAAAAAGTGCGTCTTATGAGCCGAAAAATACGGTAAATTAATTAAAACCGTCTTTCACCTAAATCCATGCAATTCTATTTAATTCTATTTTAATTTTACGGCGGTGCAGTGGGTAACACTGTGGACTTTCAGTTAGAAGGTTGCTGGTTGGAGGCTCGCCGGTTTGTATTTTCTTGCATTTGCATGTCCGTGGTGGGTTTCCTCCGGGTACTCCGGGTGAATGTGTGCATGTGAAGGACTGGCAACCTGTCCAGGGTGTACCCCGAAAGGGGACCAAGCGGGTAAGAAGATGAATGAATGAATGTAATTCTACCCCATCCCAATCTGTTCCATCTCATCATATTCTATTCCATCTCCACCACCAATCCGTTTAATTCCAATTAATGCAATTTAAATTGCATTCTAATTTTCTTAACTTCTTTATCATAGCTTCATCTGTATGTCTATCCGTTCGTTCATGCATGAGTCTCTTCATCCGACCATACATCTTTCTGTTGTATCTTTGTGTCCCTGTGTCTAATTCTTTGTTTATACGTCTTCTTTTCAGTTTAATCATGTTTCTTTCCATGATACTGGGCACCCATCTATCTGTTCATCTGTTAATAAATATCTTATTTTTAGTTTATCCATTCAGCCACCCATCTGTCCCTCTATCTAGTCATCCATCCATTACTTGCAGACCTTGTTCAACGTCATAATTTCTTTTTTTCAATCTATTATTTTATTTGATTTTATCTATCTCTTCACCAAAACCGAATGGGGTTTCATTACTCCAAATGATCAACCCCCTCTTCTCTCTTTGAAACGTTTCTGCAGAAGGTGAGTCTAAAGCCTTGTGAAGGTCAGCTGCTGCACTTAAAATGACTGACCTGCGTTTTGTGGGTGTGCATTCTTTAATCTGTGTGGTTTGTTGTCTAGATGTCTTTACATCTGCTCTTGACATACAGCCAGTTTTTTTTTTTTTCATCCAGGTCTCATGGGGAGCTGAACCAACTGCGCTGGCAATACACACTCTCACTCACGCACACTCGCAAGCACACGCTTCCTGCTCTTGCACATGGTTCCCGTGAGAGTTTGTCTCTCTGCCAGCTCTGGAGGCAGGAAGTGCTGGCTTGCCCATGCAACTCCATGTCCAGGAGGCCACTGTAACCATCAGTGCAGGGCAGTGTGTGTGTGTTTTTTGTAGGGAGGGCTCCACTAAGAACCAGCGGAAGACGTTCAGCTTATTTAATGAAGGAAGCCAGGCAGCACAACCTGCTTTGTGTGCACTTTCAGGCAGTATTTTTGTTACAGTTCATGTATTTATTTTGACTTGTGCACTCAAGGGTACTGACCCCTCCTCAAAACTTTCTCCCTTTCCCACAATCCTCCTCATTTGTTTCCATGGGGAGGTGTGACCAGAACAAGACACCAGAACAACACACTTTGACTTGAAAATCTCTTTGTAAGCACTGTTTCCATCCATAACACTTCAAATACACATTTTTGTGACGTTATCAACACAGTAAATTGTAAATAGCTCAAAAAAATCTAATCTAAGTGGGGTTAAAATGTTTAGTAAAAATGCAAAGCAAACATAGAATCCTGTAAACAAAAGTTACTACAAGAACTCTTCAAAGTGGGTATGATTACACGCATGGAGTGGGACATACAAACCATTTACATTAGCCAATTGGTTCTGAAGGAGCTGTAAAGGCATCGCTTTTTTGTCATTTTTAACATATAAACATAATCATGTGTGTAAATGTTAATGTTATTAGGTTATTAATGCTGCTTGATTCCTGTATGAAATCTGGGACATGAAATCTAACGGAAAATTCAGCTTTTCGTAACTGTACTGTCGTTTTGGCCATATTGGTGGCCAGGTAATAAAAAAATATTCACAAAGCGAGATTGACGGCTACGTTCCCTTCAGCTTTTGTTTAAAAGAGTATCGGGACCCGCTCTCGGCTTTCGTAGTGTGGAGGTCAACCAGCTGGGAAGAACTCATCCAGGAAAAAAGGCACACGGTTGTCAGTAATAGGGAATTGGTTGGGTTTTGTAAGTAAATGTGAGTAAGAAAAATCTTAGTGGGGCAGAGTGGGAGCAGTGCGAAGAGCAGAGTAGGTTAATTTTAGATGGAGCTAGAAGCAGATTTTTAAAAAGTCGGAGCAAAGTGTTTTTTGCTTGCACCAAAACAGCAAAGTGTTCAAGGAGAATCTGCTGGACTCCGCCTACCCCTGTGCTCCATATTATTGTCTTGTGAGGTAACAAAAGTGATCTGTTTTGTACTCGTTCACTACATTCAATAAAGCATGATGGTTTTTCACTTCTGCGTGTTTGATGAAATTTCCAAATAGAACGACGATAAAATGAATAAATCAATAAAAGTGGTTATTCATCTACCTAAATATTTTAGATTGGAGGAGGAAGTGGGTGAGTACGGGGTGAGTGTGTAGAGAGGGGAGGGTAATTGAAAGGACTTGAGCAGGGAGGGTGATATTTTGATTCCGCTCCATTCACATAGTCGTGTTTTATACAACACGTCAAGCAGCAGCATGTTGCCAATTTGGAGAAATGACATATGCTACCAAATGAACCAAACACCAGGAGCAAAAGTACATCTGTCACAAAACAACCCACATTCCTACACACATTTTCAAATCAATTTGATTTGTCATCCGGATATTCATTTTAAGTGTGTGTGATAGAGCTAAGCCTAGCCCATCACTATTTTATTTATTTATCTATCTGTTTTAAAAGTAAATCAAAGAGTCAAACGTCAATGATGAGAAGCTAGAGACAGTCTTCAAATATTGCGAACAGGTTTTATTGCGAACAGGTGTGTTTCGTGCTCCCTTGATTGGGCTAAACCATTTGCCATTTCAGCAGGGGACATCAAGATGGATGGACCTGGAAATTGGAACAAAAGGAGTTTAATTGAATGATTTAATTTGTACTTGAGTTCAGAGTTTCATTGAATATTTTGTAATGATTTGTATACAGTTAATTTGAGCATTTATATGTTTTGTTTGAGTTGTTTGTTTGATTTATATTTACCATGCTGTTGGATTATTCCTACCTGAGCTATCCTTTAAAACAGAGATCATTCAGGAGGCAGCCAGCTAGGCAAGCTGGAGGACATTAGAAAGGCCCTGTGGAACTTTGGAGTGAACCCCATGCAGATATTGCTGCCTTGAAGGACACCAGCTCTGTTAAGAGATAGGATTGAGTTTCCTGCGGAGCTCATTTACTGCTGCAACCTAGTGCGATTTAGCCGACCCCAGTTTAGTGCATTAGGCTTTTTGTTTGTAGCTACAGTGTTTATTTTGTATATATGTTTATTTGTTTTGTTTGTCTTTTCATCCCTTGGTGGCACAATAAACATGGTGTTTTGCAAACTACTCTCCTCATCCTTGGCCTCAATCCGGTCCTACGACCCTTGGTTCCCACATCACGACAGTGTAGAAGAAAAAAGTATTTCAGTTCTGAATCAGATTTTTGTGAAAAAAGCCAGGCCTTCACTTCACATGAACAAGGAAATCGAGGATAAGGTTAAATCAGTGTAAAAATGTCAACATTCTAAAAAGTGGACTGTAGACACTTGGTGTTAATTTTAGTATGTTGATTTAACTATGTTTACACCATTGCAACATGTTTACAATGCCTAGTTATTTACTAATTAAATCCCCCAACTCATTTTGTTTTGTTTTTTTTCACAGGGTTCTGCTGGCGCACTTTGGGTGAAAGATGGGCAGTACATCCTTGTCAGATTGCCAGTCTATCACAGTATATATATATATATATTTTTTTCATTTATAAAACCACTCGTATTCTTCTTTCATTGCAGATATACTCAGAAATAAGACAGGATTATAATCCATTTTAATAGATCACTAAACTATATAAAATCTCTGTAGTGTGGCATTTTTGTTGTTCTTGTACAAAGATTATATGTTACATTTTTAGTCAGTGACATATTGCGTAATAAACATCTACATGTAACTTTAAAGTTGTGGATGGAAACTGCAAAAGCTACTTCATCTTCTGTCATATACAAGTTTATCCATCAGCAAATTTAAATGATTCAGAAATTAAATCTTTTCTATTTTAAAACAGCCTCTATTACACTATAAAAAACACACACACTTTGTTTGTTTACAATTCATTGTTTGTTGGATGGGAAAACACTGTACTAAATAAATCCTCACATTTATATTTACTGTATTTTGACATATTTTTTGTTTTCTACAAATACAAAAATCAATGGAAAATTTACAATGATTACCTGTAATTAAACAAGCTCCACATAAATTACCTTTTATTGTTCAGTTTCCTGTCTTTTAAAGTAAACATCAAGTGTAAATTTAGATTTTTCTCTCTTCCTGTCTTTTAAAGTGTGTAATCACTTGCATATTATTAATATGTGTTCCCAAACAAAAGCAAAGACAAATGCCATTAATCAGTTTAAGAAGAGTTAGTTAGTGATATAGATAGCAGCACCACCTTAATATCCACTTCCCCGGATATATTATCAGGGAAAAGTTGCAGAGTATTAAATCCAGCTGTTTTTGTTTTACTTTAGAAAAAACTGAATCATCTCAATAAAGTTTCATTTAATGAATGGAAGTTTTTGGTCGACTATATAGAGGTTCATAAAAATCTTATAAGAATTAGATTCAAAGTGTATTTATTCAATTACTACAAACCAGTAGAGTGCAGAATATGTTCAAATCTTTTTTTTTTTTTTGCAGAAATCTGAAAGAAATATTGCTCCCAACAGGGTGCTGCTGTCAAACCTCCTTGTTTTCTCCTGAAATGTACTTGAGATGCACTGAAAAGATAATTCTCATTCTTTTGTTTAACCAAATCCACTACATCTGCTTGAAAGGGTTTTAATTTTACAGAGTAGTTTTTTGGCCCCAAAAACTTTCCCAGTTATGATGACATCCATATGAGTTGGCAATAGGAGCTTTCTTCAAAGGCTTCGACAGGTTTAATTTGTGCCTTTGTCTGGATTCGGGACTGTTTGGCCTGTAGAACCTAAGCACCAGCTGTGACTCTGAAACATTTGACAGCTGTTGCATGCAAGAGGGAAGGTTACTTCATTTTCTCTTAGTCAGGGAAAGTAAACGATGACAGAATTTCATTTTTAGGGGTTTGTTTCCAAAATACATATAAGACCAGCTGACGGTTTTGTCATCTTGTATTAAAGAAATCTGGTATTTTGTTTACTAGAAGAATATTGAATTATCTTGACCATGAAGGTTGTATCAGCTTTCCAAGCACTGCATTCAAAGCATTTACTATATACGACTCACCCATGAATTCAGGATTCTATGTTTTATTTGGTAAGGTTATGGAGATTTTCCAGTTTCAAAAATGTCCATCAATTGAGGACCAGACCTTTTGAAACTTTACGGATTACCATTTTCAAAGCTGTTATGAAGAAATTTGCTAAAGTTTGACTACAAAGCCCTGGCTTTTATTCCTTATGTGGATGAAGGATGCTGCATTGGTCATTTCTGATAAAAGAACTGTCATATCAGCTTTTACAGAGATTTATTCTAGCTTTATGAATCCCTGCTCCTCCTATTCCCAATTGAAGAGAAGTTGTCAGCAATGAGATTTCTAAGTTTAGATTAAATTGATTACCAGGAGACGGTTTCTTTTTATCTTCTAAAGTAAAGTACCACTTTGAATTCGAATTAAGTTTTCTGTAATTCTGACCCCAAAACAGTGTTGCGGCTAAACTTTAAGATAACCGTTATCAGTGTCCCTCTTTTGATGTGATTTATATCTTTGGGTCCTTTTGGTTCAATGGCAATTTTCCTGGTGCATTCTCTGGAGATAGTTCAGAGGAAAGTATCTGGTGGCTGATAAGTTTTTTTGTTAAAAGACAAAGCTTGACACCGTCTGCCGGACTTGTGAAATTGTTTGGCCATTTAAACATCTCAGATGCTGGTATAAATGAACTACACAGACAGAAAAAAAGCTCTATGGAGGCATTGATGCTGTTGGGAACTTCTGACACTCAAGAAAAAAATCTTGTAATTAGAAAAACTCAAAACAAAACAAATAGAAAAGGAATGCACATGCAAATTAACCTTTTCTTCATTCTGCTAAATTAAAAGTCAATATTAATGCTAATTGCGTTTTAAATGCGTAAAACCTTTCCCACTATCTTTTGTTTTATTTTTTACCTTGTCCTGTCCTGCTTAAAAGCCACCACATATGGGTGGGTAGATGCTTTGTTTGAACCTGTTTTGTTATCTCCAGGGGAGTGAACATCTGATGTGGTGTTTCCTCCTCTGGATGGAAGCCGTGGATTTATTTATTTATTTTAGACAAGTTTGCGTTAATTACATCAGGAAGAATGGCGGGAGTGAATGAGAGATGTGGTGAGGGATTTCTCAATATCTTAACTGCAAATGTGCTCAGAGCTGTGGTGTAAGGATGGTAATTGGGAATTTAGTTCACAGAGGATATTTTGTGAACCCTGAAATGAAAACGGTCAGAAATGTTTCAGAAAACTCATAGTTGTGCAACTTTTCTAATTCTGTACCTGTATTGAGTGAATCTAATTCTGTACTGTCATCAAGAGTTTAGGAATGTTGATGTTTATTGAATGCGTTCTGGCATGTGGCAATTCTAAAAATAACCAAATGGCTTAAGTATGTATAGAAACTTTGACGTTGGCTTGTAAAAGTATTAACATGTTTCTAATGTCACTATGAATAACAAATAAACCCTGTTTGACTGTGCTTTTCCTAAGCTGAGATAGAGATATGGAAATTTTTTTGCTATAGAGGGGTCAGTGACTTCATGGTCATGATTCCCATGTCATTTTGAGGGCAATAAACCAACTCCCATGCCACTTTGATTTTCCTAAGCTGATATAGAGATTTGTTTAATTGGTTGGTATTGTAAAGTCTGGTTGCTATGGAGGGGTCAGTGACATAACATAAAGTTCACAATGTCACTGTAACACAAACCAACTCCCATGTCTGTGTCATTTACCAAAGTTGAGATAAAGTTCAGAAAATTTGGTTTCTAGGGTAAACAAACAGTTTTGCTGCTGTCAACGCTTGACTTGTGTTACGAAGGTTCAATGCTCATTCCTTCATACATAAAAACAGTTCTGGATAAAAGATAAAAATCTTGACAATCTAATAGAGAGATATTGGTGTAATCACAAACATTGTTCATAATTGTGGTTCATAACTAAATTTTATAAATAAAACAAGGCACCAAACAGCACATCAATCCTTTGCAGTTTCTCTAAATTTCACCTAATTTGAGTACTAAGTGGTTTAAAATTGATGCACAAATAATGTTTTGACAATACCAAACAGATTCAAAAGCACCTTTACATGAATCAGAATTATAAACGATTTGATAAATGTGCTCGCTGAAGGCAACGCATTCTATACACTAAAAGAAAACACTCTCCATAGCATCTGTCCTTGCTCAAATAAACTTTCCAGCTGGGCGCAGACACCCATCAACAGCAAATCACTGTGTTTATGCTTTGTAATCATCTGCTGCTAAAACCTGTCCATAACGAATCCTCCTAAACCTCCATCAGTGACATTCAACACACCACAGAGATTACCGCCTCTCTAGACCAATCAATACTGAAATCTCCATCTCCAGAACACCAGACGCTTACAAAACTCTAAACATCAGCCTAAAGTCATGCCTACATACTTCATCAAATTGCTTTTCCTTCATGTTTTTGTTTAGAGACCGTAAACTGATAGGTAGCTGTTACCAAGCACAGATTAGAAGATGAATGAAGACGTCAATAGAAAAAAACACCTTTTAGAAACACAAGCAAGTATTCAAAGGCAAGAGGGCAAGATCTTTTCAATCAGAGATCTGCTCGATTTGTTTTGATAGATCGTGTTACGGAGGCCAATTTTATTTGACACACGATATAGAAGGACTTTTTGAATGAGATCATCTTTTTCTTTGGAGAGTGATTTGAAAGCTAAATGTTTTTCAAGGCTTTGGATGAGAAAAATCCCTAACGGAAATACTGTATGTGAGGCCTGGATCTCCCGAGTGAGATCACCGATATTCTTTGAGCAAAGATAAACATTCAAAGTTGACAGGAAAAAAATGTGCAATACATAGAGATTGTGGTTTTCCAGCAAACCTTTTTACCACAAACTGTGCCTGACAATACAGGACTGCTGATCTCAAAGTCTAAAGGCCTTTACACACCTATGCATCTGCAGCAAACAATGGATCTTTAATCTTAAGTACATGAGTGCTAATGTGACCTTACACACCAGGTGGAGAAAATGTGTTGTTTTTTTTCACGCAGTGCTTCAAATTTCCCAGAATTCCTTTGAATAACAGCTTCACAATGCTAAATTTGTGTAGCTGATATAAGTCTATGCAAGAACATACCAATCATTGTGCAAAAGTATTTGAAATGTAGTATCTAGAAGGTCTTAAAGATATGTCATTGACTTATAATGCCCTTTGAAAATAAATGGGAAAAAGCAACAAAAATATCTTCAAGACAATTTAGAGAAATGGGGGTTTGCACATGTTAATCCTAGTGATAATCACATCTAGTGTGTATTATTTCTGTAGAGCAGATTAAGATGCAGCTACGGTTCCGCTTGTGTCTCGCCCACCTGCATAATAGGGTCAAGTAGTTTGACCAGAAACAGCTGAACCATAAATGCTGAATGGAGCGTTCTATAATTGAACATGCTGTCTTCTGCACTCTTTCTCTCTCTTGCATTTATCTCTCACATTATTTATTTTATTTTGTTTTCTATACATTTTATTTTAGTGCTGTCATTTGATTAACGAAAATCACACAGCTCTGAAAAATAATCAATGGCGATTACTTCTAAATAAAGTTTTGCGGTTCCCACAATTTATAAAATGTCAATAAACGGAAAACAGATTGAATCAAATTTGAAACATATAAAAGTTTATTTTAAAATAAGGTTACTAGTTTGTAAAATTCTTCTAGATAACATTTTTGTTTATCGGATAAAAGGGTGTAGGATCAAAAATAATAGATGTCACAGCTGGAAAAGAATGCGAAGACTGTGTCAGTGCAATTCTTCGTTGATTCATAAATAATATGCAAAATAACTACATTTTTTAATCGGAAATAGAGAGCCTATCAGGTTTCACATTGATCTTAGTGGCAACAGCTCAGAAGGTTCTGAGCAGGGTCCATAGGTGAACAGATGAAGAAGATGATGGTGTATGTAAGAATCTTGGAGAGAGTGGAAATGGGACAGAGGTGTCCAAAAGACACAGCAGGAACAATGGGAAGCAGGTGAAGAGAATATAAAGTAATATGTTCCAGAGAAGACAGGAGAGGCCAGTCCAAATATTTACTAAAAATTCATGAATAACACAACACATTACAGGTATATCTGGGTGTTCTAACAGCAAAGCAACGTTAATCCCCCGTCATCAACCGCGTACTCTTCCTTGTGACATGGTCTAATATCTGTTCTTAAAAATGCTAAATATTACACTTAATATATCATAATATAAGGTTGGACAAAATGAAATTGTGGGGAAATTGTGAGATACCTAAATTATCCTTCACAGGAGTGGAGCCAGGAATGTGATGTCAGCAGGTGTGAACCATCGATCTGAGAAGTGCAGGGAGGAATCTTTTAAGGGTAGGTGAGTGATTGGGAGATTGGATGTGAAGTGAATTGTTGTCGGGAAAGGACATTAGAACAAAATGAATCCCTGACAGAAGAGTAGTTTAAATAGACTATGATGGGGCTGTCACTCTACTCCTGAGTAATACGTAATTTCACCTCATGCAATTCTGAGCCAGCTTACAAAAAAGCATAATTTTAAAAATAAACAATTCGCTATATAACTAGTGAAAATTATTACAGAATGCTCTCTAATTTAGTTTAAAGCAATACTGATGCCCTAAAATTGTACATTTGCTTCATATTGAGTGATCAAAAAAGCTCACGGACCTAACCTCACCAATATGGTGACTCAAGACGCGTCACATGACCCGATATCACAGGTTAAAGATCCTCGCAGCTGAACATTGCATCGGGTTGGAATCCCGAATCGCACCACTAAATAAATAGTCCAATAAAGTCCATGGAATATTTTTGCTAGTGTGACCGCCCCACTAGACTGTTTCAGTTCTCATGAGTAAACCTTACAATGAATGGTTTCAGCAGTTGTATCTATCTTTTAAATTACTTCATAAATAATGGATTCATTGTTCATTTCTTCAATAACAATTTGTTTGAAAGGCACAGTTATAAGCACTTGCACGGATCATCAAACGAATCAAGCAACTGAAACGAATCAAGGGAAAAATGATTAAACACCGAAAGAGTAAATTAAAAGAAAACAAAAAAGGAAATCTTTTTTCAACTGTCCCATTTTATTAAATTGTAATGAAATGAACTGTAACAGAAACAGTTGGATCAGAACAGGCTTTCCTTAATTAAGGCTTTTTGTATGCACAAATCAGCAGTTTCTTTTGAGAAAGTCCAGAGATAACATTCGAGTTGATGAGATGTCATTGTTTCATTATGTTCGGTTGTGTAACAAGCAATACACAAGCTTCGTCGGCCTGCTCATTGAGTTCAGTTTTCTACAATGGTGCTCCTCAGTGTAGTTTGAAAGGATTTATTGAGTGCAGCGGTTTTCTTGGTCTTCACAGACAAACACTGGAGGCTATTTTAGGTTCTGTAAAACTGTAAATGCTGTGGAGTATAACAAAAAAGTGTGAATTCTTTTATATTAATATTTTACTGTGTACTAAACCTGTTCTTTAGGAAATTATTGTGATATTGTGCAGGTATTCGACTGAAGCTTAACTGTGTCTGATCCTGGGTTGCCAGCTTTATTTCAACCGGCCAGCGCTCTCCATCAATCTCCTGGTGGGTGGGATTCAGTCCTAAACGTTCCCTGTTAATCAAGCTAAGTGCATTTTTTTCATTGAAAATATTCTCTCACAATGAATCAGAGTTTAGATTTTGATGTGACGTTTTCTTTGAGATTCAGCACCTGGGCTACAGAGCTTTCCTCTCTTAGGAATAGTTTACCACAGGATTAATGTGTTTCTTAATAAAGAACACTCAAATATGATTAAAGTAAAAACACATTGCTCGATTGCCTGCACAGCTGAGTTTAATTACCTTAAGGTCTGCTTTTATACCTTGTTTGGGAAATAGTGGAGCTTGGAGATTTAGGAGCATGTTGGTTCTTGCTGGAGGGTTAAATGTTCAATGCTCAAATAAGATTTTTTTTTAAATGACTACTTTTATATGAATTCCAAATCTATTTAGTTAATCAATAAAATGGCATTAACTTGTCATAAAAACTACATCAATTAATTGAATTAATTTCTGAAGAAACAATCCACATTTTATGACTTAAAACCCAAAAAATTGCTGGTATATTTATGCAAAATACTTATCAATTTATAGTAATTAATTTTATTTGCTTTCAGAACATCCAAGGAGACATGAAAATAAAAGAGTAAAACAAGGTAAATATCAAGTTTTCACCTAGATTCCACAGAGTAGGTGCTGCAAAGCTGAAAGTGTGATCCCCTAAAGAAGAGTATGTGTGAGGGTTACGGATGAATAGAAGATCTTGTATGCATGTAGGTGCTGAGCCATTAATTAAACGGCAACAATTGAATAATCTTCCTCTTCTATTACTTTTGGCTGTTCCCAGTTTAGGGGTCGCTACAGCAAATCATCTGTTTCCACCTAACTCTGTCCTCAGTATCCTCTACTCTTGCACCAACTAACTTCATGTCCTCATATCCTTATATCTCGTCCTTGGCCTTCCTCTTGACCTCTTGCCAGCTCCAACATCCTTCTACCAATATAACCACCATCCCTCCTCTGCACATGTCCAAACCATCTCAATCTGGCCTCTCTGACTTTGACTCCAAAACAACCAACCTGAGCTGTCCCTCTGATGTGCTCGTTCCTAATCTTGTCCATCCTCGTCACTCCTAAACTGAACCTCAACATCCTCATCTCTGCTACTTCCATCTTTGACTCTTGTCTCTTCCTCACTGCTACTGTGAGGACTGTTGACCCTAAATACCACAATTGAATTATCTAAATTCCCCTTAGGTGTGAATGTGTGTGTTGCCCTGTGATGGACTGGTGACCTGTCCAGGGTGTACCCACAATTTACTGCAAAAATTGTCTCAAAAATGTATAAATCCACATAAAAGGCAAAGACAGCCTCAAAACAATATGAACATTGTATTAAAAAAACAGTTAAATCTCTCCTAAACCACAAAAAAATTGTTTTTTGTACCAGAAATTTGGAAAACGCAACCCATATCATAGATCTTGTACAGTCTTTTTACCACTAGATGGCACAAATTTGGGGTATGTAAAATGAAACTGAAAGGCGCACATTTTCTGACATTTTGATTTGAATGATCTTGCATATTATTTGTCACTACTCTGGTAATGTTCATTTAAAACCAAGAATATAAAAACTAATAACCTTTTAGAAACCTACACATTATATTTGAAATCAAAATGAAACAATAGGTGCATCATGTTATTACGACTTAATTCCAAACAGAACGTGCAGAGTGCAGAAACTTCTAAGGTTAAATGTGCTGTCGTGGTCTGTTTTATGAAGACTGACCCTCAACTGTGTAGACTTAAGCCACCCCCCCCCCAACAGCCCCCCAGCACTGAATTTGGACATGCAAGACTTATTATTTGCAGGAAAATAACAAAACATTAATTAATGTAAACTAGTGAAAGACCGTTATAAGTCATTAATTATTTTATTTTCTGCACTGGACAACTTGCCAGTCTATCACAGGGCAACGTGAAATTTAAAGCTGTGTGAGTTCCCCTAATGCATGTTTTTCACCTACTGAAGCTGGGAAAACCAGCAACCTACCCGCTGTGCCACCATACAAAAATTGATGGTTAAGAATATAACAAGTTAATGGTTAAAGTTGTGGAATGGAAATTTTAAAAAAGCATTTGCTTCTATTCTCAAGTAAGTACATGTGTTGATTTGTCCTCAAACACTTGCATCCTGTTCAATCTCAGTGGCCGTCCTGTTGCTGACAAGCAGCAGATGGAGTGCTGTGGTTGCCCTTAGATATGCTGCAGAGATCGGTTATCATGTCTGAAATCTTTATTTAGTTGCTGGGATCTTTCCTCTTCCGTGGCTGGATCCCATTATCCATATCCTCCCTCAAATTTGATGTCTGCACTCCTATCTCAATGCTTAATGAAAGGCTTTGGCTTTTAGGGATAAAGTCAGTCTGTTTTCTTTCAAGGGATTTTTGAAAAGGGACATAATTTCTTGCTAGACCACATCTTATCTTGTCTTCTGCTCTTGACAGCTTGTTTGGTTAGTGTCTATATTTTCTGTTGCAGAAAACATGTGCAAACATTTTAACATAGGAACAGCCCTTCACTCTTAATTCACATAAACTCTTTGCTTTTTTTGTTAACATTTCCCACACTTAGGCTATCTTTAAATTCTGCGTTTATCTACTTTTTGGTGATGGATAAAGAAAGTTAGCTGATGCACAACCCTGCTCACACTGAGCAAATTCTGTTATTTGAAATAAAGCAACTCAGTGTCAAACCAATTCATTGGCAATAAAGCCAATATTGATAGTACAACAGAGAGATAGACAGGAAGCCAATGGCAGAGAGAGGGGGGATGAGTTGAGAAGTAGCTTTGAGCCTGTTTCATCTTACACAAGTGTATTTTCTTATGAGCCCGCCACCGATTAAACCACCGGAGCTGACCTCTGAAAGGAATTAATTTCATTCATAAAACATTTTCAGGGCAGCACAGTGGCGCAGTGGGTAGCACTGTGGCCTTCCAGGTAGAAGGTTGTCGGTTCAAGGCTCGCCGGTGACCTTCCTGGAAGGAGTTTGCATGTTCTCCCTGTGCATGCGTGGGTTTCCTCTGGGTACTCCGGTTTCCCCCACAATCCCAAAAACATGCGGTTAGGTTAATTGACTAATCTAAAATACCCCTTAGGTGTGCATGTGTGTGTGTTGCCCTGCGATGGACTGGCGAACTGTCCAGGGTGTACCCCCGCCTCTCGCCCAATGTGTGCCGGAGATAGGCACCGGCAGACCCCCGTGACCCCGAAAGGGAATAAGCGGGAATGGAAAATGAATGAATGAATGAATGAATGAATGAACATTTTCATCATAGTTTTTGCCAACAAGAGTTTTCACAGACATAAACAGAACTACATAAAAACCAACAGAACATGACATCAATGTAACGCGATGTCAGGCAAAGTGACGACATGAATATGTAAATGATCCAGTAACACAAGTAAGCATAGGCGTCACATAAATGCTCAAACCATAGACTGTAAAAAAAATATGAATGCTGTGCCTTTGGGCTCATATGAGGCTTTTTTTCCTGCTTTTGACGATAGAACATGCGCACAATGCGACTTCCTGATGAGGACGGAACCCTCATGGGTTCATAGCTCAGCTTAGTGTCTGGCTCACACACACCCTGTTATAGACAACTTATTTTGTCATGATAAACAAGAATTTGAGAGTGACTTCTCTGAATTAATTGTTGGCAGCTTGAAGGTGATAACTTCGGTAAGTCAGCTCTGTTCTGTTGAGCTGTCAATCATGGCTGTCAATTACCTGGCCCCGCCTACATTTTTAGGGTAAAATTTAGAGCCACACGAAAAAAATAATCTAAAATAATCATTTAGCATAAATCTAAGCTCTAAGGTCCCTTGTGCTCTTGTTGCAAATTGGTGAATGTTTCAGGGAGCTGGGATGGCTTGGTTTGCTGAAACCGATGTGCCCGGATACAAACGCAAGGAGGCGTAAACTTCCTGTTTCTCCAGTCTTTTAATGGGTGAATTCCTATTCTGTGCCTCTGAGGTGCATAGATCTAGTCGTACCTTCTTGATTTGTTGTTCCGTGTCTGATCGTGCTTTGAAAAGTGGGTGTGGCAAAATGACTCTACGACATTTCAGCTTATGCTGCGTTTATCGTATGCAAATGAAATTTGACACACATCTGTATGGTACCAAGCCATGCAATGTCCAATCGGGCTCAAATTTGCCATGTGTGTTAAGAGTCAATTTCTAAACAAATCAATATGTGATTTAGTGGTACCATGGAATATCCAATTTTCCCAGTTTTTTTCTTGTTTCTTGTTTAAAGAGCATGTTTAAATTTTGGAACACTTATGCAAGGAACAAAGACCTACAAAAAACTCACTTTGAATAAATCTCCAAAACAAATAGGAAGTCAGTTATTTTGAACATTCTTTGTACTTTAATGAACTTTTTTTAGAGATTTCATGTGATCACCAATAAACCCCAGTATCATCTAAAGGCTTCTGCAATGTTAAATTGCGAAGCTTTTTTGAAAACGCTAATCAATGCACATTGGCCTTCAAAAGTCAACATTTCGGAAGTCATGACACTTTGAGATGTGGTTGTCATTTTTTTGCCTGCATTCTTCAGTAAATTTGACAATTGAACACTTTTCCTAAATAAGAAATGGCTGTAGTGCATATTGCAATGAACTGGCCACTGAGAGTCGATGCCATTTGATCACTGCTGCCATATGATTTTCCAAGGATATCACATGACGCATGATCACGTGTTTGAGGGAAATATGTGTACCATTGGGAACTATATGAACAATTGCATGTAAATATACATTTATTCATTTAGCAGAGAGCTTTATCCAAAGCAATTTACAGAATGAGTGAAAAACAAAAAGCACAGCAAGTAACAAAGAGTCAGTTAATCATAAGAAGTGCTCATAGGTCCCAGCTCTATTCAGATCAATGAAGTGCTTAGAGGAAAGGGTTTTTTATTTATTTTTACTGCTCTGATCTCAGTATATTGTTATAAATGAACTCAGTGCTCTCTAAATGTGTGCTCTGAAAAACCCTTCTCTCAAATAAAAGCACTGTTTTAAACAACAATAACCTACTACAGTGGCAGCGATCAGTATATACGGAAACACAAATTAAAATGAATCAGTTGAACCACAAAGCAGAAGTTAATTCTGGACATAGAAGCGGGGAAACATATAATAAACAGTGCGATGTCTAGGACGTAACCTTCCACAATCAAACCAAAACTAGTTTCTCTTGTCTGCTTATAAATTAAGAAATACATGCTACGGTTACTCTTAGATGCATTTGGGTTTTAACTGTATCAGTTTCTACATTCTGTCTCTTCTGGGGGTTGGACAATCATACCATAGATTTTCTTTATCAGAGAAAGAGAGAGAGAGGGGGGGACTTGTGGAAGAAGTTGTGATTAGAGAGACAGACAGGTATGTGGGAGAGCAGATTGATTGGCTCTTATCCGAGTGTGCAGCCGACAGTTGATGGATGAGCCAGAACCCACAATTCACTAGAATACTTCATCAGAAAACACTGGACTTCCTCCAGCAGGAATTATTGACATGGTCAGTAGGCATAAAACAAGTTATTGTGAATAAAGCTTTTTGGGCCTGTTTATTTGATTATAGAGTAATTGGATTAAGCACATTGTAAGAAAATAATAAGGATGAATAGCTCTATGAAAGTGTTTCCTAGAAGATCTTTTTAATGTAATTGAACAACAAATCATTTAAAACATGCCTCTCATTACATTATTAGCAGTTT
>SRMA01025383.1:0-81083 GCA_007224835.1 Danionella cerebrum | reverse complement strand
TTTTGGCCAATGCCTTCATTATTATTTTGGTACTAAAGAGAGAGACAGTAAATGAGTCAAGAGAGATAGGAAGGAAATCGAACACAGCTCACTCTGCACAATGCAACTCTGCTCCAGTCCATCATACAGTAGACCTGGATCATTTAGGTGATCTGTTTGGTACAATAGGTAGTGGTATATAGTTGTTAGGTAGTGTTATGTACAGTGGCCCATTAGTGCACAACACAACTGCAGAACAACTTTGCGCGCACACCATCATTTGAAATCAAAGATGCGCTGCAAATCAACTACACAAATAAAAATCTTTCGAGTTTCTTATTTGCAATTGTGTTTTTGATTTACTATAGTGTTGCACAAAGTTGATATGCAGTTTATAAAAAGTTGATATGCTACCGTCAGTTGCTGTTTTTCGTTTGTTTCAAGTTCAAGGCTAAGATATACCTGTAATAACCATCTCTCTAATCACAGAAAAAAATTGAAATCAGCCTAAAAATAGGACAAAAACTTGTGGACATGGAGGCAGGTACAGAATGTGCTAGGAATAATATTTCCCTAGAGATTTACAGCCATATGTTCCAAACGTGTTCAAATGAAGGATCCATTGTAAAGAATGTGTTCCTCGTGGTATTGCTAGGTCTGATTTAACCAAACACGGTTTGAAACAGCAAAATGGTAAGATGGTTAATGGTTGTAATCAGATGATCTATAACTGTCTGCTGATTCCAACTCACACACAATATAATCGGGTTTCTGCTGAATACGGCAATACAGCAACGATAA
This sequence comes from Danionella cerebrum, assembly GCA_007224835.1. Classification (NCBI taxonomy): domain Eukaryota; kingdom Metazoa; phylum Chordata; class Actinopteri; order Cypriniformes; family Danionidae; genus Danionella; species Danionella cerebrum. Next base: position 80,303 of record SRMA01025383.1, on the reverse strand, counting down.
GCTGAAGGGATGTGTAAGAAGTTTTGGGTTGGAGAGATTTGGGTTGGAGCGCTGTTCTGAAGTGAGGCCACCCATCTTCTCTGTGCATCACCCTTCTAAATATCACATCAGTGCCCCAATCCCTCTAATTTTGTATTGAACAGATTAAATGCCTTTACACATCAGGCATTTAGTCATTTATTTAAGTGCAAACTAAAAATATATTTATAAACAATACTTGTTAGCGACCCCTTTCACAGCAATTTCTTGTCAATTTTTGTCAGCCATGCAGGCGAATACAACATGTCTGACCAATCACAATGCAGCTTGTTGCTAGGCAACAAAAATTCTGGCAGAAAGAAAAATGGCCCAACAATTAATCAGTTTTGTTGCTGTAAATGGTGTATTATATGACAAAAAGACAAACACTACAAAGAAAATGCCCCGAAATAGAATCTGTGGAGTAGAATTGCTGAGGACCTTACAGTTTGAGACAGGAAACCAAACACCCCTTTTAACCGCTCAACTACTAGCATTAATTTGTATTCGGCTAAAGTTATCAATATGTTAAAACAAAGCATAAGTCATTTATTACCTAGTAAACTAAGTTTTGATGCACAATTAATTTACTTATGTTTTAAAACCACTCCGTATGATTCATCTGTACTTCACACATATTTATCTGATATTAAAGAGACCTGATCACTAGACGAGGAATACATTTTTTTTGTAAATCATTTCTCAAAACTATGTCGCGTATTAGACTCGCAATTGATGTGAATATAACGGTGTGTTTATTTGCATATTGATTATTCATTTTTGTATCGTTAATTCATATCATTCTCAATGTGTAAAAGCCTTAATGACAGGACGTTGTAACAAGTCTTCTATATTTTATATAGTCTATGATCAGGCTCAACCCTGAATGTCAGCTTCTTCCATTCAGCAGTGCAGTCGTGGTTATGCCTCAATTTTTTTTAAAGATCAAGCTGCCAGCTTAAATAAATGTAAACAAAAAAGAATATCAAATCAAATTGGATGATTACAGTTTCTTTAAAATAATGTAATTAAAGAGGAATTTGTGTCAGAAACACCTGGTTTGTAGCATATACTGTAGTGTAGGGAACATGTGATCAGACCAGAGTGAGTCAGGCCTTTCACACTTACATATCCCAGACCCTTCAGCACTCTGGGTAACAGCTCAGCATGTGAGCAGGGCGAACAGGTGTGAGAATGAGCAGAAGTCAAACGAAGTTATCGAGTGTTAATGTTCTAGTTCAGAGAGTAGAGCAGGAATTCCCTAATGGTTTTTCCCTCTGTGTGAGTTCATACTGAAACACACTTGACTTCTCGATGAACCGCAAGTGTTCAACCTCAACAAAGCCACTGTCCTCAGTTGTTCTTCCTCCCAACTGTCATGTAAATCCAAACAGCTTTGACACAGAATCCACTGCACTGTCCTCTTTGCTCACTCAACTTGAATGCAACTCATTTAATGCGTGTCTTTGAACAATTTTTGCATTAATTTTCCAAAAGCAATACCTAAAGTGCATGGCCGTAAATGTTGCAGATATTAAAGAAATGGTTAGTTGGATGCATAGGGAGAATATTAATCCTTGTTTGCTGAGTAATTGACCAAAATTAGGTTTGTGCTAAAACAAGAACATTTGTCTTTGCCGCCTTATTTAACTTTAATTCTGTTGGGTTACTGAAATCATTGGATTATATTATACTTACTGTAAACAAAATTAACAGACTGCTCATCATTTTTTGTGCCATTATGACACTGAGTATTTGAGTATTATAAAAGATGGTGATACAATGATGGGAGCAGAGAGTAATGACTTTAAAGTGCACATGCGATAGTTCTGATAATTTATCAACAGTAAAAATGTTTCCAGATGCTTTTCTCTTTCATTTTCTGTTTTTTAAACAAACTTTTCACTGAGAGTCTAAAGTGTTATCACAGCCTTATTGGTTCTTCAGTCTTTGGGCCTCTCACATCTCAGTTTGCCTCTCCAGAGACATGAAAGGCTGAAATATTATCTCTTCTACAACAGGTTTTTTTTTTCAAACTCCAGTCTTTTATATCCAGCGTTGAACTGTGTAACCCTGTGTCTACATCTGTCCTGTTCATTCACTCAGTTCTGGGCTGCCAGCATAAGGATATGGGTCCAGGGTGTTCCTGCCATAGTTCTTTCAATACGGTTCCTTCTCCAAGTATCCAGTCCAGCAAGAGTGTTTCTGATTATCTTAGCAGAGCATGTCTGTTTCTGTTCAGCCCACCCGGTCAGAGACAAAGTCTCTATCTGCTAATGGTGTCAATATTTATAATGTTGTAATGTTTAATAGCCCAGAGTTACACTGTTCTTTCCTTAAACCAGAACTTTGACTCGGGGATATGCTGTAAAATATAGTTATTTTTTATTCTGGTGAAAGAATTTTGAGTTTTTAAGAGTTCCCAGTATTATTATGGTTTTCAAAAGCACCACTAGATCCTTAAGAAATAAGCATTTCCCATCATTAGGAGTCAAGTGATGATGTTTTTTTTCTTATTCTCTAGTACCCCAGGAATCTATAACTGACCTTTTTTCCTTCCTTCCTTCCATTCATTCCTCACTCCCTCCCTGCCTCAACTTCATTCCTCCCTCATCTTCTTTCCTTCCTCGCATCCTCCCTTCCTCAACTTCATTCCTCCTTCAACTATCTTCTTTTCTCCTACTCTCTATACCTTTCTGCCTTATCTTCATTTCTCCCTCATCTTCCTTCCTACCTTTTCCCTTCCTCACTCTCTCCCTCATATTTTTTCCTCCCTCCCTCATTGTCATTCCTCCCTCATTTCTTCCTTCCTTCCTTACTTCCTTCCGCTCTCATTCCCCCTTCCCTCCCTCCCCATCTCCCTCCCTGCCTCATCTCCCTCTCAACCCCCACCCTCCAGATGTCCCTCCCTGCCTCATTCCTCCCTCCCTCATCTTGCTTCCTTCCTTCCTCCTTCCCTCACTCATCGTCATTTCTCTCATTTCTCTTCCTTCATTCATTAATTCTTTCCTCCTATCTTCATTCCTCACTCATCTGTCGTCCTTCCTTCCTTCATTCCTCACTCATCTTTCTTCCTTCCACCCACCCTCCCATCCCCTCTCTCTGCATCATCTTTATTCTTTCCTCATCTACCTTCCTTCTTACCTCCTTCTTTCCCTCCCTGCCTGCATACCTGATCTTTTCTTCCTTCCATCCACCCTCCCATCCCCTCTCTCTGCCTCATCTTTATTCCTTCCTCATCTACCTTCCTTCTTACCTCCTTCTTTCCCTTCCTGCCTGCATACCTCATCATCCTTTCTTGCTCATCATCCTTTCTTGCTTCCCTCAGAGTTCAGAAGCTGTTATAGCTTAAAGGGGGAGTTGATGTATTAACTGCATGACTAAAGAATAAAATGTTACTTAAATTCTTCAGGAAGAGAAGTGAATATTTTTAGCAATATATTTTATGATAGCCATATATAAATATACAATACATAAAGGTAATACAGTGCTTTGTGTATTTCTCTGTAACACAATGAAAAGAAAGAAATGGAAAAATCCTAATATAAATCTCAATAGAGTTCAATGTACTAAAGAAATCCAATTAATCTAGTGTAGTAAAACAGTATTTTCCTTGGACCGGAATGCTTTACATAGTGTTACATAACGAAACCCAGAAGGTGGCCTGAAAATGTACAAATAATACATTTTCATTTATTTTGATTAATCTTTCCAATTATTCTACAAATCACAAATGTACTGTCAGCTGTGATCTAGACCAAAAACACCCGTGAATCAATATATCATCCAGCTCTCATAAAACATCTAATGGTGGAGTTCTTGTACTTAATTTCACAGAATTGGGTGAAGATGTTGACACCCATCTGACATGACCACTCCCAGCCGTCACTATTGCTGCTGACCTTGGTACAATAGCCCTTCAGGGGGGAACTTGAGAAGGTAACTTTTACTTAAACTCTCAGCATTTCCCCAGCTCTTCAAGCCATTCTAGGTTTGTTTGTAAGTATCATCTAGCTCACCTGTTTTACTCTCTATGACTCTTTATCCGAGTAGCTTCACTACTCAGTATACTGTAGTGTCTGGTGTTATGCACAGCTGGTGGTAGGAGTCATGTGATGTCACACTATTCTCCCAGGTAACTGCCTTGTGCATACCTTGTATGCATCTCATTATGGCACTGTTTGCGGACAAACTGTCTACATGACTGGTGTGGCTCTGGGTGCCTTCCTGGAATCATGGATGTCTTGCGTCCTCAATAAAAGCTTTAAAACAAAGCTTTTGTCTTGATTTAGAATGGGTTCTAAGCCTAATTCTTATTAAACTAATCAAGTTGGGTTGTGTCTTGTTTTGTCATATCATCCGTTCCCTGGGCCTTATTGTTCCTTATTTTAGCCAACTAGTTTTTTTTTATAATTATTATTATCTTTTTATGTTTTGGCTATTTAAAAAAATACTTTAGTTTTTTTTTTCCTTTTTTTTCACCAGTTTTTTGCCTCCTACACAGCTGTTTCTATTTCAGTTTATGACTGTGTTTCAAAGTGGCATAATCATTAGCACCTGTTTGGCTGATAATAAATATTGTTATATTAATTAGTTATGAAAATATTGGTATTATTTTAGATTTTTTCCATTCATTCATTCATTCATTTATTCATTCACAGCGTTTTTGTTCTTTAGCTTTCAAATCGGGAAACTGATGTTAAATGTATAAATATTCTGTTTCCTACCTAAATTATTGTCCCAGTTAGTGGATTAGTTTATATCTTTTGTTGTTCGTCTTGTACTTATGGTCTTGTAACTCCAACTTATTTACCTATGTAGTAAAAAAAACAATCTTTCTCAGGTTAAGCCCAATAAACAAACAAATATTTTAATTAATTGTTATGTCAGCTGTAGAGTGTATGCTTGACAAGAAGTGGACACTAACAAAGGTACTTGAATCAAATCTCAAATGAACCCCTTTTACTACTTTATGGAAGCGAAACATCAGGTGGGTGCCAGTATCTTTATGTTGATGTCAGTACTGTTGTTGGTATGCTGCTGTTGTGTAACAAAACAACAGTATCATGCTGTTGCATGGCACTAATTGTAATGGGGTGTACAGAAATGCAGAACTCTGGATGTTAATGCCCAGCAGGAAGAGCCGTGACTGTGGCATCTTCATCTAAAAAGACAAACGGCGTGTGTTGGAGCCTGCTGTGATTTCCCAAGTGATCGCAATGCTTTCGTTTTAATGGCTTTCGAAGACATCCGGAGCGGGTGAATAATATAGTAAAGGCAGTTTTTGCTCTGATAGAGGGAGAGTGTGAGAGATGAGATTAAAAACACGCAGACCTGGATTCTGTCACACGCCAGACAAATGGACTCAGCTCGTCTCACTCTCTACCTCTCAGAAACGGGATTTTACCTGTCGAGCTTGATATACAGTGTTTCCCCCGATGTCAAAGGCACGGTGTAAATCAATTTAATCCACGGCTCTGCAAAGCAACCTCAGGTTTGTCACAATGAGAAATAATCCACCACTTTTGAGGCCTGGTGCCAAAACATAGATTACTTCTGTCGTAAGGAGTCTAAATCTTTTTTTTCCTTGCCTGCATCGCTACAGGTGTATGTTGAGAGGCTTTGACGATTACAAGACTGAAAGGCTCGGGTGGGGTTCCTAGTGTTTCCTAATGTTTTGAAATGATTGATATTCAAAAGTAAATCATGATAGTAATACATCTCACATTATCTGTTTTCATTTTGACATGCTTGTATTTCTATTACGCTTTTCTTGTTTTAGATTTCAGGTCCCAAACATCTTTAAGTTTTATTCAGTGCATATGTATTTTTGAATAAATGTCTGTAGATAACATAGACACATAAAAAATTATATTATAATATTATCAATAATTCAAATTCATTCTCGTCATCGGCTAATGAATGTGTCATTCTTTGGGTGTATATAGTGAATTCCACTGTAGAAAGTGTTAGATTTTAAGATTATATAAGTATGCAGGTCTTAACATCAATGTGTTCACTTCAGGGTTTTTAATGAATTACACTCAGTTGTTCAGTATTTAAATGTAAAATTTGAACTCCTCGTTGAGTCAATCAGGCTTTCATCTCTTTTAAATGTGCAGTTTTTGGAATTAATTGGCTGAAATGTACATATTATTTAAGCTATTTATTGCATATTCAGACCAATTTAAGTAAGTTTAAACATGTGTAGTGTAATTTTGTTGCAGAATTCTAACGTTTGTTCTGCAATCAGTGTGCTTAAACACAATATCGGAAATCAAGGCATTCTGGGAAACTAAACGTTCCTCTCGAACAGCTCATGAATTGTTCTCTTTCTGATGTACAGTCTGATGTGCTTTAGTTTCACATGTGTGTTTTTCTTTGTGCAGGAGGAAGTCATGAAGGAGTTCCTGACACTGGAGAGGATGAAGAAATGAGAACTCGAGAAGGTTGTTCTGCTCCGATTTTTTTTCTTTCTGACCCTTTGACCCTTCATGTGATGTGTGTCCTCCTTGAGGGTGTGTTTTGTCCATGGAGAAAGCTCGGCCAAATGAATTATAGTGCCAAACCTTTCAGAAAAGCTCCCCAAATGTGAAAAACAGCAACGGAGAGGTGAATTTGTGAGCAGGATAAGCTGTTCTTAATCCCACGCCAGGTTCTACCATAACTTTGCTCACAGAGACTCCAGATTCATGCTCGATCCTCTCCTTTTAAACTTTATGCCACTTCATACAGACGTAGTTATAGCAGTAAAAAGTGGGATTCTGAGGTTTACATCACATGAGTGTTAGCCTAAAATCTAACAGTTAACAAAGCACTATCTATTTATTTTGTTTTAGTCATTTAATCATCACTTCCAAAAAAAAGAAAAACTGGGCCTTGTTCGGGAACATTCATGGTTCAATTTTCGATTCAATCTACTCTTATAAATCACCATAAAAGCCCCTAAAAGGCTCAACATGTCATGACCCTTTTAATATTAAGACTAAAAATAATGATTAAAATGTTTTCTCACAGTGTGCTGCAAAACACTCATATACCTAGAGCAAACGTAATCTTACCTTGCGTAAAATGTAATTTCCTCGCCGGACCCAGCAATCCAATACTGTGCTGAAACTTCTGCTTACTTTTAACATAAAACACATCTAAAATGATGATTGCTCTGAACATTTAATCATGCTCCATCAATTCTACTCACACAAATAGCCCCTTGTTGTGCCAGATGAAAAAAACCCTGCTGTTTGGCATTAGAAATTACATGTATTAAGAGAAACAATTATGTGTTTGAATTAAAAAAAAATGCTATTAAAAGATGTGATTAAATTTTCGAAAGCAACTGAAATGACTAACTTGCTAATGCTAACATTAGGCAAATTTTAACTGCGTTTAAACATTTCACTAAATTGTGATACACAAATCCTGAAACTTTAATCCCAATCAGTTTGGATGTATTTAGTTGACAACTATTATGCTGCTTTATGCTCTTCGAATGAGCTTGATATCAAGTCTCTAGTGTCATGTGACCTCATAAAGCCCAACCCAACCATACCCCTCTCCATACGCGCATTCACACCTGTTTCTCATCACACAAAACAACAGTAGGCCAATAGAAACACACCCTTTATTAAAACACACACAAATGCTTTTCCAATGTGATTTGGAGCTGGGATCATCTGTTTTCCATGTTCAGTTGTGTCGATCCAAGTAGGTCAGTGTAAATAGTCAATGGCCTTTGGTAGCAAGTAATTTGTCTTTTTAATGATTTTCTGTCAGATATTAAAATGAGGTTTTGGCCATTTATTTAAACATTTCCTTCTGGTGCTGAAGTAAAAAGAAAGTGAGAATGTCTATCTGTAAATGTAAGCTATTTTTGATCACTCCTAAAATTAAAACTATTCATTTGAATTTTCACAAAAAATATTTTCTCATCAAGCTTTTTTTCTTGACATAATAAGACAATACAAAAAATTGAGAAAATTGATTTCTAAAGGCATTCTTTGATTCTCTGCAATCTGGGAAGACAAAAATACTTATTTTTCTCTTTATACCATTATTAAGTATAAGAAGAAAATTGGTTTATCATGAAGTGTCCGTGTTTTATGTCATGATCCATTTTCTATGGAAGCATAGCTCCCTAAATGAAATATAATCAATAAAAAGCTGCACGTTTTCATAATCCTAAATAAATTCAGTAAACTTAATTGCGGGTGGACTTAGAGTATATTTGACAGACCATTAAGGTGAATATAGTCAAGAGGACCATTTTTTTATTTAGAAAGCTTAGTGTGGAACCTCCCACTTTCCCAACTGTTAATAGGATAGGAAGTGACTGAAACCACAATTCATGAACTGGCCACCTGAGGCTGGTGTCAGAAGTGATTTGATTCCCATTGAAGTCCTTGTGAAAATGATCAATTGTACAGCAGAAAAAAACCCATGTTTAAATCCTGATATGAATATGTTTAATGCATATCTCAAATGTTTACATTAATGACAACCTTTAGCATTTTTTCGCTGATTAGTTTAAGTTATGTTAAGCCATAAAGCTTTATATATCCACTCAGGAGTCTCTGCCACCTTATCTATATTTGGCTGATTACAAAATTACGAATATGAGCCTCCACATCTTTGAACAGAAGCCTATTGGGGACATCATGGACATAATATCAATTTTTATGGGGTCTTTGTAAAAGCCCAATCTCTGTTATGGAATATCTTTATTATTTATATAAACTGTATTATTTACCTAACATTTGGTCCACTCCAGATAACAGACACCTGTTGGTCTTCATTAACAAGAGATGCTCGCCAACTGTGAATGCATCCATATCTGCTTTTCTTCAGCAGCAGTGCCTGAAACTATACACCCTTTGGCACAACACTTTACCTTTTAGTCAATTTTGATGATTTCCCGTTAAATGCATTGTTTTATCATCCTCACACGGTATCTCTGCGTTTCTAACCTTTTTTTAAACGTCCTGAATGAACATCCCAGCGAGCTTTGAGTTGCTGGAAAACACAAGGCTAGTGCAAATAAATCATACTAACACCTCGGGGCGAAGTCCATGTGTGTTTATCATCTGGGTATTATGTACATGTTTTTCTTGAACCTTTTTGGGCTGTGTAGTAGAAAGCAAACAATACTATAATAGACAAATAATGTAAAAAACATGTGTGGCTTTATATTGTCTCTCTCACTGGACTGATTAATTTGTCTTCAGGCAGAAACTGTAAATCTCTGCATTCTGCCTTGTATTTAGATGTGTCAGATGAGAGCATTTTAAAATGACTTATGGGATTGGTACTGAACATATGGAACTGTGCTAGTTCTGCTCATGGAAAACAGAAACCCTCCTGTTCTTGCTCTTTTTTTAGTTTAATGATAAAACAACAAAAAGACAAGGGATATTGAAGAAGAGAGATAAGAGTAAAAGTTAGCTAAAGAGCTAAAGTTAGCTGCGTAAAAATAAATGTTTGGATATTGTTTGCTGATATGAAATTGACAGTGGTAAATCAACACTACTGGTGTTAATAGTTCACAACTCCAGACTTCCATGTGAGTTGAATTAACACCTCATTCAGTTTAAATGGCCATGAGTCCCAGGTCTCATCTGCCTGAGATCATTAAAAAAAAATGCGACAAGACCAAAATCAAACTTTTTGGCCTCAATGATAATCCATTTAGAGAGGAGTCAACAAGGCCTGTGATGAATAGAACACCATATCCTCTGTGAAACCTGGGAGGAGGGTCACTGATGTTTTAGTTATGTGTCTTGTAGGCACAGCCCAAGAGTTTACAAGAGTTGGAGGCTTTTTGCCAAGAAGAATGGGCTGCTTTACCAACAGAGAAGATAAAGAACTTCATTGACAACTACCTCAATAGACTCCAGTTTTTGATGTTGAAAAGGGGAATACAAAATATTAGAGCTATTGATCAGGGTAATTGAAAATATTTCTGTCTTCATTATCATTTAAAAGGGAGGGAGTTGGGAGCGATGAAGCTGATTTAAACTGAGTCAGGGAAAAGGAGGTAGGACCATCTTATATGGAAGAGCGTTGATGGAATAATTGAAGTTGTTGTAGGCTCCAGATTGATTCCTCCCAAAAGACGTTTAAAACTGTCATTTCTGAAAAATGACACAAAAAAAATCTCAAGAGTATGTAAACTTGTAGAAGCAGGGGTCAGGGCTGTTACTTTTGTTGGATTGGTCAATAAACATTGTCCTTACCCACCCAAAGAGTCAAGGTTGATAGGTTGCAGTTGGTTTGTTTTTTTTTCTGAAATATTGGAGATCTTTTACATTTTGTTGACTTTTAATAGCTATTTGTCTGTAAGTGGCTATATGTGTGAGAGTGTGTGTGGTAAAAACTGTATATGTTCCCTTCATCAAGCCACACCAAACAACATGATTGGAACACCTGTTAAATGTCAGTTCACTCCCTGCTTCCCCTCCTGGTGGCGTATATAAACACACCCAAATCTCAATATTGGTTCCAACCGTAAGAGCACAATTGTATACTTTCTTTTTTTTGATAGCTTTCTTTCTAAGTGTACACAAACCATTTCAAGTTCTCCTTTCTGCAGGTTGACTCCAACAAGTCACCGTAACCTCATCTAGATTACTAAATGTCATTATTTGCTTCCTTATGTAGAGGATTAGCAGTTTGTGTTCACCAGTAATTGGACATGTGTATCCAATAAAGCGCCCGGAAAGTCTATAAATTGATGATGTATTAATACCGTACATGCTTTTACCTCCCAGGGAATCCACAGAGCCCTGTACAGCATTGTATCTTGTGTTTTTACTGGAAGTAAAGGTTTGGCTCAAACTATTGACACTAGCTCTAGAGAGAGATACTGATAAACAAAGCACAAGGATTTTATTACATCGACCATAGCCTCATACAGACTTCTTTCAGAAGCAACTCCATTATCACAATCCTCAGGGTCTTTTTGACTGTGTGTATAACAACCTAGGGAAACAGCCAACAGAGACACAAGGATGCAATTACATCCATTTGGATGGGAAATTAGGATGATCCAATGGATTACCTTAGCCTAGATATGAGTAAATCAAAGCTGTGGGTGGCCATAAACATCCACATGATCTACAGACTTCCCTGTAGTCTTTCTATCAAGGCATTGTGATGTGTGCATTGTGAAGTCAAGTTTTTCCTGATATGGTTAATCCTGTACCACCTTGGTTTCTTGGTAGACCATGGCTACTATTTCCTAACTCTTGTCACAGCCATAATACATCTGAAATCCCCTCTTCATCATCCATATGCCTCTTGAACTCATAATCAATTTCAAACAAATGTAAGCCACTGGCTACATTTACTGGCTAAGACATATGCATGAACTAACCTGGTGAAATCTCACTATTGCCTTCATTTGTTTTACATGAATATAAATAGGAATGTTTAAACAATGCACTTCTCTTGGCACTGTGCCTGTCTCTTTCCTGACTGTATGCTCTGTAACCCGAAGAACATCCATCTGATGCTCCACCAGCACAACAAATAAAAGGCTGATGTCTTCTTCAGACCATTAGTTGCTTATCGTCCCTATCCAAGTCTCGTGTGACATTTGAATCCGTGGTTCTTTTTTTTTTAATTTTCTCACCTTTATGTTTTTTATGAGTGTCTTGTGCTGGTGAAGAAAGATTAGTGATCAAGAGTGTTGAAACTAGGAAACTATACTTTTTATACTTTAATATGCTATTAAATGGATTGATATATTTTGTTAATAGTCTTTATATTTGGGTGACTTAGTAAAAATGGAATTCAAATTGCTGACACAAAGAATTTCATTCGTAAATTGGATTTTTGGTTACACTATGGACGATGCCTTTGTGATGCCTTTCCCTTCAAAGTCGACAATGAAGGAACTTCTGAGGTCTAGTCCTTCTAACACTATAATGCTGTTGTCAAAGCATCTTTCTTTCAACTTCTGGAGAGTGTCAAGGAATCCATTATACTCAGAAAGTGAAAGTGACGTTAGCATGAACCAAGTATGGAGTGTCCCATACAAGGAATTAGTGCCCTGCATTTTACCCATCCAAGTGCACACACACAGGAGTGAACAAACACACTGTGGGGAAACTGGTGACTTGCCATCACAGGTGGGAGAGAGTTTTAATACTCATTCGACTCCCAGTGGTGACACTCATTCGACTTCCAGACCCATCATTTGGTCAATCACCTTATCACAGAATGCAGCAGCAGAAGTTTTGAACTCAAACAAAACATTGTCATATTACACCTGTCCTGTACGAGCTAAATAGGCTTCCAGCAGAAAAGAGAACTCAGTAAAATATTCCCATCAAGGAAAACAGCTTTTGTGTATTGGTCAACTCTTGTCTACACTCTTTGCTAGTTCTTTGCAATCAGCCAGTGAACGGTTACTTACTGTTGCTAATATTTTAGGAATAGATAGGCTTATGGTGACATTATGCTGACATATTATTCAAAAAAGGTTTAAAATGCCCAGTTCAAATCTATGGGAGAGAGAAGCTAAATACAAAAAAGACAAACCAATTGATAAATAAAAATACCTTAAATTTATATAGCACTTTGGACCTTGGTAGCCCTCAATCTGTACTGTCAGACATATCTTGGCTGCCATTTAAATCAACGGCCTCCTGCCCACCACCAAATACACCCAACCAGTCCACATAACCATACAAGGCTTGCCCAGGGCCGAAGCGGCAGAATGGACATGGCGGGGATTGGACATGCAATCAAGTTATAGGATAACCAACTCCACCACTAATACTTGCTGCTCCACTCACTACACATTGAGGGGAGTCACTCTGTTGCATGGACGAGGTATTCTTTTAAAGGAAAATGATACACTATGTAAACAATCGGATATTTTCAGAGATTTAGATGCGTTGAACATTATTTAGCACAAATTTATTTTCTATCACATTAAATTGTGGGTAAAAAATCTTTTGTTCGCGATTTCTGACTTCCAGTTTGAAAAGAAATTTCTCACGATGTGAAGTGTCCTACACAGCGTCTATTGTCTCATCATTTTAATTATTCATGAACCTGACCTCATATTATCCCATGAGAAGATGTAGTGTATTAATTATTAACGACACCTAATTCTTGAGACGTCATTTAAAGTTGCGAGACCGCGCAGTAGTTCAGAATGGTTCACAGTTGTTTGTTTGCATGGTGCAAATGTGCTGAGGCTTTCCCCGTGATGAAGTCAGAACTAAACTCTGGCTTTGAGCTTTTACTTGGCCACCAACAACCGACACAGTGAAACAATGGATTTGTAGCAAGCATTTTCCTTGTAAAAGCTAAGATAACTAGAGAATGAGCAGTTTGCGTTTGTCTGGCGATGCGGTTACAATTGGGAAGTATGTATGTGTGTGTTTTATGAGCTGTTACGAAGCACTTGTCTTTTGATATTCCACCGACCTACTTTGTGCAGTTGTACTCGCCCATTTTTTCAGCATTTTTTTTAAAATGATATCGGGCAGATAAGATCTGAAACAGGCATGGCTCATGGCATTTTAAATAATACAAAATGTGTATACTGTGGAGTGTTACAGCTCACTAGAAAAACATCAATGTGGCACTTTACAAGTAACACCTAAATAAAACTCTACAGAAAATCAGGGGTATTTTCCTTGTTACAGATCAGTTTTAAAGCAGCACAAGACTTTATTGTGCGTTTTTTAGGGAAAGTTTTTCGGTTGCTGTAGTGATGTGGGTTTTTCTTGTCTTGATCACTCCTCTATATGTGACTCAGTACCATCTGTTCTCCTCATGTCAGCTTCCGATATACGTCATCATATCTGAGAGGGTTGAGACTTCTTTTAAATTTAGACTTTGTGTTTGTCAGTTCCTCATTCTTTATTTCTCATACATCTGGGAACATCCGTCTTCTTCACATAGAAACAGAATTAGCTTCTTGTACGGACTTGCATGTACTTTTGTACTGGTCTTCTAATGAAGACAGAGCTATGCATTGGACATCCACATTTGGGGATTTTGAAATGTTAATATTTGTAGAAAACATAATTTTATTATAACACTTTAACCTGTCTTCTGAAGGATTTAGCTAGATCTTTAGAAGCAATGTGCTTTGCTTTCTGATTGGCCAGCAGTTTAGCATTTTTACTTACTTACAGATCAGTCTTTGGTCAGAATGCGAATGATTTTGAAACCACTTCTAAAATGATGCAAAGGCTGCAGGTTAAATTCAATAACATTAATTAAAGAACATGCACATGTTTGCTTCTGAAACCCTCAAATTCAAAAGAACAGCTATGTTATTAACACAGGAAACCTAGTGTGTATGTTTGGCATCCTGTGTGGCATTCTTTTTGCCATCTGTGTTGTGCTTGAAAATGTCCTCCTGTCGTAATAAGCTACACCTAGAAAATTCAATCTTTGTTTTAAACATCCGTAAGCTATGGCTTGGTCTAATGGTATAGGTACTATTTTAGTGAAGATTTGAAGCCAAAATCCATACTTCTGATATGGTGTGCAAGGAAACGTAGGAACTGGGTATTGAAAATGGCAGCAGGTGCTCTGGACTGATGGGTCAAAACTGGGGAGCAGTACAGTAATGCGTCTCTGCAGACATTCTGAACAGGAGATCTGGGTTTAGTTCTCCAAGATATTTAAAAAAGGACCCTGAAGTTCCCTGAAAAACTGTGTACAAATGTATGTTATATACCTGTTTTATAGGGTGGTCACACCAAATAACTAGATTTCTCTTTTGGTCATTCAGTTCAATAAAATAAATTCATGAAAATAAACGATGAGCACTTTTTTTTTTCTGAGCAGTCTTTGTTTACAATATTTTCGCACAGTTCTATGATTGTTTTTTTTTTATCGTTTGTTTCCAATGCCACCTTTAAAAGTATTACAATGTGTAAAATATATTCTTTTTTTCTTGTAAGCCTGCATTCAAGTGTGTAAAAAGAAAATTTTCAGCATTACATGCAAAGGTTCTTCCTCTGCATAGGCCTTTTAAGACTTTTTGTGGTTTTGTTTGAGCTGCAATATAAACGTCTTTTAAAAATGTGATCATTTATTTCATTCTTGACGTTTGCAGTAACATGTTTCCTCAGATGCTCCTTCATGAACCAAAATGATGTCTGGCCTTCTATGAGATTTCTTTGTATTTCCATTAAAGGCTTGCATCCAGCTTTCAGGTAAGATTGCCAGGAAAACCTTGAAGAACTCCTCTGTTTCTTCTCAGTCTGGCGATCTGCTTGTATATGATAAATGTAGTCTGCACAAAATTTGTGCCGTGTGCATATGTACCACAATAAAATAAATATAAAAAAAGATTAGTTGGCCATTGTATCAAATGTAGTGTTTGTAGCAATTTGAAACAATATGGAATTATAATGACCATCAAATTTTAAACGCAATGAAAGCACCAGCTCATCAAAAGCTGCTTGATATATTTCTTTCATACACATCTACTCTACACCTGCGTTTCTAGTCTGGAGACTGCCCAGCTTCGGGAGGGCTGGAGATTATTACTGGAGACAAGGGGAATGCACATCATAGGGGTTAAAATCAGGATCAGAGCACAAAGATTGGATTATTTTCCTGGATGAAAATGAAATGAGAGATCTTCAACGTTTTTCCTACCACAATAGACACAAAATATTCTGACCGTTTTCTTTTATGAACAAGCAAAACAAAGCTAAGATGATAATAATAAAAAAAACAAAACAAAGGAGGATAAAGGAAATTAGCCAAACATTGAGAAAACATTGCTGTTTCTTTAAGTAATCTAAAACATTTTCCAAGAGAGAACGTTACCATCATATTTACCAAAGGATCAAATGTAATTATTTAAGACAAAAACCCTTTCTAAAGAAGAAATTTGATCTTTTTCACCTCTTGATGTACCGTTGATGACGTAATCCATGAGATCTGCTATCCATATGAAAATCAAGATGATGAAGATGATCCTTCACTGGATCAAGATCTTGAAAATCCATCTGTGTGTGTTCTTGTCCCAGGCCAGAACTCACCCAAACTTATCTTTCCCATCCCGATCCATCCATGAACTCATCCTTGGCTTTCATCTGTACACTGACCACCACTCTCTTCTAAAACAAGCAGGAACATCTGGACAGATATAAAATCTCATCAATCAATCTCCGAGGTAAATCACTGGACTTTATAAGATCCTGTATCAGTTTATAAGAGAGGCTGTAAAGCTTATACTCCTCGCTCTTTTGCCAGAGCATTTAAACCTCCTGTTAGGCCGCCATCTGCACTGCACACGCTGTACTAACCCACTTACTTATCTACATACACAGTGCACTGCACTTCTTTCATACTTAATAAACCTAACAAATATGCATCACAATTAAAAAAAGACATTTTATGCTTTTTCTTGCCAAAAATGTGTTTGTTTAACCTTTGTGGAAATTGCAATCCAGATATTCCACAGTAAATCATTCAGGAGCCTTGTATCACAAGCATATTTGTTGTGTCTGTGAATTCTGTGCAAGGGGTCTGAGAATGAAAGATTACGCAGAACCGAAAAGCCCCAAAGTGAAGCATAGAGGTGGAAATAGTTTGAATAGGTGTTTTTAGCTGCGTTTCCATCCTATTTTTATGAGCATTTTGAAATATTGCATAAAAACCCCCTTGATGGAAATGGCAAAATGAGCATAAATTCTGAACACTTGCATTAAAAATGTGCACAACTCAGTAACATAAACTTTTTATCCGATAAGAAAAAAATGTGCAAAAACTACTAAGGAAACACATTTGTCGAATAAGTCCCATTATACACCGCAATGGCATTGCGTTTTTCTGTCAGAACTGTGGCGCGATGGGGCGGAATTAATAGACTAACCGACAGACCGATTTCACTGAAATGTTGTTTTGGCTGTTGTGAAATTCTGTCTGTCATCAAAGTTTTTAAGGCTTGTTTGTGTATGAGGTTTTAATGTAACTGCTGCATTTTATGTTCAAACTCTCACTTATTTTTAATACCATTTGTTCAGGTAAGGCATCCTTGGGCTTGTAAATAATAACAAATGTATTATTATAATTTTTTTTCTTCTTCTTCCTATTATTATTATTGTAAAACTCAATAAAAATTTTTTCTTCTTATATCAGAACAAAAAGTTGATCGTAATTTCTAAAATATACTGAGGTGAGGTGAATCCATGGTTAGGGTAAAGAAGTGAAAAAGATAATTATTGTTTTGCTACATAATATTTGATTATTTTGATACAAAAGTTTTTTTTTAGCAAATGAAGTATTGCTTTTAATAATAGAATGTTCCAAAAATCATGACATTTATTTTTGCAAACAGCAGATGTGGCTTTTTTATTAGCTAAAGTACTGCATGGAGAGCTTCAGTAAAAACAACCACGTTCAAGCCATGCATCACCAAGTGCATCAAAAAGCGTTATATGGACTCTAAAGCAGTGGTGGTGTATTCTGTATAGTCAAAATTTGGGTGTGGTGAAGATAATCTTTAGGTCACAATCCTATTTTAATGCAGATGAGCCATGTCCCACCCCTACTACCACCCCAATTCCCTTCCTCTGTGTGTAACATATTGCACTTGGTGAATATAACCTACATTAATGAGAACCATCTAAACCTTCTATGTGTTTCCTGGCCGCAATCCAGAGTTCCTTTGTTTCGTTTTACAGGAACGTCTGACCTAATTCTTAGCCCAACTCATGCTTTCCAGCCTGAATTCAACAAACTCTCATTGTTTCTCTTGATTTCCACCTCAACCCTTCGAGCCCAGCCCTAACCTCTGAAGCCAGAGCCAGCGTGTCCATCCGGCCATTCTCTTGACTCAGCAAAATCGTTCAGAGGCCACAGAACTCAAACAAATCATCTCCTCTGGAAAATACCGCTGATGTGATTCTTTCTGTCTGCTTCTGTAGAGCACACAAACAGATGAGTGTCTGCCTCCGATCAGAAAAGGGTCTGCTGCCATAAGGGATTTGTCTTTCCTTCTGCAGCCGGAAAAAGGAAGAGGAGAGGAGTGTACGTGGGATTTCGGAGGACATTTTGAGGAACAAAGGCTTGTGCAGTTAGGTGTGGAGAACAGTAAGCAGGAGTATGGGTCATGTGGGAGTATCGTGTAAAGCTGATGAAGATTGAATTGATGAAGAATTATCTTTATGATCCTCTTGGCGAGTATGAGGATTGATGTGACTGCTTGTTCAGTTCAGAGTTAATGCTGAATTTGTATATCTTTTTATTTAATACTCAGCTGTTATTTGACAACTGACTTTAGTCAAGATTCATTAAAAATAATATTAATAAATATGCTTTGCTATGGAACAAAAACTCATTCATTTGAAATTGAAGCATGAATATGTTATGGATCTTCCACTTGTGGTCCTACTGATCCCTGATAGCCAAACATTAGTCTCTTGTTTTCCAGATGTTTAATGTTTATAAATTATCTTCCAGTCTGGTTTTTTACCCCCAACACTGCCTTTTCAGGACAGTCAATTAGTTCTGATGTTATCTGCCCAAATACACCCCTTGAGTACTTCCGGAGGTTTGTGTCGGAAAAGATGATCCAATCATTGCCACAAAAAACAAACGAGTACAGTTTTCCAAAAAAGGAGTATCCATAAACACCTGCACAACAGAAATAGACCAACTGATTGGTAAGTACCTCAAAATGGGCATAGTACAAATGCCGGGAGGCAGAGTGTATTGAGAGACGGACACCAGATATGCCCCTGTTACAGGTATTATGTCCTGTAACAGATTCCAATCTCTACTGGCATCTTTACATTTTGAGAACAGTTTGTTGGTATCAGAAGAGGAAAAAAATGATAAAGTGTGGAAACTTCGACCATGGCTTGAGGATTTCAGGTGAAATCCTGAACCACTGGCTACACTTCTTTACTTTGCATCAAGTGCGACGTGCATCTTTACCTGTCAGAAAACAAGAACTGCTTTTGGGATTACTATCACAAGGCATTGATTGTACAAAACTCAATAGTTAAAAAAAAAAAATAAATAAGTTTTGTTAGGATGGAACTTTGTGTAATGCTGTTTTATTTTTTTATAGAATGTTTATAAACGTTATTTAATAAACTATATAAAATATATGTATTTAGTTTTTTATTGTCATATGATATTGGTATGTATTTGTACAGACTAGAAATAAGATAGATTAGCAATAAATACTTAAAGAAAGAGCTTTAAAATCCCACCAACTTGTTGAGACATAGTGAGAGAATCAGTGAAATTCTGCTACCCCTAAGGCCCATATGGCAACGTTTCTGTAAAAAGTCTCTAAAAACTAAAAAATCTTAAAACACACAAATTTATGAATCAATGACCTCCTACAACAATGTTTCAAAGGCCAAAAAAAAATTTTATAGGCTTTTTCTATATGTGGGTCTTTGGGGGTTAAAGTGTTCATTTTAACACTGTTCAGATCATACATGGTCCCAGTGAATCAGGTATAAATAGTACACTGGTTGAAGTGTTGAATTTAGCACTTGAATTGGCACTTCAACATGCTAAAAAATAACACATAGGACATATAGTGTTACACTTCTTCATCACCAGACAAAAATATATCTTTTATCCTCAAGGCAGAAGTTGTTGTGGGCAGAGTCAATATTTTGGCCCATTTTTATTTGGCTCTTTCAGGTGTAAATGTAAAACTATACCATTTTATACCCATAACCTTTAAACAATAATACATTGGTTGTTAACCCAACACTTATTTATTATAAGTTATTTATATTTTACACCGCCTTTTTTACACTACTGATTTTACTGTGTAGTGATACTCTTTTTCTGTTTTCTGTCTTCATGGCTGGAGGTTCTTTAGTCCCCTGCAGGACCCATAGTCCTGTGGATATTTTGTTGTTTGAGTACATGGCTGTTTGTTTCTATTGGCCATAGTCTTTCCAATCTAATTGAGTGCTTTTGCCTAACCCTATTTGTTACCAATTCATCCTTCCTGTGTATTTTCTTTATTATTTAATTTCTAGATGATTGTGTTTACATGCAGTATACGCACGTTTGCTATGCTAGATATTTTTGTAAGTTCAGTTATTTTCAAATCTGTTTTTTCCTTCAGTTCAGTTTGCAGATGGTATGCAAGCATTTTTTAATTCAAAGAGGTTTTCCATGTGATTGGCACGTCATGTTTATATTCACTTTTCACTAACCTTGTTATTGATTCAACCGGCTGTCATGCATTTGTGTTCTGCCGCCATCATTTCTTGGCATAATACTGATTTTCTTGTTAACCTGAGCTCTGCTTTTCAGAGCATGTAAATCAATAAAGTCGAACTTCAGAAAACAAGAAAGCAGAAAACCATCGAAGGGGTTTATTGTTGTATGATATGCAGGCCCTCAACTCTATTGTTACGTCTGATCAATGGCTAATGAGACGGTGAGTCAGATCTTATTTATCAGACATGCTATGTCATCACAAATCTGTTGGAACACTCCCACACAGTTTTCCCAATATTATTAGAAATGACAGTACCTAAAATTCAAGGAAAATGTGCTGATGCATCACATCTGCTACTAAGCAGAAGGTGATTTAATCAATAGATATTGTCTTATGGGATAATGATTGCATTTCTCATTTGATCTGCTGTTTGCTCTGTATGAATCATTTAAAAATCGTTATCTGCCTCTCAGAACTTGCATTTCTCATCAACAAGAAAACCTTGATAAAGAAACTTAATCATTAAATCAGGTTAATCACATTGCAGCACTTCCAAATTAGTCATTTGGAACAGATGAGGTAAAAAGGGTGTTGTTTTACGAACAAATAACAAACACATATTACAGATGTTCTATTAACAACCTAACAATCTTATTTCCTTAAAAGAAAAGGTTCAGGTTCAACTGAAAAGCAAATAAACCCACTAATCTGGATGTCAGGTGGCTAATTCAGACATCATTTGCATGAGCACCACATGAGATTCCTGTCAACCACTCTCATTAAACTAAGATAATAATGTTCTTCATTCATTTCCTATTACTTCCTGCTATCTAAATTATGCTATGGAGTCCCAGACCCTCCCTGCTGTTGTTAAAAATCAATGATGTAACGTTTGCTTGAGCTCACCAGAGGCACAATTAGCTAATCGCAGTATCCTAAAGAAAACTCATTGCAGTTAATGAAATGTTTATCTTGGTCCACTGAATAATTCACAGTCAACTCAAACAGCAAATGAGATGTGATCTGAGAGCAACAGGGATTATCGCTGATGATTTACGGAGGTACTAGTTTCAATTATTTGTAGTATTATCGAAAGTTATGAATCAGTCTCGTCTGATTCCTAGCTCTGTAATTTTTCACACCTATATTCCACTCTGATTAGCCCCCACACCAGTTCCTGGTTGTACCGTGTTTATTTATTGCCAGTGTACCTTTTGTCCATTGTCACACTTTGCCTTTGTATGTTTTCAAGTTCCTGTGTTTTCTACACACTGTACAATTTCATTACGTATTCACCCATAAATCTTTCAGAAAATGTTTAGGTCCACAAACTGTACACACTGGATATTTAACTCATGTAAATTCACAAAAAAACTCAAACAAACTGTAAAAGAAAATGGCGTCTTCAAACAGTGATGAAGAAATTCTGATAATCTCTTTTTTGCAAAAAAAAAAAAAAATACCCTGAATAATCAAAGAGCTACGTAAATATCCTGAAAAATGTAAAGTTTATTTCAGGATGTCGGTCCTTCAGTTTGATGCCTTGTTGGCAGTTTTGGAAACACCCTTAAAATTTTCTTTTTTTTTTTTTTTTTTTTTACAAATTCTAATGAATCTTTTTATCCTGAGAAGAGACTGGATGTTGTACCAAGTGTGTCTCACACTTGGCCGGCCAAGTTAGGCCAAACTGCAGAGGCTGCCCCCATGGAGCTGGCTGCAGATGTTGGCTAGTGCATGGAACAAAGTGGAACGGTTTTAGTGATTTTTCGAAATTTATCTATACAGTGAACAAAGTTCAACTGTATTTTTTTTTGTTTAAGTTTAGGTATTTTTGTGTGGTTCATGATGGCTCAATTTTCCCATAAAAAATAGACTGGATCACGTGATTGGCAGCTACAAAGAACAGAGCTGACTTATCGCTGTTATCACGACATGAGAAAGATAAATTACGCTACCAACAATCAAGTTCATTGAAGTTGTTCTCAAATTGTTGTTTTTAAATACAAAATTAGTTGTATATGACATTATTAAATCATATTCATTTTAGCGCAATGGCAGTAGGTGTTTCACGTCATCCATAGTTTTTTACAGTCTATGGTTTGTATGAAGAATGACATGTGTCTACCTACGGAACCACAGAAGGACCATTTGCAATCACTTCCAGGCAATGTAAAAATTACAAAACATTTCAACCTTTTCCAATTGTTTTTCCAATTGTTTTTTTTTTTACGGACAAATCATTTGGAGCTAGTGTGTTTGTGTAATAGACACAACGTGAGCTCAATTCTCAATGATTATACGATTGTTTCAGATAAAAATCTAGCATCTTTTAGTGTTGTTCCCTCATCAAAAAAAACACCTCAAGTTTTATTTAGAATCTTTGAAGCATTTTTGTGTATTCCTTTATTAATTTTTTGTGAGCTGAAAATATTGTTCCTAGCACCACCCACTGACCAATCAGATTAATCTGTAGTACAGCTCATCTCTATGCACATCAAGTGCGCTGCCTGACCCGGAAGTGAGAGCAAAATGTCCCGGAAAAAGTCTGTTTTCTGTCTTTTTTAATTTTATGTCGTTGCTGAATTTGGTGAGGGTTTGATGAGGGAATTTGGTGAGGATACTACTTGTAGAGGTGAGGGTCGATCAACAGGGGGCCTGTCAAAGCATGACTTTGGGAAGAACGGGGGTAAATGGGGTGTGTTGCAGAGGCAAAAAATGATTCAAAGATGTTTTATATGATTAATATTGCATTTAGAACATTATTAACGGTGCAGTGAGTGTATAGAGGGCTCAAATATTTATTATTACTGCTTTAAAAAAGGCGTAGTGTGAGCCTTTAATAATGACCTTATCTATGTTTCCTGATCTACCATTAACCTTGCCAGCACAAAGGGGCCAGGGTATAAAAATAACTATTGAGGAAGAATTGGCAACCTTTTATCAAGGGCCTGGAAACAGTGTTATTGGAAGGCATTCAAATAGTTTTTCTAGAAAAGGCTATAATTGGGTTCATTTGTTCATAGTGAATGTGCCTTTTAAATATATCCCCCCATTAAAGATTGTGTGTTGGCACTTATTTATAAAAGTAACACAGTGACTCTGAACTATTCCATCAATCTGCTCACTGTCCTTGCTCAAATCGTTTTTTTCTTCTTGATTTATTTTGTCCATGTTTTCCAAGAATTCAGAGTGAACATGACTCCGAAATGAGATCTGCTCATTATGAGTTACAGCAGTTGAGTGACCCACAGCACTAAAGCTGCTCATTTAGTTTCATCCGTGTCATTTCTCTCTTTCTGTCCCTTTAATTGCCATCGCCTCTGAGATTTTCTCTCTGTATTTGCTCCCCACACTCCAATTGCTAGGACATTTGTGGTTATGGATTTAAATTTGGGACTGTGTTTGCCTTGTCTTGTGCATTTACACGGATGACAACTGTATACTGCATTTTAAATCGTTTTCTTTTAATTGCAAATTATATGAATAAAATAGATGCCATTATTTAATATCATTGGTATATGGTCAATGTATGTGGATTTATATTTTTTCTATGAGTCAACAATTATTTCAATGAGAACCCTATATATCTTACAATAAATAAAATTGTTTTTAGTTTGATATTTATCTAGTTATTTATTACTTTTCAACATTCTCTTTTCAACACTGAACAGAGAACTGTCATTCTCTAAAAATTCTTATTTATTATCTTAACCATCAAAGCAGTGTTTCTTTACTCCTGGTGTATGGTTTTAATTAAACTGAATTCAGGTTCCAATTTCTAGCCAGTATTTTATTAGTAGTAAACCTGCTTAAGCCGCAGTCACATTATGAAAAAAATCCAATTTACTACGTGGTTTGATTTTGAATTCCGCTCATTGACTTTATAAATCATGGATGAAGTGTCTGTGACATCACCCATTGGCTTCTGGCAAAGTCAAAAGAGGCTCTCAGAATCGCCTTGTCGGTAATTATTAATGAGCAAAAGATCCACAAGGTGGGACATGGGCGTGGCGAAGATGCCTGAGTGGCTGAAGGTTTAAACCTGAGACTGCCCAGTCCTATACTAGGTGACATGATGAGCAGAGGAACTGTCAATCATCTGCCCCTCAAGAAACCACACCCTTAATTATGCATAACCTCAAGACTTAATAAATCTTAAACAAACAGGTCTGTGAGCTTTTTGACCCCTCAATATGAAGAAAATGTACATGTTTAGGGCGACAGTATTGCTATAAGTAGATTAGAGAGCATCCTGTTATAAGTTAGATGAGTTTTATACGGAATTGTTTATTTGGTAACTGTCGCTGTTTTGTGGGCGGGATCTTAACGGATGGAACCATATGTGAGGTGAAATTCCGCATTGTTCAGGAGCAGTGTAAACGGCCAGTTCAGTTCATTAATTTTTATATTTAGAAACTGAATGAATAGCTTTTTAAACAATATTTTTTAAATCTACTTCACTGGTTTCTATATATGTTAATTCTTGTTCAGTTTAACAATTCCATCAGTTTTTCAGGTAAACATCTTAGAAAGACTATATTTCTCCAGCTGTTTTGCTTTGAAAGTATTTTTCCCCTTAGATTTCCTTGAAGCTCTAGCTTAACAAGGTTTTCATTTTCAAACAGTTTTCCCCGAAGCTCATAAAACTTCTTGAAGTAAAATGCCTATATTTGTCAGGACAGGCATTTTTGAAGCTATAGCTCCTTCACAGCCCACTACGCACCAGGAGTGCCAGGTCAGCTTTGAAAAATCCCTCCTTGAGAAATACACTTCTCAAAGGCAGCAACTCTAAAAAGTGTTTTAACACTTCAGCAGCACTTAAAAATATATTTGGAAAGCAAAAAATGACGTAACTGAACTTATACAGCTACATAATTCCACAATATTTGAGTAAAATGGTATTACAAATGCAATGATATCCATGTAGTGCTAGAAGGAAAGAGAATGTTACAGGGAATGAGGAACTACGTCCTTTCACGGAAACAGAGTGTAGAATAGTCTCTCACAAAACAACCGTTCAAACCTCAAGGAAAGCAAGACCTGATGAGTTGTGTTCATTCCTTGACTTGTTATCACTTTGGATAAAGGCTTCTGCCTAATTCATGCATGTAAAACAATTGGAAATCAGTTTTTCTCCTTAACCACGGGTCATGTAGGTTTATTTGCTCACAGAGTTTGGGAACACATCTGGTAACAACACCTTTCTTAATTGTTTCTCTGTTCCAAAAGTGAAAATATAGGAAAAGTGGTTGTATCCTCTTCTGGCGTACAAAAGGAAATGGTGACTCCAGCGAGTGCAATTAATTGCTTTCCAATTGGTTCAGGAGATCTCCTGAAGATTAGATTGCAGCACATTGTCAGACAGCCTTGTGCTATTAATTATCATGCTGCTGAAATTTCAGTGAAAGAAATTGTATTTCTAAGAGAACCATCTGAAAACAATTATGGCCTGGCTGTTTCATGCATTAGAAATGAAATGTGCTAACAAAAGGGACTTTTTAAAATCCTTCGTTTTGAATGTCAATTTCATGTTTTAAGGAGACTGTTTAAAGAAGATTATCATTGTATAGTAATGATGTTTATTCTCCATATTAGAGCTGCTGGTTGCATTTATAGATTTTCCTGAGGAAAGAAAGCACTCTTCTCTACAAAGAGACTGTGTTTAAGGGCATAATCTTAAAATGTTAGCTTTTACATATTCATGGGGTTTAGTATGGCTGTAAATATGCTATTTTAAGGATAGAATAATTAATATAAGAATTTTTTCGTAATTTAGTTGATTCTATAAACATCAATTTAACCATCTTATTCACTGTTTAACGTAGGTACATTTTTAGTTCTTTTTTTTTACTTTTGGTCCTTTAATGGAAGGACTTGGTAAACATAAAATTAACATAATTTTTTTTTTCAATGACCTGTACACATTTTGTCACATCGGTTTTTCTTGGGGTCAGTTTGACCCTAGGGGCTTTTAGCTGTATATAAGAAATAAAAAAAATGTACACTTATTTGTTTTGGGTGATATAGAGGTCATATGATTTTATCATATGAATTAATTCTATATGTTATATTTACCGGTATATATAAGTATAACAAAAAAACGAAACACAGCCAAACCTGTAATATTGCGAGAACAACTCACAGTTGACATTCCATGGGTGTAGGGGGAATCCTAATTCTAGTGAAATTTTTGATGATATTTTGTGGGAGGGGAAAACATAAATCACATGGTTTACAGGGGAGGTACAAAGCTATAAAAGCTTGCAAAGAAGCTTTCTAAACTATTCCTCATTGTGCTTTTTGGGCTCTCTTTGAGCTTTCTCAATTTAAAATGGCACTAATGCAAAGGTATTCTTTCAGTGAGATTTTGTCGCAGGTTTTTGACATTGAAAGTGACATAGAAGAGAATGTGTCTGAGATTAAGGATAATATTGAGGAGGACTCTGATTATGAGGCACCCTCCCCAGATGAGAATGAGACTCCTAGTGTTGACCCTCTTGTTGTCTCTCAGCCATCAGCACACACATCACCTTCCAAAAATGGAAAATGATTATGGTCCTGCTCCCCACTTATACGACAGGGTAGACTTAATGTTGCTAATGTCATAAAAATAGTAAACCAAAATCAATTGAACATGACATACTTCAAATTACAAACTTAATGGGGGGGGGGCAATGGGGACAGCTGAAAAAAAATGTCAGTGACTGATTTGAAAGCCTATATAGTTTTTTTTATACCAATAAAAAGTACAAGACATATAAAAAACAGAACAGGTTTTCTGGTGATTTGTACATTTTTCCATAGCAAAATTAACCCCAGTGGAAAACAAGTCTTTCCAGATTTTAGGGTAACAGGAAGTTTAAGATTATTTGAGAAAGAATATAGTAATAATTAAGGAATCATTTAACATTTCACAAACTATTTACAAGACATACTCATTGTGCAAATTTGATTATGAACAAGATATATGTTTTAATGGGTTATTGTTTTTATTTCAACAAATAATTTTCTTTTGAGGGCAAAATAAAATACATAGAATTTCACATAATACACAATAAATTAGACCCGAAAATATATATATATAATAAAACTTTTGTTGCTCTAAAAGTTCATTCCCTAAAGGTACAGAACTCAAATATACTATATTCTGTCCTTCAAGTCTTTTTTTCAGACATATTCAAACCACTTTCTTCCCCCTTCAGTGTCCTCTAAGTAATTTAAATGTTTCAGCGCTAGTGTCTCTATAGAAGAATAAATTAGGCAGAAAGGATGACTCTCTGGAGTTGAAATGATACAGGAAGAGAGGTAAAGCATACCTGAAAACAAAGTCTTAGTTCCCTGAGAAGACAGCAGATAATATGTGCACAATAAAAAGGTTCAGTGTTATGTAGAGTGGTAGAGCGGCTGATAAATGTCTTACGGTCAAGTGAATCATGCTTTGTATTGATTGGTTTCCAGAAAACATGCTTACAGCCTGCAGGTCCCAGTTAAACGCTGGTCATTAAAGCAACAACAAAAGGTTGGAAGCACTTAGAAGGGCCACATGCACTATAGCTCAAACCTTTGACTGCACCAATCAATTACTTGGTTAATCTAGTTTTCTAATCAAAAACAATGAGTAAGTCCATACAGCAGATGCTTTGGATATTTACAGCATAGTACAGTGTGTGCGTGGGTGTGTGTGTGGAGTGTGTAATTTACATTCTGGACAAACTAATCTAAATATGTTCCAGAAGACCTTAAATAGGTATTTTAGTGTAAATAAAAAAGTTAAAACTTCTATTGAGCTAGTTGTAGCCAGGAAATCCATTTTATTGAGTGATGGGAAAAATATCACCCAGTTTCCATCTTAAAAGACCAAATTCCGTTTTAAGAAATATAACCCCAAACGTTCAAGGACCCCCACCATGCTTTACTGCTGCCTGCAGACATGCAATAATGTGCAGCCCTGAATTCAGTACTAGATGGGTGTATCTACGTTCCACTGGTTTCTGCTAGTTCTTAGCTGATTGCAGTACTCAACTGATTTCGATGGGTAGTTCACTTTGTGTGTCTTGCATTTCCTGCTTTGCCATCCACTGTGTCCATGTGTCCTCGATGTTGCCTATTTTCGTGGTTTTTCAAAAGAGCTTGAGTCATAAATTTTGAAACCTCAGTCTGCTTTGAAATATGGCGAGACCTTGTGTCTTGTTGCGGTATTTAGTCTTGTCATGACAAAAAAAAATCTTAGCAGTGTACAGCTGTTACACCTTCTACACAACTGTTTCTGTTTCAGTCTAAACCTTCATGATCATAAGCACCTTTTTTGCTTTAATTGATGGTTCAAATGCTGACTATAATCCTCCAAAATCTTGGGCAAGTGTACCTGTAAGAATTAAAAAAACAATGTCATTTATTTTTCGCTTTTTCCTTTTCACTCAGTTTGTATTAAGTACATTTATGAAATAATCTTTAGTTGGGTATTTAAAATCAATCTACATGCAACTTTTAAAATGTGATTTTTAACGCTTTATATGTCTATTCAAAGTGCAAACTTTTTCTCTCATGAATCACCATTCAGATGCGTTTTCTCACAGTTTTCCAGTGACTTCGATAAATTGCGTCATGACGTCGTTTCCTCTTCTCTCTCATTGGAGTGGCATACATTCACACACAGGCTAGTGTTGTCACATATTATCAGTAATGTGAACGAGTGCACCACAGAAATTGTAATTGAGCATTAATACCTGCAGTGTGAATATAGCCTTAGTTAATGTAGAAGCGCTCAAATTCTAGGCCCCACCCCATTTGTTATATAATCAAGGATTGTTCTTGTTTTGAAAATGTCACCCGTAGTGGCCAAACCGCTATTAATGGTAATACGATATTGCTTTATGGTTATGAAACATGGAAGTTACTACTTACTACTACTGCCTCTCAAGTTTTCATATATCATTGCATAAGAAGACTACACTATGCTCAAGATACATTTATCGATTTCATGTCTTTGATACGGTATGCATCACGATATTTTAACCAACCATTGAAACGGTTTGTGAAACGAACCATCATTGGGAATTTCACAGAGTTAAGAAGGCTACACAGTAAAATCCTAAGAGTTAAATTAACTCTACTCGGAGTGTATTTGGTCCCACTCTATTTAGAGTTAAACCGACTCTGAGAAAGAGTAATTTAATAATCTATTTTCTTCATGTTTTTCCAAATCTGCATGGAAAATGCAAACTAAATATTAACTATTCAGAGAGGGACCAAGTCCACTCCAGAAACAAAAATAGACTGTTTAGTTCAAATAGACTTATTTAAATAACTCTCCTTCAGAGTTGGTTTAACTCTACATAGAGTGGGACCAAATACACTCTGAGTAGTTAATTTAACTCTTAGGATTTTACTGTGTAGGTCTTGTTTGATTTGTACGAGAACATTTGATACCATCCATCCACTAGGGGGCAATGTTAATGTTTTTTTTTTACTGTAAGTGGTGGAAGCAGTTTAATGTATAATCTTATTTAAAATGCGAGTAAAAAATAATTGTCTTCTAGTAAATACTATGTATTATAAATATTATCTAGTAAAACAAGAAGACAGGGAAAAGAAGTTTCAGAAGTGACTAGAATAACTCCAAGACGAGTAGCTCCACGATACATACTAACAATTTTGTATTGTGCTATATTGTGCCACATCTATGATGTTTAGCCAATCCACAAAGAACTCATGGGAAGGACATAGAGATAGATTGGATATCAATGAAATGAAGGTAATCAATAGAAGGTTGCCTTGGAATGGAACCTGCAAAGAAAAAGATGCACCAAAGGAAAGCTGGTGGAGATTTGTAGCAACATCTGTTACTGTACATAGCATTCAACAAACATGAGTTCAATATTTTGTTTATACTTTACGTTGATTGTAATAGGAATATTGAGAAGACAATATTGTGCTTGTAGATAAGAGTCTACAGGTTCGGGCATCCGTTGGCAGTGTGTGGGTTGTTGCTGCTTCTGCCCTAGCAACTCTTGAGATATTTCAGAGCAGTCAGTAAAGCGTGCAGAGCAGGATGAACCCCACAAGGAAGTCAATATTCAGAGAAATGGAGCTAATTTCTTCCTGTTGTTGGAATGAGTTTAGCACAGTACTGCTAATGAGGATAATGAGCTCTCGCTGCAGTTGTGCCCCCTGGCTGAGTGGCATCATGCACATTGACATTGAGGCATCATTTATAAATACTCTACCCATAAAGTTACTTAAGATGATATGGGGAACTTTAATTAAATGGATTTGTAATCAGCTTGAGAAAATAAGAGTGCTTTTACGATCATTAAAGACGGAAGAAAGATCTGGCAACATCTTGAAAAGCACATTTTTAAGCGTATATAGTATTTAATACTGGGTTTTAGCCCTAAATATACAACAGGATTCATACAGGATGAATGAAGTTCAAACCAGGAATGATCTGTAATGAATGAGCTAAGGAGTAACCATGGACCATGCCAAATACAAAAAAGGGGGAACGTGGTATGTTCAAATGTGTTTATTGATCAATGAAATGGATCAACAGATACATCACAGATAGGATACAGACAGAATGAAAAAGTATAAACATGAAATTCAGATTTTATTTCTTTCATTTGAAATCGTTCAACAACTAAGATGACACAGGGAAATGAGGATGGTAAGAATTAGCAAAGATGCTAATGAGGATGTTAGTGTGGACGAAGCATGATATGTTGCAAGGCGAAAAGGAAACCAAATCACAGAATGTGTAAACATGGATCAGGGTCTAGCACCATGTTGTAGCCAAATGGCACAATCTTTGACGCCTGACTTAGCTTTAGCTGAAGGCCTTCACCAAACAGAACACTAAAGTCAACACATTATCTGAGGTTACATTAGCATAAATTTGTTACTCTACCGTCACATCAAGTGTACAGAAAATTAGTAAGGTAAAACGTGATAAAAGCACCATAAAAATTCAAGCGGATGCAAACCAGTGTAGATCTAGTTAGCACCAGTTTATCTGAGAACTTTCAGAGATCAAACTCACAGTTTGGTGAAAACTTGGTTCACTAAGGATTCAAAAAATGTCAAAAAACAACTTTAGGTAAATTTGTGTTTAGTAAATTGATGTTTTAAGGCCACGTCGCTCACTGTGAAACCAAACTAGTTAACCGAACAGATCCCTCAAAACATCTGAGAAATAAAAAAACTTTAATAAAAATACATTTTAATTTATATTTTTGACAATGGTTTGCTTAAAAACATGGTCTATTGGCTTAATAGTTATAATATGTTTCCATAGACGTTTTGACTGCTCAGGTTTACAACTGCAATCATAAAAGAGACAACTTTTGACAGATATTAACACAGTTGCTTTTTTAAAATCGAAACGTCTTCACTCAATTATCTTTCAAATGAGTGGGCTATTTTAGTCACAAAGAAGCTTTCAATTATTAGTGGATCTATTTCTGGTTTAGTCAGACAGTTTTAGTGCTAAATCCTGTTTTATAGTTTTGTTTGCTTTGTAAATCACAATGGCTATAGTAAGTTACAGTTTTTTGACAGTTTATTACAGTCTTGATCACTTCAGGCTAAACCAAAAATGTTAACCGTACAAAAAACTTTTGTGGAAAACCATTAAAAATATCTAGGTTGATAAACCCCACTTTTTAAGCCCAATGTGTACTGGAGATAGGCTCCAGCAGACCCCCGTGACCGCAAAAAGTGAATAGGTGGGTTGGAAAATCCATTTTGGTATGAACAAAGTTTTAGTAAAGCTTAACTAAAATAGTTTGTATAAGCAAAATACTGTATATACATTCTGAGCACCATTACCTTTAAATGCAGTTTGCATAAACATAAACTACTGAACAAATAAAAATGTTGCGCAAAATAAAAATTTATTTTATTTTAAGTACTGTCAATTTAAAATGTACTTTGTGTAAAAATTAATTAAAATTTTAAGTACTGTCCATTTAAAATGTACTTTTTATAAACATGAATTAGAATAGGAATACACAGAAAAGGAATACTTCAGTTTCCACAAAAGTTCTTTGAATCTGGGGTTAATAGTGTGGTTAAAAAAATTTCAGTGATATGTTTTTGACTAACGTAAAAAAACCTAAAGAATAACTTGTTGATTAGTCATTCTTACAAGAAATAAATAGTATTTCGGTTGAGGTTATCCAGAGAGAGAGAGAGATCTTGTGTAATCTCTTCTTGCGTCAGCCTTGCGTCAACCTGCAGTGGTTCGATTTGAATCAGAACACAGATGACAGCTGATGCAGATGACCTCATGGTTTTCTGATATCCAATCAGAATCCACAACTGTGTTTAATTGTGAAAACCTCTCATGTTGTCTGCTCTGATGCTGACTATAGTCTGTGATACTCAGTTTAATGGAAAATGGCTGATTCTTCTCAGTTATGGGTTTTCTCCACCTGCCTTGTATCCTGGGAAATGCGCAGATGCAACCAAGCACAAACAAAGCTGAATCATGCGCATCCTAAAAGATCTATAGCTTCACCATGGCTTCACTGTGGCCTCAGACAAAGTTGTAAGAGCAGAAATGTAGAGAAAGATATGAAAGGGTTTTTTAATCATATACTGATTAATTTATTTACTCTGTCAGGACAGTTTGTCCCAAACTGAATCATGAAGTACATGAATTTGAAGAATGTCCCATTTATTTTTTCTCAAAAATTGAAATAAAAACGTAAAATTAGCATCAACGAACACACATTCAGAAACCGCTTGCCAGAAATACTTATAGTTCACTTATAGATCCCGCAAGTACCACTTTAAACATGAGGTTGAGACCATTCAATTTGTTCAAATGTACCAAAAAGAGAAAAGCCAAAACAAACATTAAAAAATGTAATGCAAGCATTAAACTTGATGTTCCATCATTTGTTCTTGAATTGAGTCAGAGATGCGAAGTACAAGAACCCAAACAAAGAGTTCTGAAAGAAAAATCACTGTTTCCGACTGCAGAATCACAGCGTTACT
Source organism: Danionella cerebrum (assembly GCA_007224835.1). Lineage (NCBI taxonomy): Eukaryota > Metazoa > Chordata > Actinopteri > Cypriniformes > Danionidae > Danionella > Danionella cerebrum. The sequence goes on along the minus strand of SRMA01025383.1, from coordinate 47,104 downwards.
TGATTAATCCTTCTTCAGTTGATAAAAATACACACAGGACTGGATGTGAAGGCTTGCATACACTTTGAATCAAGCGTGGTCCTGAGTTGCTCTGGTGGTTCGTGTTCAAACAACAAGGTTCCTGGATCCCATCAGGCTTAAAAATCAAGGCAGTCCGAAGGAGAAGACATGCTCTGTCTTGAACAGCAACCATTCGGAAAAAGGGAAGAAACGAATTCTCAGATCTCTATCCGTGTAAACACGATGAAACGAGCGAGCGTCAAGCACAAGAACAGTTCAAGCACTTTCTTTGCGGTTGGACTAGAGAAGAATAATTCGTTGTTGCAGTGGCTTGGTCTTCCCTCGATTTGAACTGATATGCTTCATGTTAGGCAGAGGTGAAAGAGTCCCCCTGGTGAAATGAGGTTTTTAAAGTTCTCCGATCTCAAAAACATATTGCACTGCCTTTCTGACGGACAAACAAAGCGGTGCTTGATAATGAAAAAAAAAAAAACAAAACAAACAAAGCAAAACAACACAATCAATTAAGGCTGTTAAAAATATTGCAAAATAGTTTGGCCCCTGTTTTTTAGACAGACTGCCACAACAGTCTAAATGTTCCCCCACTGCAAAATGTTTGGAAAATGAAGGAAAAACACAAAAAGCGTAAAAAGAAAAGATCCTCTTTGGAGAGTCTTTATTTGGTTTGGGAGTATTTAAAGGGCCTTTTTCAGTTAGAAAATAAATAAACCAGAGCTGAGCAAAAATACCAAACATTTTCTGTTGTTTTAATTTTCTGCGTGCACTTGTGAAACCTAGTTATAGCAATCCGCGATTTCCACGGTGTCAGAACGTCGATGCACAATGGGATCCCTCAAACCTCCTGGAAGTCCTATTGGGGATACAGAGGATTTTTGAAGGTGGGCAAGGAATGCTCCCTTCGTCTCCTGCAGTAGGGAATCAAAGCAAAGACTCTGGATTCCGGGAGCCAAAGTCTGCAATACTCATCTGTCTTCGCCACCAGATCAGGTGGCCACGTGACTCAAACCCACTCCTGCATGGAGCGTTTGCAGTACAGTATGTGTCGCGGCGTCCCCTTCCTCTTGAACTGAACAACCGTGTAGATCAGCACTAGCAGGCACACCGCTAGCACGCACGGGATGACTATTGCGATGGCCTTTACCGTGCCTGCTTCGTTATCCAGTTTGATTACCACCTCCTGGTCCTCTGTAGGGAGCAGATCCGGGTCGATGGGTGTGAGGTCACAACCCATAAAGTCTTTGAGAATGGAGCGAGGGTAGCCGGGCTCTACACGCAGCCGGTGGTTGTTGAACTTCCAGTATTCTTTACCCTTATAGAAGTATGTGAAACCTGTAAGGGAGACAACATGGTAAGTTTTGTATTTCACCTTTTTGTTTATTAATCTGAGTATATTTCAATGTAAATATTTCGCAGTATTTCATTATACAATTGCAGTTATTCAATTAAAAATGATTTTCAACTTTTCCAACTATCCGCTCTGTAACGGCACAGTGGACGTTATGATTTTTAGGGGCTTTTCAAGTGCATTTTTGGTACCAATTTGGATGCGGCCCTCAAAGCAGGCTAAAATGAGCCAAGGTGATACTTTTCTCTTATTGGAAATAATAGTGTGACACAAAATCAAATTGATCACTGACTGGTTAGTTTTTGAGCTCACTGATTGTGCTGAAAGAATAGTTCCTGCATGACACAAAAATGTGGTACGGCCATGTCACCCTGAGTCTGGTTACTACCTGGATGGAAGACAATAATGAGGGTAATGAGACCAACAGGTCCTACTGATAATAAATACTACTACTACTACTATTATTCAAACTTATGTTATTCAAAAGATAAGGGATAGCTCACCAATCCTTCGTAGTACCACATTCACTAAAATACGCACAATTGGAACTAATTTGACCAGCCTGTGTTGGAACTTGGGGAGCAAACTGAAGTTCCAGAAGAAAGACGCGGAGTGGGGCCACCATTAAATTTTTTTGTTAAAGGATTGCCGCCTATCAGGTCCAAGGAGGCACCAATAACATCTTAATAGGTTGACATTCTATTACCAATGGGTGGGTGGTTCGCTAGCCACCAGGTCCATTCTAGCGTTGTGGCCTTGGGCAAGCAACTTCAGCCGGATTTCCCTGTATGGATGTGTGTGACTTGTTGGATATGTTTGGTGGTGGCAGGAGGCTGTAGGCATAAAATGGCATCCACATTCTGTCAAACTGCCCCAGGGCGGTTGAGGGCTACCAAGGTAACTTATCACCACCAGTGTGTGAAAGTGAGGTGAATTAGAACTCAAATGCAAGATGCAGGCTGCAGGAACTTTATTGATAACATAAGTAAATGACACAAATTACCCTCAATAACTATAGTTTAGGCAGAATTGTCATGACCGGGTTTCAAACCCGGGTCTCTGGTGTGGAGACTGGAGTGTGAACCACTGAGCCAAAGAGGCAGTTGTGTTGGACCCAAAGGAAAAACACTCCAAGAGGCAATCCAGGATACAAGGATTTATTAAAAAATTCTTCTCGGGATGAGGAATAAAAATATTCAGTATAACAAACCTAAAGAAAACTCCACGAGGGGAGAAAACAAAAAGACTAAAAGGCAACAGAAGAAAATAAAACAGTCTTACTGGACGTAGCTCAAGAGACCAAGGAAATGCAGAGCAAATTCAGAGAAGCTGACTCAAAAACCGAGTGAAGACCAAAGAAAAAGTGACAGCTTAAATATACAGGCTGTCACGAGTTACAGGTGATACAAATAAAGTAAACTAGAACACACGAGGAAGAACAGAAGGCAGAGGGGAAACACAAGGATCTCTAGGGGAATGGAGACAAAGTGCAGATGGTGACAAGACTAGCGCCTAACCAAAGACTAAATTGGCATCAAGACAGGAAAACAACACAGAACAACAAAGAAACCATAACAAATACCTTTGTAGCAGAGAGGCATTGCGTAAGGTATAACGATGATACCAAAAACTAAAAGTTAGCCTAACAAGAATTTAAAGGGATACAAGGAACAGTTGACACGGGACGAGACGGGGAGACAGAAGACAGACGAGACGGGGAGAAGGAAAATCAATCAAGAAAGAGGGAATGAGATTTGACACAAATGGCAGAAGAAAACATAAACACAATTACGTGAGGGAAATACATGTGACAACTTGGACTACAGAGGTGAAGGAAACGGAAAGTAAACAGGAGACAGGCAAGAGAATTAACAAGGAACGCAAAAGAGAAGAAGAAGACAGGTGCAGGCAATGATAAATGAGATGATTAAGGATGAGGAACAAGCACGAGAACATGTACAACGTGAACATTTCCGGGAAGGAGAGGAGATAGATGGGGGAATAAAGGCAAGGGACGACAAGGAAACCAGCGACAGGAATACAGGTCGTGAAAGAAACTGAGACAGAAAGCTAGACAGAGAGTGAGATTAGCCCAATCGAGACTTAATAGGATAGGCAGATAAAGAAAATTTTAAGAATAGTTCATTGGGGTTATTGTTATTTTATTTAATTTCTTTTAAGGTATTTGGAACAGCATTAATGGACTTCCGACTTACTTTCTTGAGCAAGTTATCAAAGTGGTTTACTCTTTGATTTCCCGTCCCCACCCCCCTGAACTGTCTTGACTGGCTGTGTTCCCAAAGAGTAGTCTCCTGCCTTCACAATCAAGATGACATGACTGCTTATGCTACAGCTACGTGTTTTAATACGTCAAACACGTGATTATATACGAACACCTCCTCATGACACAGCAACTTCTATTTTTCTTTTGATATTTATCGCCAGTTTATCTGGCAAAGGTGGATGGAAACGGTGCTTTAATCGCAAATATTTTATGCACTATTCCAGTTTTGCACATAAATTTAATTCACTTTTTGGACGGAAACATGGCCAATGACACAATTTTCGAAATAAGCTAAATAAACTGGTTTTACTCAAGAAGAGAGGTTTACGTGTCTTGGAAAGGCTCATTCTGAGAATTATATTTTGCATAGTTCTTTTTTGCCACCTCCCCATGATCAGCTTCCCATGATGACACATAATGAGGGTCAATTTCTTCTCTATGCCTTGCCCATGGAGGCTTTTTGGGTGACACGCAGAACATTGCTGAAAGAAAGCCCACAATCACTTTCAGTGTGAGCTTAGCCAAACGTTTGCTTGGAATATCAATCCACCCTTCACGCTCAGATGAATGGCCTAAGTCCACAGGCAAAGCTGGCACCAGGACTGGGTACAGATGGCTTGAGTGTGGCTTCAGCTATACGCACTGAAGTCATGCAAGACGTTCCCACCCTGAGAGCGCCTTGGCAGGGACAATCACACTGGCCTTCAGATACACAAACTGTGCTCTTGAACTGAAGGAAAATAGGCCAGCGGTAGCATGAACAACACGGAATTATTATCTACATGGAAAAAGCTGAGTTTATTTAGTTTGATGTTTAGGTTACGTACTAAAAAGTAATTAAATCCAGAGTTTTTCCAAGAAAACACATTTTATTGAATGTCAAAGTGTAGCATAGTTCTTCTGTGGCCTTCCTTAATGCTAGCTTTATATTAGCCCCAAGGAAAAAATGCCCATGAAAGAACCCTCTATCATTGACCATATACTTTGTGATAACAGCTGGTTAATTGATACAGATCATTCCAATCAAAAAATATATTGCAATATATAGCAATTATGTATGATTGTAACATTGTAATTTGTTGTACAGAAACTAAACAGTACTTAACATTTTGAGTTAAACATATCTTTTTAAATAAATTTGACTTTAACTTTTGAAGTAAACAGTACTCAAAAATTCTAATTTTGAGTAAGAAAAATAAAAAAGTATAGACGCTGATTAAAAAGTTTTTGTCTACTCAAGTAGACAAAAACTTTTTAAAGTAAAGAGTAGTTGCAAATTTTTATTATGAATTTGCATTTGAAGTAAACTGTACTCAAAAAGGATAATCTGGAGAAGACAAAAACAGTTTAAGTAAAAAAATATATGCAAAAAGTACCATTTTAAGAATATACTATTTCCAGTCTTTTTTAAATTGACAAAAAGTCATTTTAACTAAAACATACTTAAAAATTGATTGTGAGTTGTTAAAACTTCTTTTTACTAAATGTTTGAGTGTTATTTACCCTTATAAATATATTTATGTACTACATGGTTTGATATGTTTATGGTTAAAAAAATAGTTTAGACAAAAAATACTGTCAACTGTTTTGATTTACAGTGAACCCATCTTGAATATCTGACGAAATCTTGTCATATAAGATGTAAAAAATAGAACCTCTGGTGACGGAATACTGCCTTTAATTTAAAGACAATCCAATAGGTAAATCCTTATCAATCTCAAGTTCAAAACCTGCTGCAAATTACCTATAGCTAAGCTCTACCCCCAAAGTGTTTGGACGACCAGAGAACCCTTTGGTTGTTTTTCACATGGAGATATGGGTTGTTTTGAATCATTAAAGACTATAGAAATTGGAGTTTGGACACGTAAAACTGCAGAGAGTAGAAAAGTGAGGTGCTCTGTGACCGTCTGAATGAAAAAGACAGAAAATGCTAACAGTAAATTGTATTAAAAACTTACTAATATTAGATTTTTAAGTAAATGATCTTAGGACAAATGTTTACATTTGTATAAATCTTTTTGACCATCATACAACTCTCAAAGTAGATGATGTCTTGTTTTAATTTATAGTTTTATTTCCAAACATTTTTCCCATTCCCATTTTTTTTACACTTAGTCACAAAAACACAAAACAAGGGAGAACTGCCTTGACCTTAGTTCTATAAAAATATCTACTCTGATTGGTTGAATATCTCCTTTTGAGTTTGGAGCTAAACAAAAAGTCAATTTTAGTCATATAGTGAAGATGGTGTAATGAAATAATAATTAAATACTGTAACCGATTTTTATTTGCTTGTGCTGTGAACCCTACACATCCTATAAAGCTAGACTGGAGTTCACTGAAAACAAAAGAAAGATTTGTACCATTAGCTTTGTCCACAAACGCTCCCTGTGGGGAATCTGGAACACCTTTCCAAACAGCGATGGATTTGGGGTAACCGGGATCCATCGTCTTCATATCCTCATTATATCTCCAGTACCTGCGCACAGATTAATGGAGTGAAATAACAACCCCAAACAGAAAAGCACACAACCGCTTTTGATCTCATACCTGTCTCCTTTGAAGAAGTAGGTCTTGGCAACGTCTTCCCACCAGACGGCGGTCTCGATGCTCTGGGCAGGCATGCCGCTGCCGAACAGGCTGATGTCCTGCGGGTATCCAGGCTGGAGCAGCGTGTCCTTGAACACCCAGAACTGCTTTCCTGAAACAAGGAAAAGCAAAAGGGTCATTCAGGGCCGGAGCAGAGGCATTGGAGCAGAAACAAACTCTCTGAACGTTAAAAAAAATGCTTTCTTCCCTTGCAGACTTCACTTTGTTATCATTTTTTTTGTCATATTGAAAAAGTTTTAATAAATGTCTATGGGAGAGGAAACACAGGGGTCACAGTTCCCTAAAAAAATACATTAAAGTTTCCCAGGTTTCTTTATTTATAAAGTAGGGTATTCGCCAACGATAGATGGAGGTATATCTTCAGTGCTAACTACTTCAAGCTAAATAAACAAAACCTTCTTAAAACCAAAACAGTTGAATGAAATGTAATGTTTAATTTTTTTTTTAAAGGGCAGTATGTTGGGTGGCATGGTGGTGCAGTGGGTAGCGCTGTGACCTTCATGTTAAGAAGGTTGCCAGTTTGAGGCTCGCTGGTGACCTTCCTGGAATGATTTTCGCATGTTGCATAGGTTTAATCCAGTTTCCTCCACAGTCCGAATTGGAAAATATAATTAATAACAGTGGAATATTTGGTTGAGTCTTTGATTGCGCTTTTTTGACTCCACCCACCAACGCTGACTCATGCTTTTAGGCAGACGATCAAATGGAGGATTCATTGACACCGTAATAAATTCAATTTTATTTTTAATGGACTATTTCTGTGTTTATTGGCTGTAATATATGCATACCGTACTTTATTTTTTAATTGCTAAATATTTCTAAGGCAAAGAAGAATCTGTGATGAATCAATAGTTTTCCAAGACTTTTTGACTCCACAAAATTAATTGTTGATAGCAAGACAGAACAATATTGAAGAACCCTGTATTGCTATTTTATATTATTAATACGTATCTATTTTGATTACAATACATTCGGTTGTATGCATTTAGCTTTGTATGCATTTTGTTTGAGTCCATAGTTTTTGCTTAGATTTTTTATATTTTAATAAAATTGTTGACCCTCAAAAACGTTGCTCTAAAAATTGCCCATTTAATTGCTTCTCCTACAGAAGTATGTCATAAATGGAGGTGCGCATGACGCACTGGTCCTCTACTTCAGGAGAACTCAGGAAATCCTCTGACGGTTTGATGGTGTCCTGGTTTGTTTGGAGTGTGAGGCATCAGAGGGGCATAGGTCAGTGGAAGAGGAAATGCCTGTCCCGTCACCAACTCTGAGGGGTCATTGAGTTCAGCAATGACCAAATGAGTTTGCTCAAATGTGTGCATGTGTTAAAGAGGGAGCAATTCACTTTCTTCTTAATTCTTCAATTTCCAACACCCTCTACCTGTGATCTGCTGCTGCTCCAGTATTGCTGATGATGCCCACAACTGTTTAAAAGCATAAAACTTTATTAGGGCTTGAACCCTATTGTTATTGAGTATTATTGTTTCATGGCACATATACGAGGGTCCCTTTATTTTCTTAAAAAGTCCACAAATTTTACACATATGCGTCCAAACTGCTAAATTTATATCTGACTGGGGTTTGAAAAGTTGAAAAATCGCACTACCGCACCACTTAACGTTTTTCTCTTTTGTTGTACGCAGATAAAATTTGGCACACATATGTAGGGTACCAAGATTTAAAGATAAGTAATATAGAACGCATTTCCAAAGTTGAGAGGAAGTTGGCTATTTTGCAGAAACACCAAAAAAGACCACTTTTATCATGTCATACTGTAACAAACTCCTCCTATAGATTAAATCTGTCCATCCCCAAACTCCATCAGTCTTATCTTAAAGCATATGGGATGTTAAATTGCGAAGCCTTTTTGACTCAGTTAAACAATTTGTACTTGGCGGACCGCTGAATTTCGATGTTTCGCCATGAAGCAAAGAACTTGGCCGTACAATGTTCGATTGGGATCACAACCTACACTGTCAGTGATAGCACCACACAGTGGCCATGTAGAATATCCCATTTTATGCTGTTTTGTACCACTATTTCAAATTTGGAACACTTGTGTAAGGGACTAAGACCTACATAAGATTCTAAAACCAACAGAAAGTCAATTATTTTGTAAAAACCTAAAAAATGTTTACTTTTGCATATGTCATACTTTAACAAACTCCTAGAGATTGTTTCCTTTTACCTCCAAACTCCATCTGTCTTGTCTTGCAATCTCAAATTAACTATAGTATTTTAACTCAGCCATACAGCATCCAATTTTCTGCACGTTTTAAGACACTATGCCTTAACACAGCAATCAATCAAACTATAGTATGGCCTCAACCAGGTGGCTACAGTAAATACAGCATTTAACGTTGGTAAGGTACATCAGTTACCAAATTTGACATGTGCGATAAGAATATTGTGACAACAATACAAAATTCATTCTCATTCATAGCGCCACCTGGTGATCTTGAGACTTTTTTTCTGAAATGTTAACAGCTTTAACACATAAGGACTGGTCATAATGCATGGCGCAAAAACATGGTCTCCTGGTCTCAAGTGGTGTCTAGAATGACCTGTTACAATGTCTAGCTCTTGCTTGTGTCCCTGCTCACTGATCTGAGGTCAGTGCCTGTGCTAGTTATTCTTGCTGCCTGCTCTTTGTATCAGCTGCCAAAGCAAGAAAATCTGATTACGTGCTTGCTTCCACATGGACCACACACACTGCATTCAATACCACGGGGGAAAATATTTACCAATTAGTCCTCAGAACCAAAATAATATGAAAAACAGTTGCATTTCATTCTATGAAGTTGGATTTTAAACTTTCATTTTTAAACTTTAATTTTTAAACTTGCCTTGTGTAAATTTCAAAAGAAAAGCGACAATTCTCACAGTTCAAAATCTGCGACAACATTAGCATTTGCATCATGAAAAACTGCTATGGCTGTGTGTATCCATGTATACTCTACTCTGTAATAGTGGAGGCGAGATGTGTGCTGGGTAATAAATGATTCAGATGAAGGCAGTCAGACTTTACTGAAGAGACTCATTAAGCTCTGAACACAGTAAAGACTATCTCTTTGTCCAGGAACAAAAGCCCTCACCTTTAAAGAAGACAAACTTTCCCTTGCTGTTCTCATACACGGCATCGATCTTGGGTGGCAGCCCCCTCCAGAAGACATTGATGAGCATGGGGTAACCAGGCATCACTGTGTTATCTCTCACTCGCCAAAACCAGTGGTCCTGTTCAACACAAACAACATGATCAGACATTCTAGCTTTTTTCTTTAACTAGCTGTTAAAGTAGAATAATCTAGTTGTATAAAACCTTTAAAATGTTTCAAGTGAAAGGAGTCTACATTAAATACTGTTTTCTGACAAAGACAAAAATTAGTTATATAACTTATTTTAAAAATAGCATAAACGTTATGTGCCTTTTAGAATGTGTTTAACATTAACAATTCATTCATTAATTAACATTAACTTTATTAAAAATCATTAATAAAGTTGCAAACAAACTCAATAATAGGTTCAAACTCTATTTTTTAGTTTTTTATTATACATTTTTTTTTTTTTTGCTGTATTGCTGAACAATTTGGATCGAAACTAAACTGTCGCTTGCCAAATCATGCAAAATTCATCTCGTGTCCTCAGCTATGGCTGACAGAACCATGAAATGAGTATAGGACTACAGCATTGTTGAGTTCTATAACACAGTTATTCCTTGTTTTTATAACTTTTTGTCTAATTAAAGTCAGATCTTTATTTGCTTTTCATGACAGTTTATAGCACTGAAAATATTATTCATTCAATTCAATTTCAATTCATAAATAGTTTTTGAACATGGCTGAAAGGTGGTTATTTTCAGTGCAGATATAATACTATTTACTTACAGCACATATAACTTCTAAATAAATTCTAAATCTTTATTTTTGGGGTGGTAAAAATACTAACAAACAAAATAAACAGTTGTTTTCCACTTTTAATGCGTTGAAAATTAAATAAGACTAGAAAACTAGTTTTCTTTAATGTTGGCCTTTAAAGTGCAGTATAAAACTAGTTTAAAAATGTTCCCCTTGTAACTACAATTGCTAGAAACTTCACCCCATTCATCAATGATTTTCCTGAGCTGAGCTACAGATCTTTGACATTGGTTGCTAGGGTAAACAATCTGGTTGCTAAGCAGGAGTCAATGATATTGTTAAAAGTTACCCTTCTCACATTGATATACCAAGTCCAAAGTCCCTAGCATTTTCTGAAGCTGAAATATAGATCTGCTGATTTGGTTGCTAGGGTAAAAAGGTTAGTTGCTGTGGAGGAGTCAGTGACATAATATAAAGTGTATTTTTTTGCAATGTAAATTAAAATGCTATTATGTTACTAGCCTCATGCTAACTAAAATAATGTCTTGCATATCATACTTTGTGTTGATTTTATGTACTAAAGTACTAAAAAAAAGAAAATGACATGGCTAAATCGGTGTCTTAAAAACCAAATCAAAGCTTGCATGAAATGTAACATTATTATATGATTTACATCAGACTTCGCGTGCAAGACATCTGCTCATTTACCTTAAAGACGAACATCTCCCTTCTGAGAATGGCCAGTGTGTTGAAGCCTCCATCACATATGTCCGGTTTGCCATTGGGGTGTGATGGTTTGTCTCCGGTCGGTATTCTGGGGGGCCGTGTCTGCCTGTCATTTTTCCGGGGGTCTACTGGGGGGTGTGATCTGGCTGGAGGCATGGTAGGGAAGGGTCTCGTGGGCTGAGGAAGTTTATCTGGAGGTCCTGAAGACATACAGAGTAAAAGTAAGTTATTGCACTTTTTACGTTTTATGTGAGGACTTGATAGAGATATTTCTTTTTTAACTACAATAACCCAAGTATGTTTTTTTCACATTATTTAACATACATATGTTATATATTTATCCAATTCACTGATCAGTTCCTGCTAGATTGCGCTCATTTTCTCTTCTATGCTATTCCTGCTTTCAGCAGAGTGATCAGCAGTCTCATTATCACAGAAGAGCAGACCCTGACCCGTGCATCGACAGTTCAAGCTGATGGCTTTAAGCCGACAGTTACAAGTCAAGTTATCTTCCATGGGAACGAAATCTCAGGTGATTACACAGAGGAATTACTGAATGATTTTCAGATTTCAGGAAGGGCCATTTGATGTAATGAGCAAAGATTCACAAGAATCAAATCTCAAGAAGGAGTGAAAGGAAACTGGAAGCGTCCACTTCTCCACCCGGAGCCAAACAGAAGCACATGTATATGGGATATCTGCTGTAATAACTTTCATTGATCATTTTGGTGAACACAGCCATTAACAGAATAGCAAAAAGCTTTATCCTATTTGGATATTAAGACTCAAGATTTTATAATTTTTGTGTGTTTGTGCTGCTCTTTAAAAAAAAAATCATGAAGTGTGTTTTACCGTAGATCTTCTGGATGCCCTGCAGGTCATCGTGAGGCAACCTGAAGTTCTCTGTGTCCATGTATTGGTAGAAAGGTGCCATGATGGCAGTGGGATCATTGGAATGCTCCAGTCCTAAAGCGTGCCCCAGTTCATGTACCGCCACCAAGAAGAGATCATTCCCTGGACACACACAATTTACAAACACATCCTTAATTTTGAGATCTCACACCTGCTGAAGCTCAAATTTAAAGACTTTGCTGTGCAGCAACATATTTTCCTACATTTGGCAGTGTATTTGGTACATTTAAGGGTATGGAGGAGGCTTGTCTTTCAACCTGAACAGCTTTGATGCAAAGTCAGGTGAACTTTTTTAGTCTGACCAAAGACTAAAATCTATTATTCGAAAGCCTTAAGGCCTTTACACGTCAGGGTTTTAATCGCAAAGCAATATTATATTTCTAAACATGAGTAGTCCCACCCTCCTCTAACTTTAGCGCTCACTGATTGGATATTTATACACAGGAGAAGTTCATTGATTGGATATTTGCTCACGGATGTGCGTTTCATTCCCTGACATTTGCCTTTTCCCATGTTTGTGAACCTACTAATAATACATAGGTTTGAAACTCGGTTTACAAGTGCGTAAGGAACCCAGGAGGTTGTACCGAATGGTTAATGAACTGAGTATTGTGGCATCCCTAATAAATATATTTGTGTGGTTTACAAAGAACACAAATCTCATAACACAATGTCACATAGAGATAAAAATGAGAAATAAAATACAGATAAAATTTGCACGATTGTCTGTCCCCAGGGTATAGCAGACGGTGCGCCAGACATATATGCGAAAAGTTGCGTAGGGCAATGCAGGTTCGAATCCCGAATCTATTGACATTTCGCCAGCCTTCCCTCTCTCTCTACACAGATCTTTTCCTGTCCTATCATTTGATCAGGCAAAAATGGCCCAAAAAACAATCTTTAAAAAATAAATAAATACATAAAATTTGCATGAGGATTTAGAAAAATAAACCAAATTCTCGCACAGAAATGTTAAATATCAATCAAGTCATGATTAAAATATACATTTAAAATATCTAAAAATATAAAGTGACACTTTCATGTCACACCATATGACAATGTAAGACATTGGTGCAGCAAACTGATAGAAAAATGCAACATCTAATAGAACATATGTATATTTGAAAATGTCAGAACTGCACAAAAAATATTGAAGGCATGATATTTGAATTAAAAAAAAAAAAACTTTTTCCGGTTTATATGTTATATTATTTGTATTGAACACAATTTTAATCTAAAATCCATTTGTATGCTGTTTCTTACAGTTACATTTTAAAAGTTGACATGAATCCAACACTAAGGTTAAGTTTTAAAGTAAATCAAAATAAGTATTGATAGGCACCCAGTTGAATGCAAACACGATTAAATTAAAATAAATGGTTTGTAAATATTACTTCTTGCAGTTCAGGCATTATTTACTAGGATCCAATTATAATATTGCAACATAGAACAAATATTGAATCATGAAAAGTGTGTCAGACATGAGCTTGGCTTTAAAGAACCAAAGAAAATCTGCTGTTTGCAAAGCTCTTGATAATTTATTAAAATAATATCTGCTGTTGTTTGAATAGAAAATGGTTCTCTACTCTGTTTCCACTCCAGAATAACTCATCCAGATAAACCGCAGCTACTGCTGGGATTCATTACAGTATGATCTCTGTCTACACACACCCTCACATCAAACATCCACGCTGAGTATATTCCTTAAGTGCCAAAATAGAAATACTCTCCCTGCTCATCCTGGGATGCTGCAGGAGCACGACTTTACACCGCAGCCCAGACGCTGCCAAACAACTAAAAGTAAGGCAGACATAGCCACAGAGGACAGACGCTTTGATGCTGACACCCTTGGCCATCTTGCTTATGTGTTATGTCTCACTATATTTTCTCTTTTATCTTTTGACCCCAATGGACATGACACATTTCTTTTATCAAGTCAGCTTGTGTTTTATTTAAACTGCTCCAGCACAAGAGACTGAGAACAAATAATGTTTCACGTTACTAGACTTTTTTTTATCTGCATCTGTGCACAAAACTTTCCCCTGGAGAATTCAGAAGTGTCAAAACATACAGCATCAAAGCAAGCCTAGTCACAGATCTGTTCGGCAGGAAAAATATTGGTTTAGTTGCATATCAGAAGGAAAGAAACAGTAAATGAAGGAATATTAAGAATTTAGAAGTTGAATCATTCAAACATTAACAGTTAATAAATATGCTGTATTTTGCTTCTGTTTTAAGTGTTTTATTCTAGTTTTTTTTTTTGTTTGTATTTGGTCTTGCTTGTTTGATTACTATCTGGTGTGGCTGGTATCTCGTTAAGGCTGATTGGATGTATCCACCTGGACTCTATCAGGGTTCTTCTGTATGTAAGCAGTGGCTTTTCTGGCTACTTTTGTCTGTTTGGTGTAATCCTAACTCAGTGAGCAGCAGTTTTATCCTTTTTTCTGGTTTTATTTGTTATGTATCTTTTCCTTGTAAAATTTTGTAAACCCAGCCAACTGAAATACATTTTGCTTTTGTTGAGATATAACATTTGCGGGACTTGACTTTTTGTCCACTAGGAGCTAGAGAAAACCACTAGGCCAAACCTGTCTCCATCTCAAAGATTCTTTGCCTTGAAGACCTCACCATCAGTTTGGCATCTGAGTACTCTTAAGCCGCGGTCACACTAAATAAAAACTCCACTGACTTGAATGGGATCACGTCCGGCAATGCGGAAGCTCCTGCCTTTGCAGTGCAATTCGGATTCCACTCCCGACAGAAAGTTCAGCTGGGAGGACTTTCGCTTCACGTGATGCATCTTTAGCTACCACACTGGTGAGGTCAGGCTGTAAGCTTTATTGATCACGCATTATGAAGCAAACACATTTTTGGAACGTTATTATTGCTTTAAAGCAGATTAGAGAGCACCATGTTATAAAATAGACAAGCTATATAGTTTAGAATTGTTTATTTTCTAAATGACACTGTTATGTGGGCAAGATCTTAGCATTCGTTGAAATTCCATGTTGTTTGGGAGTAGTGTGATCTTCTCCTTGTAGAATAATTTTTTTAAAGATTAGTTTTTGGCCATTTTTAGCATTTCATTAGAAAAGAAAGGACAGTGGGAATTTTTCAAAATAAAATATTTTTTTTTTCAATTAAAGGTCTTCAAATATGTTTATTCTAAATCCCTGCTTTACATGATGTGCAATTTTCATTGTGTTCATTACTTAAAATGGTTAACGGCAAAAGTCAACCTTTGAAAAACCTTTGAGATAGAAAGTAGTGTTTTGCCTTCTACCAGAACTGTCAATTAGCATTAGCTTAGCATAGATATCGATTAGACTAGATGGGTTGAAAACAAAAAAAATTGTGCACAATTGAGTTATTTCGTAGTAAGTTATTTTTTAAGGTGGCCTCAGCAGAAAAATGACAAAATATAACATACAGTAATTTTGCAGGGAGCAGCTCTGCAGATTTATTTGGATGTTCGTGCTAACGTTCAAAAAAGAGCAGAACAGCTGTGTTTGAACTCACACATCTCTTATGTAACTCCCGAGACCCTGATTAATTAGCAGGCATTTGAAAGCCAAGTCCACACATCAAAGCGAGAGAAAGAAATGAGAAATGATGAGAAACAAACATGAGAAACAGAAAAAGTGGCTGCTCAATTTGTCAAGAGCACTAACCTCTATCAGGCAATAACAACTCCTTTACCTAAACCAATAATTTAATGATATATACAGTATTATGTCGCTCAATAAATCACAGTCAACCTTTTTAAGGTTGCATGGTTTTTGGACATACAGCCCAACACCAGATGATACAATATAGTATTCTGTATCTGATGCATACATTGGTAATAAGTCTGTGAATCCCACATCTGTTCAAGGGCCAAAAACATACAAAAAAAATTTCTATAGAATTGCCCTGAATGCTCAACATACACAGTAAAATTCTAAGAGTTAAATTAACTCTTCTCGGAGTATATTTGGTCCCACTCTATATAGAGTTAAACCGACTCTGAGAAAGAGTAATTTAATAATCTATTTTCTTCATGTTTTTCCAAATTTGCATGGAAAATGCAAACTAAATATTAACTATTCAGAGAGGGACCAAGTTCACTCCAGAAAGAGTAAAAACGGACAAAAATAGACTGTTTAGTTCAAATAGACTTATTTAAATAACTCTCCTTCAGAGTTGGTTTAACTCTATATAGAGTGGGACCAAATACACTCTGAGTAGAGTTAATTTAACTCTTAGGATTTTACTGTGTACATGTACAATTTAAAAACTGAGGTGTTTCAAAAGCTACTTGAAGAATCTTGTAAACATTTAGAAAAAAAATGATTTGAAATGTGGTCATGTGTGCCTCTGGTTTCAGATGGCTAATAAGTAGCTCCAAAACCCAGTTCTAATTTTTTTTCATTTTAACAATATGACATCTTTAAAAGTTATTGGTGAGGTGCAAGCCTGAAAATGTGCATCTTTAATGACATCATCACCGGGAAATGCTACTTTCTTTTAAAGCATATTAAACAATTAGCATGACCACATGTTCACACGTCCAAAATTTAAAGTGAAAGTGACATTATGGCCAGGTGTTGTGTGGCCTAAACACACCGTGAACACACAACCACAGTGCTTGGGGAGCTGTTAGGGAAACTAGTGTCATGCTCAAGGGCATCATTGTTGTGGTTGTCATAGAGTGAGGTTCACTCAATATACCTTCAAATCCCAAGGGAGCTGGAAATTGAAACGGCAATCTCTGTCTTCGTTTTGAAATAATTACTTAAATTTCATTGCCCGTATTGGCAGTCATGTAAACACATCATAACATCATGACCTTTCTTCAAAATAAAAACTCTTCCGGCTGCATGCACATGGATACAGTATGCACCAATCCGATAAAGTCTGACCTCATGCTCTGCTTCCAGGTCTTGCCTCTCTACTCTCCCACTGACTGACATTGGTAGAAGGCGCTGAAACTTTGATCATTAATACATAATTAAAGCAAAACATTATGTCAATTACCAATAATGTGTTCTATTAAAGGTTATAGTCAACCTTAAAGAGGTGTCTCTCTAAAGGTGTCCTTAAAGAGATAACGTTTATAAAGTGGAATGTGCTTTTTGTAGTGCAGGTTAGAGGAAAACCTCCCGTGTGAAACAACGGTGTCTTACCTTTAACTTTTGTTTCCAAACAGCAGTTTCCACTTTATTAAACATAATTCTTTTTCAGGACACCTTAACGCTAACTTTTATTATTACCCTTTATAGTGTTTATAGTAATTAATATACCTCTTATAAGAAAAATGTGCTTTAATGTCGTATCCACCAGCCCAATAGTCTAATAATGCCAGACGGTAATATTTTTTGTGTACTTTGTTTTTATGACTGTATGTGTCTTGCCGTAAAAGCATTTCCACCAGGTTCAGGGAAACGTAATTGGTGATGTTTTGTAAATCGTGCAAATTTGCGGATCGCATAGTGACAGAGAACATACAAGAAAAAATTTAATTTAGTCGCCAAAATTTACTTTTGGATAGTAATAATTGGACTTGGCTTTCAAAACACAATTGGAGTAGGTTGTCTTTAGAGCGCAATCGTACCTTTTAAATAATATACATTTTCTGGCTTTTAATTAACCTTCACTAACTGTTTTTCTATTGTCTGTTTAGTGGTTGCCAGTAACCAGCTTCTAGCGAGATCATTCAGATCTCAGTGGGCCACATTAAGATGTAGGGGCAAGCCCTTGATATGCCTAGCTTGGTTTATCCATAGAAGAAACACACCTACAGGAGAAGTTCTCTCTGGGTGGAATTTCATGTAGCTCCCCATGTGAATTGGAATTGTGAGTGTGTTTTTTTTCCTCTGAGAGCTCTGTTTTCCCCCATATGTCTAAAACACATGCCCTGGGCTATCATTCTATTTTTTTATTATTATTCTATTCTGATATACTATTATTATTAGATTTTTTTATGTTAACTTAATGGCCTCTACCAATTAGCTTTACCTGAGAGATTCTGACTCACAAAACTAATCCACATTAGGTTCCTCTTTCTGTGAAGCTGCTTTGAAGCATCTTAATAAATGAATAAACACCTTTGACTATTACAAGTTGAACCAGGGAGGCCTTTGCAAACCAAAGAAAAATGTTCCGCTCCCATACAGTAACGTATACAGGGCCAGAGGTGCTGGAGTTGTGATTACAGCTGATGGATCAATCCATTTAAAATTCCAAACATGTGATGGGAAGTGTCAGAGTGGATCATCCCACATGACTGCCATGAAATTAGTTTAATAACGGCAAACAGCTTGATGAACTTTTACCGAATCATTAGCCATCAAAGGATATGGCATCACTCAGTACTCCTCGAGGCTGTGGAGAATGCTTCAGAAAGGCATGTGACGTGTGAATAGGTGGATGTTTGTGAGGCACCAGAGGTGGTTTAAAAGAAACGCTAACACTTCATACACACAAAAGCACCAGGATACACGGTCTACGTTACACCCTTACTTATATCCCATTAGGATTTCCTCTCTGCGGAGGGACAAATGTACCATTCAGCTAAAAACAAAAAGCATGGATGCTAGGAAATTATTCTGTTTATCTCCCCTTTATTAAATTCTCTTCCTTTTATAACAACCGGGCAACCAGAACTCCATTTCTGGAGAGGTGAAAATCTCTTGGAGGGGCTCATGGAATGTTTTTTTTCAATGGGATTTAAAAGCAAATGTATAAACGCCCAAAGCCTAAACCGGTCTCTCTGTGAATAATGGTTTTCCTCTGAACCCCGTTAGATTTCTTTTATAGTGCACAAAGAGCTTCTGGGCTTGTTTACAGGAGCATCATGGTCTCACCGAGATCGTAAACTGTGAAGCATCGCTATGATATTCCACAGAGGAATCAGTCTGAACATATTTCAGATATGTGCAAACTAATAGAGTGAAACTTTGCTTCTGGAAGTAAAAATATCATTCATTTACTCCATTAGGGAACTGATTTTCAACAGTAACTTACAGACATTTAAATGTAACACTGCTGTGAGCTTTGAGGTCATATAACTTTTGCTTGAAGCAGGTACTTGGGATTATTTCTCGTAGAATTACTATGGAATTTGAAGTGAAAACTCAATTTATGTAAGGTATTAAATCAATTTGCTTATGATATCAAAGGGGTGTAACGATTCAGTTTGGTATGCATCTTGGTTTTAAACCATGATTCTTGGTTCAGTTCAGTTCTGATGGCCTAGAAAAATAGCTTATGTTTATTTTTTTTAAATCATCCCTTAGATAAAAATTCCCATTATAGATTTTTTATATGATTTAAAGTATTGGAAAAACCATCCGCTAGCAGAAAGTGCTGGGTGATACAGATGTGTCTCGCGTTTACCTTGCTTTTCTTCCATGTCATATTCAACAGCAAATCTGAAACCTATTCCTCTATATACATGGGGTTTGCTTCTTCACTTCCTGTGATTAGACTAAATCCAGTCATGCTTTCACACTCACTGATTGGATGTTCACGTACGGGAGCCATTCAGTGATTGGACATTTGCTCACAGACAGGCGTTTCCTCTGATAAGTGTACTTTCAAGTACTGTACATAAACAAGGCTTTTTGTAACAATAATACACATTGAATGGAGAACCAAATACCATGGTCTAAATATTTGCATTGAACAGTGAATTTTGTATTGAAAGGAATAATATAAATATGCATATTTGCACACCAATAATTATATTAATTCCTAATTTAAAAACTTTTTGGGGCTTTTTCATTGACTGCACAATTTAAAAACTCCTTGGTCAAGAAACACAAGTTTGAACCAGTTAATTTTTTCGACTAAAATAAATACATTGAAAAATGAATTTTAAAATGAGTTCAGATTCAACAATGTACTATTCTGAATTTAACTACTGAAACAAGTCATTAGATTCCACCTATCTACTATTTGTAGCTTATAAAACACTGAAAAAACGCAGAAAAAGAGCACTAAAAACCCTGGCAAAATGTTTTATTTATTGGCCATTTTCAGAAAGTATGGATGATAATGCTGCAGCATTTTTTTCCACTCATAGTTAGTGGTTGGGTGAAGCCAATTATTTTCAAACCAAAGTTGTATGTAAACTTATGTCCTTTTTGATTGGCCATGTTTCTGCAATGCAACATCTTAAAAAATGTATATAAAACCCCTGTAATGTGTTTGCAGAGATAGAAATAGTAACATTGCTGCTTCTTTCGTATAGAACATACACAAAATAAACTTCAAATTAAAAGTACCATGATGGTTTCATGCATTGTGTGTTAACTACAAAAGTGATCAAATTTTAAAACCTCATTTTGTCAACACACCCTAAAATAAGCATTGCACTCAGCACAGAGTAAAATGATTATGAGGTACGCCGCAATACTATTTACCATGTGTGCAAAATTAAACACACCTGAGTAATAAAAATGAGTAGGCGCTGAATAGAAAACATAAAGGCGCTCCTTTGGCTGACACCCAAACAATGACTAAGAACACAATTGCAGTGCCACTGGAAGTTTTGCAGGTGCGATCTAGCAAAGCAAACATTGTTTGTACACCTGTGAGAAAAATGCTTGCATCAATCAACAACAAAAGACTAATTTATAGTTTTTCTGCTATCGGAGGCTTCCATCAAAACTAAGACTGAATAAGCCAACATTTTGCTAAACTTGCAAGCTTTTGCCAAAGATGCCAAAGACAAAGTTAAACCATGCTAACGCAACTCATTACACCATGTTAGCAATTTTTTTTTTTAGCAAACTCACTTTATTGTAAGGTAAAACGTGTATTGTATACCCCTAATCCCATACAAACCCTACAAAATAAATATACTTTTCAAATGCTTACATAATAAAGCCTCACCACACGCAAATGTGTATTAGCTAGGGGTGTAACGGTACGCCAAAATCGTATTCGGTTCGGTACAGTGTCTTGGAGAGTTCGGTTCGGTTCATTCGGTTCGGTACAAAACAATAAGAACTTACATAATCTTTATTTTGAAAAGCTGCCAATACACAGTAGAATTCTTGCATAAAATAAATAAAAGTGACACATTTGGGTGATATTTTAAATAAATTGCACTCTTTATTAAGAAAAACACATTTTTTTAAATAAAAATGAAATACTGCAACTAGTTAGGATAGATTAACCTATCCACATTTTCTGAAGAGAGCACAGATCTGGTTGCAGTGACTACCTCCAGCAGTAGAAAATGTTAGATGTGTTGCCTGCCCGATCTCCGTGGAACAATGTCGTCATACAACTTTAAATTTATCCACTCGTCTATCCCCGTTATGTATTTTAACAGAGAAGTCAAAGTGTTCTCAAACACGAGACCGTAGTGAGGTGAGAGGGTCTTCAAGCTCTGGCTTCCCTTTCGCTTTCGCCATGTAATTTTCCTTCTCGTGCTCGTCACTCAATAGCGTCCGTTCGGAAACTATCTCCGTGGAACAATGTCGGCATACAACTTTAAATTTATCCACTCGTCTATCCCCGTTATGTCTTTTAACAGAGAAGCGAAAGTGTTCTCAAACACGAGACCGTAGTGAGGTGAGAGGGTCTTCAAGCTCTGGCTTCTCTTTCGCTTTTGATATGATTCTCGCGCTCGTGCTCGTCAGTCACGAGCGTCCGTGCGGAAACTCGCCATGGAACATTGTTGCGCTTAATATCGCGCTGATAATACATTTATATCATTTAATAAAAATACCGAAACGGTACGCAAGTGTCCCGAACCGAACAGGCCGTACCGAAACGGTTCAATACATCCCCGTGAACCGTTACACCCCTAGTATTAGCACATAATGCTAATGTTGGGCTTAGCTATGCTTTTAAATTGAGCACTAGATAAAGCTGCAATCAAAGTGCTTGAGCACCCCTGGTGCCATCAACTCTCTGTGACCAGTTTGTCTGTACGCTACCCACCAATCTTTATTTAGAAGATGTATACTGACAAAATTACTGAACAATACAGGTAATTTAACTAATATAAACTGCATCAAAAGTTTCATGACACCTTTGTGGCACTGTGTATTTTTTTTTTTTTTGTCAAAATAATTTTTTTCTGTTACTGTTTTGGTCAATCTATTACCATTCATTCATTCCTTTTCCAACCCCCTTATTCCCTTGGGGTCAGGGGGTGTCTGCCGGTGCCTCTCTCCAGCCCACATTGGCCGAGAGCCAGGGGTACACCCTGGACAGGTCGCCAGTCTATCACAGATCAATGTTTAAGGTTTGATTTTATGTGGCCACCTGTTGGCGCTATAACCGAGAGGGTATGTTGTAGATGTGTTTAGACCTGGACTGTTAACATAGTTGGTAAATTTGGGATTGATCAGACACTGTATGGCTGAGTTAAAACAACTTAATGATTTTGGTGAAATGTTGAAATTTGATGGCCGTTGTGCGTCCATAGTTTAAAGGAGTCACAAAAGCTTAGCAATTTAACATCCCATATACCTTAAGATGAGACTGTTTGGAGATGAACAGAAACAATCTCTTGGAGGGGTTTGATGAAGTACAGCACTTAGGCCTGCAAAAATACACAGAAAGCCATGAAACAAGAGTGCTCTGAGGAATTACAATAGGGAACTACTCACATTCTGAGCTTGAGTCTTCAACACATAGTTACTCTACAAACCCAAATAATTCTTTCTGAAGAGCTAGTTGTGGTTAGTATTATCAGCATGGATGGTAATGAAAAATGTTGGATGTTTTGATGCTTATTGTTAGCCGTCCAAAAAGGCTATAGCTTATAGATATATTTAGAGAGTGAGACATATGGCGTGAGTGTTGAGATTCCTGCCATTCTTGGCTTATTCCTGGAAAGATCAGCTTTAGGTTCAAACTTGGGTGTGTGGAAAAGAACAGATGAAGCATTGTGGAGGGAACCACAGCCCTTCCATCTCTGTTTTATTGGTTCTGTTGAATTTAAACCTCTTCTTTAGCTCTTGCCGAGACTCTGGGTCTTTGGCTCTACTATTGCATTTCAAATTAAAATTTAATTCCTGGTTGGTAAAAACCCAATAAAATAAACAAAGAACAACGTATCCTAACCAAAGAACTAAAAATGTTCAAAAAACATCTTCGTACTGCGTTGCCATATAGTCTGCAACATCTTTGAAATATAGGTTTAACATAGGAGCATTTCTTTTTTTTTCTTTTTTAAATCTAGGGACTCGCAACACATCTAGTGACTTTTTCTGAGAAACTTGCCTTTTTTTTTTTTTTTTAGTGACCAGTGCCTCTCATAGAGCAGCAATCCAAATGTGACTATTATCCTTATATTTTAGGATGCAAATGGGAATTACTCATTATGTCATGCATGTGAGGTAGGGAAAAGGGATTTGAAGCTGTGGCTTTTGATAATTAAAACAAGGAAAACTGGAACATGTAATAGTTGCATAAGAAAAGTTTATCGGTACGTGCAAGTTATTACTCACACATCATTTGTTATCTTATTCAATACAAAAGTATAGCCCAGATTTGACAACTGTCAAAAGTATTAGTGCAAATTAATTTCTTAACAAAAACCCAAAATAAAAATAATCTGATATGCCTAGCTTAAATATTCAGTGGTTAAATTGAAGTTTTGTGAAATTTGCGTTATCCAATCACCAGTTTTTTTTATTATTATTTAACTTATATTATTTATATATATATATATATATATATATTTCCATGTGTGTTTATTCAATTATGGCATAGAAGTGTTTTTGAGAAATGCTTTTGTTGTTTGGCATTAAAAATATAGCATTTTTAACATAATTTTCTAAGCAACTTACATGATGATGATGATCTTATGTTCCAACCAATAGCATTTTGTTTTTTTTACTGAGGAGTTGGCAACAGTGGTTTATAAGCTTTTGATGATATAAAGGCAATTGTGCAAAATAATTCACAAAATCTTTTAAAAACTGCTGATTTTGTTTCGTGGGTTCAAAGTGTGATATAAACAGGTTGACCAATGAGCTGCTGAAGTTATAAAATAGTAAAGCAACCATACATTCCAAATGAAAAAAAAAAAAAAACATAGAATGTTGCCATGAATACCGTAATGGAAATAAAGTTAAAGCTGTATAACAAACACTGCATGATTATGAAAATGTATTCAACATTCAAAATGAGTAAGAATTGAAATAGTCACAATTAATCTTCTAAAAAAAATGAGAGGATTTTGATGGCAAAATGTCCAAATCTATGTAAATGAACAGGAAAATAGGAAAACAAATTCAGTTCATGACCTTTTTAAAACTTAACAAAGAAAAATGTGCTTTTTGATGGACACTTGTAATAGAGAGGGGGGAGACGCACCACAGGACAGCATTTGAACTCTGCCATGTGAGGCCAATTTTCAATGGAAAGTGATGGAGAAAAAGTGAGAGAGAGGCAGGCTGTGCTGGCGGAAGGTGCCGCTGTTAGGCACATGGAATGCTAATGCTCCGACCGGTGGGAGAGGGACTATTTTGAGAGCAGCCTGGTGTGTGTGCCAGCATGAAGCAGTCTTACACACAGTACCTGCTCTCATCACATATTGCTCTTTCAAAATGGTAATTACTTCAATATATTGCTTTAAAAATAATGCTGAGCACAGTGTGCAGCTTTTTCCAAACATACAACAAAAAACTGGTAACCAGTTTTCAACATTTAATCTGATGAGTTTCATCCGCAACATTTTTTTTAATAATTGCAGTGAATTAGAAGCTTATTAAGTGGATGAATGCGCCTGCAACTCATTTGCATATCGGCTCTACCATTAGAAAATTTGACATAGAAAAGAACATTTCATGTTTGAGCACATGAATAGCTGTCTTCCCATGATTACAGTAATTATGACTTTTCTTAGAGGCCACAGTATCTAAAAATTGTATAATCTGTTCTAATTCACATTGACTACTGTTTTCTGTCTATCCACTTCTCTTATGTCTATTTCTAACAACTGGCTCATCGCGTGTTTCAGAAGCTCCTTAAACTGAAATCGATTCTATTCAAACATATTTTTACCTTCTTTTGCTTCAGGCAAAGAATTCTAAACGTATCTCCTAGACTGAAATGCAAGGAAAATTCTCGTTGACTTAACATTTGGTCAAGCTTGAAACCTCATGAATCTCAGAACTTTCAGTCTTTGCCAGAAAATACCAACCACTGTGCAAAAGTATTTAGAAGGGCTCTAGAAGGGGTTAATAATTGCATCACCTGACAGCTCCCTAGTGACCAAATAGTTGTCTCTAGCAACTATTTTTCTGAAGTGTATCTCAGCTTTTGTATATGATAAATATATAAGGATTGGTTTATGTAACTTAAATTGAAAATGGAATATAAACCCCTGCATAGAAACCAGACTATTTACCATAGCAACCAATTTGGCATATCACTATTTCAGCTAAGGAAAACCATTAAGACATGGGGGTTTGTTATATCGAATGAAATACTTTCAAAATACTAAATTCCTCTTTCCTCATACCTTGACTTCCAAACCTTAATCTAAGATTTCTCAATAAAAATGAATCAATACTTCAGACATTCAAGGCATTGTAATTTTTTTTTAACCTGATGGAGCCCATCTCAGTATGGGTTAAAGTGAGCGGGAGGAATTTTAATTTCCTGCATGAGCGCAGCCGCATGAATGCTCCATATTTTCCACTGTAGCTGATGTTATCACATCAGCATAAAAGAACCAAAAACTTCAGAATCTGCCGGAATCCTTGTTCGCCTGTGTGTACTCCTCCTCGGGGACATTTAGTCGAAAAACAAAACGTTTGGTGCTTATCTGTTCAAGATGTGCAGGTATGCTGTGCATGTGTGAGCAAGAGAGCACGATCCGCTGGAAACATAGACTCTCTGGTTACAGGTTATTGTTTGCTGCAGGGCAGATTTCAATGTACTGCTTTGTATCATGATGTGCTGTGTTAACATTTCCGCTGTAATATCCCCTTATGAGTTTAAACTGATATAAACCAGTAGGTTTGAGTATATTCTATAAATGTCTTTTTGTCTAAATGACTAAATATGTTTTACGGAAATGTGTGTTTCTCAGTTTTAAGGTTGCTTAACATGGACATCCATATGAGTCAATGAGCAATGGGAACCTAAAACGTTTCCCTGGCCAACAACTAAATCTACAATCCCTGTTACCTCAAAAGAGCTGGGAGAGACCTTGTTGGTGCAGTATAACATCCTTGTATCTTGTTGCTTTTGCCATGACAAAATTGAGCTACTTCTCATGCTGTTTTAAGCCTCCTACACAGCTGTTTCTGTTCATCACTAGATTTCGACCTATGTGTGTCATTGCACCGATTTGATAGCTACCAGAATTGTTACTATTTCAAACGTAAAATGTATCTTAAATGTAAATATAATCATTATTTATATTTATAAAAAAAATTATATATATACTGTATATTTAATACCATACCAGTTTCAGACCCAAAGGCACAAAACTTCATGATGGACTACAGAAATCAAGCTTCATTTGGGTGTTTCTCTGTAAAAACAGCATATAATATATTTGAATTGTGGGCTGTTGGTTTCCTCATGACAGTCCAAATGGAAAAGGGGTCATAGATTTATATTTATTTAACTTAACAAACAATTGAATTTGTGTATTCATCCACTTTCTGTACCAGCTTCTACTCTCTCACAACATTCTGCTCCAGCACACGTGAGGCAAGAAGCTGGGTACACCCTAGCCATATCTCCAGTCCATCACAGGGCACACATTCACTCCCTACGGGAAGTTTTCAATACAAATGCTGCCTGTTTTTTGTCATGTGAGGGATATAGGAGAAAACATGCAAACTCCCCCCAGGAAGGTAACTGGCCTCGAACCGCCAACCTTCTCACTGAAAGGCCACAAAGCTAAAAGATGAATTAAACAAAGTTTGGAACAAATGTTTACATTTATTTTTATCCTGGTTGTTAAGTTCATCCAGTTGTACCATTCCACAAATCTAAATACACAGAGTATTACATAACATTGTTCAAAGTGCTCCGTGCTAAATCTTTTAACTTTTTATCCATAAGTGAAAACTAAATCAACCTCAATAGCTGCGTTTTCATCCTCCTATTTTTATGCACATACAAATATTTTATGCACATTTGTTTAAAAAAAAAACTTTAAAAATGCCAAGACGCGCAAATATTTTGAAAATGCACATAAAATATTATCTAATACGAAAAAAATGTGCATAAACTACGATAGAAATGAATTTCCCGAATAAATCCCAATGCAATGGTAATGTGTTTTTTTTTTGTTGTCATAACTGGGGCGCTATGGTGTGGCATTAATGAACTAACTGAGTTCATTGCTGAAATGTTTGGGTCATTCTAAAATTCCTTAGCCACAGTCTGTCATCAAAGTGGTTCTAGATAAGATGACTGTGCATATTGTTTCGGCTATGTGTTTTAAATTATCATATGTGAAAAAAGGCCTTCTAACGCAGCAAGTTCCATTTTTTTGATATTTGTCAACAGTTCATCATGAAGTGATATTTTTGTTCTCTTGGACTGGCTGAATGGAAACATGGCTTCTGAAACTGAGACTCGATCAACTGTGATCGGCTGACCCCTTCTTTTGAGATGGGGCTAAGTGATAAAATGGAGCCCATTTTTAAGCACAGATCAATCCTAGGAGCACCAATATTACTTTTGTTTTTCCTCACTGTAATTTCCTCACTCTTAAGAGCCTTTGAACTGTCAATTAAATGTGACCTGTTTCCCAGAAATCCATTCTGTAATGGAGCAGGCTTACACACATTCTTCCTCCGACTCAAAATCATGTTTGGCAACTTTTGCATAAACAGTAGAGCAAGCATATGAATATTTTACGTATTTGCATCTTGGCTGCTGTCTTGCAAAAACTCCCTTTAAGCATGTGCAATGGTTCAGATTCTATTACGAATGTAAACACACGAACTAGAAATGGGCCATAATCGAAAGAATGTGTAAACATGGAAATGCAACAAATCAGTGGCTACAGAAGCCACTGCTTGCTTTCAAATCTTATAGGTGAAAAACCAAGCAAAAAAAGAAGAGCATGTGTTTTCTTGCAAACATTCTATGTAAAACCTGCTATACAAATAAAAAGCCTATTGAAACTGATCCACAACGAATTTAAAGGCTATGTTGTACAAGAAAACAGGTTCCCTTGTGTTTCAATCTCAGGATTCAGAAGCCTCACACACTTCAACAGCCTCCGCTCCTCTCAAGGCATAAGGTATATGACAAGCATTTTCAGACTTTGCCACTGACAAATCATTTAGCTAGAAAAACTGCTCATTGTTCTCCCAGTACCCCTCTACACTACCCAACTGACCTACTTCCTGCTGAACTCTCAGAAAGGCTGTGAGACGAAAGACAGGTACAAGCAGAAAGAGGATGTGTCGCCCACGAGAGCTTGTAATCCCTTGCTGCACTGAAACAAGACAAACACGACAACTGCACATGGCAACAGGCTGCCAGCTCCCCGGCAACAGCAAAGGGATTGATTGGACAGAGGCGGAGAAGTGCCATCTTTGGCTGACTGTGGGATCTGTGAGTATTTGCAGCAAGTCCTAGTGTAACATAACTGGCATAAGTCACCGAAATGAGAACCTACGGTATTTCTCGAAACTATGGATTCCCCCCCCCCCATATAATAGAAGTTGTACAAATCACTCTTTTCCGATGTGGACAAGTTCTGGACACTTTTTGCAAACCAAAATATAATCAACTGTCAACAGAGACATTTATGAAAAAGTATTGAGTGTATGATTGATTTATTAATAAACGTGAGTAATTTAATAACTGCTCTATTGTGGATTTAGAAGCTTTTGCATCAGAACTCTTTAAGTGATTAATCGAGTCAGATTTACATACCATCATGGTTGGGGTTCCCCAGAGTCCAGGGCTCGTCGGAATCAAAGTGTGTGTCTCCACCAATCCCTGGGCCGGGGAAGTAGGCATGTGCAAGGAAACCCCCCTCTCCATCAAAGGGAGAGCTGTCGCCATGGAAACCTGAGGCAAAAATGATAGTAATATCCACATCTTTCTTGTTGCGCTCGAGTTCGCTGTAGGGCACGGCCTCGAATCGTAGAGGCGTAACGTTCTGCCACACATCAAATGCCCGCCGAATGGCATTGTGGGTCTCCTCTGCTCCAACCTTCGGTGTGACGTTTTTTATTCTGAAAAGAACAAAACAGAAAGAAGGTTAAACTTTCAGTTGAAATGTGATGCTCTAAACAAAAGTGTATTTACACATAAAAAAATATTGAAAAGTCACATCCGAAAGTTACACACATTGACTCCCAATTAAAGCATTAGTTTGTAGTCATGGTTACACTAGATAACTATATAGGGTTTGACCTAGGGTTTGTCACACATACACCAGATATTTCAAACCAACCGGCTGGATTATTTAAGGTGAAACTAATAAAATGTTTCCCTGTCAAAATACCTACCTTGTTATACAAGACTTCTGATCTAAAATGTGTTTGGCAATAATTTAATAATGGGTTGGACAGTGAAACTGACTGAACAACTTGGTGCTCAGTGTTCAGAGAATGTATATTCCGGCAATGATCAGAGTATGAAAGTTAAATTACTAACACAATAAAATTTGAGAATGTGTCTAAACAGCTTAAAAACTAATCCATGACTACAATATGTGTAGTATTTTCATGCCATCTAATTAAAATTGTGTTCACTGCCTAGTCAAGAAAGCAGACTGTCGAAAATTAAGATATTTTTTATTTAATACTTCTAAAAATACACAGCAAGATTAAGTTTGTTGATTTGAATGGTGTCTTGCAGAGCTGGCAGGTAGGATGGGTCTATATTTATGCCTAATGGAAGGTATTTGTTGCTGATTTATAGCATTTGTTCCCACTTGTCTAGCTTGGAACAAATTGGCAGACCAAACAAGTGGACCAAAACCTTTTAATATCTGGGTTTTGTTCCACTTCAATTGTAGTATGAACCAAAAAAAGAACCAAAAACACAGATCCAACTGGTTTCACTTTGCAGCTTTAACTTTAACCCTTCAGTTTCTGCACGCACCCATTGACGTGACCCACCTTTTGTTTCATTTTGATTTCAAATATAATAAACAGGTTTTGAAAAGGTTCTTCGTTTGGATATTTTTGGTTTTAACCAAACAATATAAGAGTTATGACATATTTCAAATTCACAAATCAAATAACATTGTAAGGAAAATGCACAATTAAGGCAGCCTTCAAGTTAGAAGGTTGTCGGTACGAGGCTCTCTGGTGCTCTTCCCGGAAGGAGTTTGCATGTTCTCCCTGTGCTTGCATGGGTTTCTTCTGGCAACTCCGGTTCCCTCCATAAACCCCAAAAACACGCTGCAGGTTAATTGAATAATCTAAATTCCTCTTAGGTGTGAATGTGTGACTGTGTGTTGCCCTGTGATGAACTGGTGACCTCTCCAAGGTGTACCCCTGCCTTTCACCCAAAGTGCGATGGAGAAAGGCAGACCCCGTGACCCCGAAAAGGGATTAGGCGGGTTGGAAAATGAATGAATGAAAATAAGCAATTGTCTTTTAGGCCCTTAATTGGTGCCATCCAGTGATGAAAAGATGGGATAATCCTCGGAAGTACAAGACCTGTGATAGGGCTTGTGTTTTTCAAAGTTCTGTCACAAAACAAGCACTTTAGAACAATCAGTGCTTGGAACTGTGTATGAGGTTTAGGAGAGGTTTACCTGCTCTTTTAATGCAATTTTCACATTGTTTTGACCTTGTCTTTGCTTTTCGGCAGGATTTATAAATTCTTGTTATAAAACATAAAATCTGTTCATTTTCATTTTTTGAGACTTTTGCAGCAATAAATGACAGAATTTAATACTAAGAATTCTATTTTTTTGTTCAATTTCAGGTTTATTTTGGAAAAATTTAAACTTAAAGATTTTCGACCTTTAAGTTCCCATTCAAGATTGCCAGTTTGAACACAAATGAGGCTAGGAATAAATGTATCACCTTATATGTCAAGGTTACGTTGAAGCCTACGCCTTAAGCTAAAGTATGAAGCCTGTCTGCGATGGAACTTCTTAAATGATAGCCGGTTTTCATTAACGAGCGTCTTTGCTCATGTTTCGATTTGAAGCTATCAAATCATGTGGTTTTTGTAGTTTTGTGTACAGTACAGAGTCGCCTGAATATGTAAAACGTTACCCCAGAAACAATCCAAATAGAACAATCTCAGAGCTTACACTTTGCTTCAAAGTTACATCTTTTACAAGGGGCATGTCAGGCTAGAGCTTAGAAGGTGATAATTTTAATTTGGTAAAAGCACTTATTACAGCCAGGAGCCCAAATCCAAATCTGCTTGCTCTCAGATGTGACTCACAGGAGTAATTACTGTCTTTCAAGGAAAACATTAGAAACAAGAGCTAATAGATGAAAATACATAATTCTCCTTTGAACTTCAGCAAAGCTATGCCAGCACCTAGATCACCAGGCACGTTTGAGTGATATGTCCTCTTCTCAGCAGATGGGTCACTTCAGGGCTGCATTAGCTCCAAACATAAGAGACCATATATCAGATTAAGATAATTAGATTTAATCAAAAAATCTGAATTGGTCCTAACAGTTTGAACATATCCATCACTGGAATGTTGCTTTTTTCTTGCAAATTCTTTCAAAAGAGCAACGTGTTCCAAACAAATGCTAAAAAATACTAATTTTCCAGTCTTGTGCCATAAATATTGTGGCACGTTCCTGACATTTATGACGAGTTGCTATAGTAAACCTGAACTGACAGCATTACCACACACAACAAAACAGAAGATTCTTTCTGTTTGATTTGGCTGAGATGATTTGAACATCTCTCAAGAAAAGTCCGCTCATCTTCATAGCATTGAGTATTTTGGGTGAAAGGTGTCCAGAAAGTTTCCCATCCAATGGCATGTATTAATATCTGAATTAATGCAAACAAATGACTGTTCCTGTACTCCGTTTCTTGAAGACATTGAAACTTAAATGAATTGAGAATGAGTGTGTTAGTGTGCGGCGGCGAACTGGAGAACACAGACCTCTTTGAGACTCTCACACACAGAGGCTAACACACGCTTACATACTGCGATGCTATTTGCGGTTGTTATTGTATGAGGATCAGGATAAGGCTCTAGCTGTGTGGGGGTGTGTGAGAGTTAAAATGGTATGATCTAGGGTTGGGGGAAGGTGAAGAGTGGTACAGTCTGGATCAAGACAGAGAGCAGCGAGTGCTGAAGGGAACATCTGCCTTCCCATCTGCTCTGCCTGGCTACACATACTCACTCATTTCTGCCTAAAGCCACCAAGCTGCATTCCATTACATAATAATAATCTCTCTCTCTCTCTCTCTCTCTCTCTCTCAGCCTCTCTCTACCTCGTTCTTTATTTCACTTCAAAGAATGCATCTATATTGGGACAGACCTATGTGTTCTTTTCATTGTAGCACAAATAAAGTCACAACAGACCAGCTGTGAGAGTTTAAACCCTTGAGTTTTATGTTTTTGAGTTTCACATGAAGGGCTAGACTTTGTAACTAGAGCTAAGCTGGGCAAATCATCAAGGGAGAATGTTCTCTGATTGACACCTTGATATTTCGTCCTTATTTTATTCTATCAAACATTTAAATGTGTGTCAATCTCTGAGAATCCACTGCAGGGATTCTTAAATGCTGTAAACAAAGAATACTATTAGAAATATAAATAATGATTGTTCAATAAGAGCAAAACAAGTTCTAATGATCACAAATGTCATATATAGGTTGAAACCCAGTCGTAAACTGAAACAGAAACAGCTGTGTAAGAGGTTCAAAAGTGTGTGAGGACCAGCCAAACTCTAGAACCTATTTGAGAACGAGAAAGTAAGGCATCAACAAGGTTTGTGCCTTCTCGGACAAAGATTCCAAAGGAAATTGAGGTTGAAACTCTGAAATAAGCACAAAGTAATTCGGAGGATCGTAGAAGCAGTGGCCGGCCAGGAAAACAGCAGATTTAAGACACATTTAGCTTATTAACCTCTGAAATTGGAAAATGTTCAGCAGTTCCACGTAGGGAACTGCGCAATCAAAAAAATGTGATACCTGGGTCACAGAAGACTAGAGATGACACATGGGACGTTGGTTTGCTGCTTGCTGTTTATGGATTAGGTTTCTTGTCCTGGGCCCTTCGTACTACATTCACTTATTTATTTAATGTCTGTGTGTCTCTATTCAGTGCAGATTAGGTCATTACGCGACGTATACGTTTCTGTCCACTCCGTATCCGCGATCTCTCATCTGTATTATAACTGACCTCATTGTTATCCCGCATAATTCATTAACTGTGTGTATGTATAGTTATACATGTATAAATGTGTAGGTATGTACAAAACTGCACAAATGCTGTGTTTTGAGAGATATGTCTCATGAACGAATCCATTGTGAATCCAGTGTACCCATTATTTGTTTATAATATTGCTAAAAGTGGCACATTTTTAATGTTAAACTTGAGATTTTAATGTAAAAATATCCGACATATAAGTGTATTTTTACATAAAAACCAAGATAAAACCATTGTTTTCGTAATTTTAAAAGCTTTGCAAATTGTTGTTATGGCAGCCATCTTTGTTAAACAACAAAATGTGCCGGCTTGTGCTGTGCATGCTGGGAAATCTGTCTCAAGCACATTCAGTTCAGACTGTCAGAGATGAAGACCTTTGAATATGTATTAGTTTTTGAATTTGAGACTTTTTTTTTAACGCTGAGCACCTTCAAAATTGATGCCAAATTGCCATATGTATAACTTATATGTAGGGATTTTGTTTTCGTGATCATCGCATGAATCCAGCAACAGATTATTTTCACCCTAATGTAATGTAGTTATATTTGAATATAGGTCATACAGACATAAGCTTGGATTATAAAAAAAACATTGCATCCTGGATAAAGAGCATCTAGTTTGAAAAATACATCTTTCATCAACGTCAAATTGAACAAGTATATTTTAGGTTAAAAATTTTTATCTTTACAAAATGTTTGTTCAGGCTGATTGACTGAATACATTAATATCAACAAAATGAGATGTGCACAATTATGTTAAAATTATTTCTACTGAATACTTTGTTTTTGCCAATAAAATGAACGCAATTTCATCTAAAACGAATAAGATAAGATTGGTTGAAAATGTCATGAATATTAATTAGTATCACTGGTGGAAAAAAATGGATTCTTTCAATTGCCAATCAGAATTTACATTTCAGGAAAATGCTGAGAGCGAAATCAAAACTCTGAGATGCAAAATGGAAATTGAAAATAAAACCAAAACAAAGAATGGAGTGTATTTAAAATCAATGGTAATTTTATTGCAATTACTTGATCATTTTTGTTTTCATGTAGATTTTTGTTTTCATCAATTTATTTTTGTTTGTTTTAGCAGAAATTGCATTTGTTTTACTGGCACAATTTTTTCTATTCATACTTCTACAGAAATATGAAAATATATATAAGTAAAATATTTTATTTTTTTTCATTCATTTTCATACCCGCTTCTTCCCACCGGGTCTGCCGGTGCCTATCTCCAGCACACATTGGGCGAGAGGCAGGGGTACACCCTGGACAGGTCGCCAGTCTATTGCAGGGCAACATTCACTCACACATTCACACCTAAGGGGAATTTAGATTATTCAATTAACCTAACCACATGTTTTTGGGGATTGTGGGGGAAACCCACGCAAGCACAGGGAGAACAGGCAAACTCCTTCCAGGAAGGTCACTGGTGAGCCTCAAACCGATAACCTTCTAACTGGAAGGCCACAGTGCTACCCACTGCGCCACCATGCCGCCCCTACTAATTTTTTTTCAATGATTATTAATTGAAGCTAAAGAAGTTTAAAAACTGGTTTACCTTTTTTAGTTGGACACAATTTAAATCAGTCAGAATATTAGATTAAGCAAAAAAATATGGCAAATTTGACCCACATTGGAAATGTATTCATTTGGTATTCATCTGGCACTGGCATATAGTAGATGGGCCAAACACAGCCTAGAGTCTGGCAGAGGTGCTATCAAGACATCAGCCAAAGATCATATGAACAGTGGAATGGGATTTGATTTTGCTGTTACTTTGGCCAGTAATGGCTTATGTGTCATTTCAGTCCAGTTATATACTGTAATAAATTTTGGTACTTGGGTTATGCAAATATAATTGTGTGGGTGAGAGATGGGTCTGATGAAAACAGCTGTATGTGGGATCGACCAACTTTGTGAACATCACAGACCAAAACCATCTCCACAGCAATTTTCATAGACCAGACCATAGAACTTCTGGCACTTTCTCAAGATAATGTGATGGGATTTCTGTCATGTGTTCATGGAGCATCTCACACACAATGGTTTGGCTTGACGACGGCTTCCTTTATCCCCTATGCTCAAGCTGTTCCCACAACAGAACAATTGGGGTTATGACCTGGATCGAGCCATTTCAATGGCAGCCAGAACCCTCAGTCAACATATTTAAACATATTTAAAATAGATTGTATTAAATGAGGCATGAAATGGTAACCAAATTATCTCTCGATATCCACTTGAAGATAGTTTAATAAAACATATATTCAGTAATTCATAAAAATAATGAAACCCATTTCTTTTGTATATATTCCATAGATCAAAATGTGGCAAAAAAATCTCCTTAACAGGATTGCAGGCATCCACACACAGAATATGTGTTTTTCTACTCACGTGTATGTGATATGTCTGTGTTGCCATTTCTGCCCTGTTAGTGCGTAGCGTCTTTTTCGAACACTAAATTTGGAGGCTCCGAACTGATCTGGCACCCCGCATCGTGGCTTCCTCATCCAGCTGAGAGATAGACAGAAAATGATTTATTAATATTTCATCATGACTCACTCCTGACATTCAGAACAGCCTGTCTGGGCTTCTAGACAGTACAAGTCTTCCCAGATCAGTGTTTTTCACATTTTTCCACTCAAAAAAGTATTATTTTGGTTTATTTTTAAATCTTTTTATGCTTCACATTCAGACTGTGAGTCCACCAAAAACCTCCCAGGGTAAGAAATAGAAGCATCTTGTGTTTTTATTAAGTTTGAGTTGTTGGTTTCAAAGTGACTGTTTTTAGAAAAGCAGTTCAGACAGAAAAAAAAGAGAATCTTCCTCACCTTATGGTGACATCACTTTGGGAAGCAAGGAGAAAACAAAACAAAATGAGAACACATTTTGTGAAACCGCAAGTAACCCAACACGATTCCCAGCAAATATCAGTGGAAGCCCATTTCTACCAGATAAAAAAAGTGCCTTAAAAAGTCAATTTTTTTTACATTTTATCTCAACATTTTGACTTTTATTCTGAAACATTTTAAAGTTACCAAATAAAATGCAAAATTGTAACTTTTTAAGGTATTGGGTTTTTTTTTTCAACAAATTTGGAGACCAATTTAAGCTGAAAAAGAGATTGTTTATATTTTTGTCAAATTCCGCACTTTAAAAAAAATTTTGTCATCACAAAACTAATTTGCAATTTTAATGAGAAATAGAAATGAAAAATACAAAATAAAGACTCTTTTTAATACAGAATTTTATTTAAAGATTATGTTTTTGGTCTTTATTTTTAACAGACATATAGAAAGGAGTGTGAGGGGGAAACATAATTTTCCTCAGTATCAAACCAATGACATGCTCACTTTTGTGGAGTTCACATCACTTTCTCAATGGTGCTTAAGGACTTGTTTGTGCTTTGTGATGTTAAAAACAGCATACTATTAAACTTATGACCCAGAGTTAATTGCAGCATTACTGGGAGACTGAGCAAGGGTGTTAGTGCCACTCACTCCATTGTGTTCTGATCCAGTTCACCGGTGATGTTAAGGCCGTAGAGACGCTGCATGGCAGCGATAGCAGACTGCAGAGTCTGTTCTGACCGCAGGACGGACATTCTGGGGTCTGTAGGAGGGAGGTAGCCATACCTTTGCAGCCAATCCTGAGAAAGAAGGAAGCTTTGCATTAAACAAAATAAACAGTTGGTTATTGTGTCTGTATGTAATGTACTTTTGTCAGATTCGATCAAGGCGCATTTCAGTTTTATACAGTTGCATTAAAGTTCAATGAAAGATATGATCATTGAAGTTCTTTAAATACTACCAAATATTAAAATGCGAGTTGCTGATGTTGACGGATGTTTTTTTAGTCCAACAACTAAAACCTGACATTTGCACATTTGGTAGACACTTTTATCCCAAGCAACACTTTGTTTTCCCAGGGGTCTGAACACATGATCTTCTTTGCTTGGCTACGGCTCTACTGACAGAGCCACAATGAAGCAAGGACATGTCTTGGTTAAAAATTGGTTATTACTTGGGATTTTTTCTTTATTCAGAAGAGTCATTCTGAATCTTTTTGAGAACAGGATTTCATGATGATTGAAAAACAATATTTATAAAATATCCTCTATAACTCATTTATAACTTGTTTGGTTTTTGGATACATCCTTTTCATTCCGAGGTTGGTTTTCTATTGGCTGTCAACAATCCAGGTTTGTCTGAGTTCTTCATGACCATGTGACCATTTAAATGTTGTTTTTTAACTTTGCTTTCAAAATGTAACTAAATATTAACTTTAACTGTCTCCGATAAGAGTGGTGAATCAGGCAATGATTCGTTCGTAATAAAAATGGCTATGATGTTATAAACCTACAATTCATTTTGTTGAATATTAAGAGTACTTGTTATTAGCCTTGTAAGGTTTTTTTGAACCTTTCATCTGTGAGAACCTCCTGATCGCACACCAACTCTCAGATGATCCAATGTTTAAAAATGAAAGCAAACAAATGCACCAAGTAAAACAGGCACAAAAGCATCGAAAAGAAAAGTAAAAACAGCTCAACTAACCTAACTCATGCTGTCAGTTTTGTGATGCAACCATTAGCAGATTAAAAAGAAGCTTGAGTTTGTTTTGAAGAGGTTTTCTCATTAATGCCAAAGAAGCAGTAGGAAGTACTTACACCGATCCTCTGCTGACCCATCTGCTGCCTGCAGCCAACAGCCAAATGCATCACAATGCTACAAACACTTTATGGCACTGTGAGTATCTCTGTGCTTGTGTGTGAACATGATTCATAACCTCTAGTTATTCCCTGCATACAGTACGAAAACACACTTGTCCTAATGTGCCCTTTTCTGGAGCCACTGTGGGTTTCCTGCATTAAAGAGACATACACTATATACACACACAAACAAATACATGAATCGCGGGTATTAAGTGTCAACTAGGGATGCAACAAAGCTCATGGTTTGGTACCTACTGCTGTTTCTAATCACGTTTTTTGGCTCTGTTCGGTTCTGATGGCTTTGCAAATTGTAGTTTTTTAAATCATTCATAAATAATGGGCATTTGATAGAATACACTTTATTTTGCTAAATCAAACATCAAGGCACAACTACAAAAATGTTCACTTTAAAGTAAAACAATAAAATAAACAGCTTTTAGCGCAGGAAGAGCGGGATTTAAACCAGGCAAAATGTACGGGTACCTAGGGGTCCTGAAAGCAGGAACAGCTGTCTGAAGCTGACACTCATGTTTAAAATCTTTCCTTTACATAATTACATCTGATAAAACATTGCTGGGGCAAGCTGAAATGTCTTGGCAGCGTTGAAGGCGTCTCCTCAAAGCGGCTGACAATTCCTCCACTGGCTGAGTTAAATATGAGAAGTCCCTCCTCTAACTTTAGCGCGGAATAAATGTATTGTGACTAGTAGTAAATATATTTTGACTGTTTGTAAAGACATTTAGAGATATCTTCAATTGTAATTGCCCTAGTAAGAAAGTGAATTTGAGATATCTCCAATTATTTATTGACTATTCAAAACTCAATTGAAGATATCTGATGTTAAAAGGGCTTGCCACACGTCGGCCATATTTGTACACCCAGTGGTGCGCGCTGATGTCATCGCCCATCTCTGCTCGTCAATCCTACCATAGCGCGGATCGTAAGAAGCAGGTAAGCAGCTGCATTGTGCCAGCTATTATTACTAATGTGGGGGCAATCTTACTAGCTATTATTAGTAATGTAGTGACAATGTTACTGGCTATTATTAGTAATGTAGTGACAATGTTGTTGGCTATTATTAGTAATGTAGTGACAATGTTACTGGCTATTATTAGTAATGTAGTGACAATGTTACTGGCTATTATAAGCAATGTAGTGACAATGTTACTGGCTATTATTAGTAATGTAGTGACAATGTTACTGGCTATTATTAGTAATGTGGTGACAATGTTACTGGCTATTATTAGTAATGTAGTGACAATGTTACTGGCTATTATTAGTAATGTAGTGACAATGTTACTGGCTATTATTAGTAATGTGGTGACAATGTTACTAGCTATTATTAGTAATGTAGTGACAATGTTACTGGCTATTATTAGTAATGTAGTGACAATGTTACTAGCTATTATTAGTAATGTAGTGACAATGTTACTAGCTATTATTAGTAATGTAGTGACAATGTTACTAGCTATTATTAGTAATGTAGTGACAATGTTACTAGCTATTATTAGTAATGTAGTGACAATGTTACTGGCTATTATTAGTAATGTGGTGACAATGTTACTAGCTATTATTAGTAACGTGGTGACAATGTTACTAGCTATTATTAGTAATGTATTGACAATGTTACTAGCTATTATTAGTAATGTAGTGACAATGTTACTGGCTATTATTAGTAATGTAGTGACAATGTTACTGGCTATTATTAGTAATGTAGTGACAATGTTACTGGCTATTATTAGTAATGTAGTGACAATGTTACTGGCTATTATTAGTAATGTAGTGACAATGTTACTGGCTATTACGGTATTACTAATGTGGGGGCAATGTTGCACTGGAACAGTGATTGTGATAACGAATGGTGGACTTTAGAGTGATGAGTGGGGGGCAAAGAAAAAACATACCGGTATGTTTGTCTTGTTGTTGTTGTTGTTTTTTTACTGATCCAAAATACGGTACATCCGATCTGACATAGAATTGTTCTTAAACTGCTGTTAACTTTTACACAGTTGATACAAAATATTTTACTACAGTATTTGTTTCAGTTTTTTTTCTATATCTTTCTCATTTAAAATTGGGTGCGTCTTATATGCCGGTGCATCTTATACAGCGAAAAATACGGTAATTCAAACATTGGGAACTCATTCTCTAAATGTTTAACCTTTTGCTAGAAACAGATTATCCCTTGTTGATATTAATATATTGATATTAATGAGGTCAAGAGACAAATTCCGTATCTGAATTACCATACAATGTAGTCTGTACTACAAAGATGCTGCGTCATAAGATTGAAAAGTACATTGATGTACAATAAAATTAGCGAGTTTTAGCACATGGTAATAGCTGTCTAGCCAACTAAATTGCTACTGTGATTTTTTGCCTTTTAACCACATTCCTAGTGTGCTGTCGCTAAATGTTAGCATGGATTGCTTTTCTGGATATGATGTGTAATAAAATAGCCTAGTTTTAGCATGTTGCTAACATGTGTTTAGCTGTCTATCCCATTAAATTGCTACTGTGATTTTGTTCCTTTTTCTTTAAGGACAATCAGCATTCATTTTCATATTTACACCTTTTATATCTGCAAACGAGCTGCATCTGAGCAATGAAATGTTAAGGGCCAGCTGGAATATGTGGGTTAATACACACACAGAGCTGCCAACTAGGACAACTAAACTGAGAATTTACTCACAGACATCCCCCTGCCAACTGGTGACCTTCACCTCAGGCTCATGGCACATCTGCCTAGAAAAGAGGGACACTGTACCAATACACCCGTATCTACACTCACTGTCAGCATGGTGAAGCTACAGTTTCATTTGGTATCTCTAGTTACCCGCAAAGGAATCATGCTTTCAAATGGCACAGGCATTTGGCACTGAAAGTCAGACTTCATGAATAAAAATCAACATGAGTGTTGTTGAAATGGGATCTAAGGGAATCTATGGTGATTCAGGTAACAGCTTTCTGAGATGTTTAGAAGCACGCAAACCCAATGGTTGCAAAAGACCTAAATCCTGGGAAAATCTACTGCTGCATTAAATAGAACTTGATTCTGTTATTGTGACTGATTCTTATTGTATTTTGCGTTGCCTTGTTCAGTGTTACTGTAAAAATGAAGTCTAAAGGGTATGTTGATGTCCCATCCGGGCACAATGAAGTTTTGAGATAAAAAAAAAAAAAGTTTAAATATTAAAAAAAAAAAAAATTTAAAAAAAGTGTAAAAGGAAAACGTTTTTATATGTTAATAGTTCTAATTATTGTTTTTTTTTACTTATTTATTAATTATTGTGACATTTTTAAAAAATCCTTTTTTGTCAAAAAAATAAACGTAAAGACTTATGTTTGTTCCACAATTTACTCGTAGGCTCCTGTTAAGAATTAGAACTTTTTTCTTTAAATCAACTCTATTTAGCATGTTAGTGATTTCCATATCAATCCACTCATATCGGAACAGAAACAAATGAAATCAACAAAATACGTTGAGGGGTGGAGAATTATCAGTGTGTCTGTTCTGTGTTACTGTGCCTTTAAGGATGTTTGAGGCCTACTGTTTCCCAAGGGACAGCTACAGCAGTTAGAAGAGCTTTTGTTTAGAATTTGGTTGGGTGCAGCTTCACCAATTTTAAAACCATTTGATAGATATGCTAAGGTATATATTATAACAAAAAAATAATGTACATTTTAGGTCATTCGATTACATTAGCATCATGATATCATGTTCTAGCACGTTTAGCTAGGCGCTAGTGTGTATGTGATCTTATTTTAGTTATAGCTCTCAATGTAGTACACAGTACAGACTTTTATTGGTTTTGTGAAGAAGCTGCCCACTGCTCTGGATGTGAGTGCATGCTGTGTTTCTACTTCCCTGCTGAAGTGCACACATTCCTAGCGTGAGTCACTTATGTTTTCTAGCATTTTGCTAGCATGCCTCAGAACATTGCTACAATGTTTTATCTCATTCCAAGCATGTTTTAGCAAATTTCTGAAATATAGCAAGAGAAATTTAGACATCGAGAACACAATACCCTCACAATATTTCAAATTAATTCTAGCATTTACAAGTTGGTGAAACTGCATAGCATTGCTACTGTAGTGTTTACCTGTTATTGAATTCTTACAGTTTGTTAACTCAAATCTGTTTATTGCCTAATGTTAGTTCATTTGTAGCCTGATTTTTTTTTTCAAATACACACATTTAGATTGATCACATTAGTGAAAAACAGCGTTGCTGAGTAGGGTAGACATGATGTTGTTTTCATCACTGAACCACGGCAGTGAACTTTCAGAGCTGATGCGCTTCATGGATCACTTGCTAATAAGCCAAACGAGGCCTAATTAGCCTCATAGAAACATCAAAGCTGCATTCTAAAGGCCGTCCGAATGCTTCATTAGCAATGAGCCACCATCAGAGAAAGGATGTGTGACTATGGCAACACCTTTAGATGATGTATAGTGCACAAAGAAATATGTTTAGGTTAGACGATTTAAACGAAAAATACTTTTATAATCCCTTAATTTTGAGTAGCACTTTCTTCATGTAAAATTATTTGTTTGCAGTGGAATGTTTTGTCAATTTTAAACTGTGAGACAACTTGAGCATCCCAACCAGCTAAACTACTGCCTCACACCTAAGGTGAATTTGGAGCAGTTCTTTCACTTAGTTACACGATTAGAGAAAGGAAAAAGCCTTCTTGATGATGTTTTTAGCATCAAACATTTCTGATATTCTTTTTACACTAGTAGAATAAAACCTTTTCAGACAGTGTGGGACTGAAACGGATTGAAGGTAGACTGATATAAGCACTTTAATTCTCTGTGATTAATTAACCATAAAGGCTTCTCAACACCCGCTTTCTGTTGCGCTGAACAAAATTGTCTACATATACTTGGTTATTTAAAAAAATGAGTATTTTATTATGTTGTCTGTCCACACATAAACACAGTGGTGAAAATGTAGGCCAAGATTATTGATATTTAAAACAGTCCGCAGCAGGGAT
Source organism: Danionella cerebrum (assembly GCA_007224835.1). Taxonomy (NCBI): domain Eukaryota; kingdom Metazoa; phylum Chordata; class Actinopteri; order Cypriniformes; family Danionidae; genus Danionella; species Danionella cerebrum. The sequence continues at coordinate 4,323 of SRMA01025383.1, read as the reverse complement.
GCATGTAGACAGTGAAAGCAGTTTTTTTTTTGAGTTTGGCAGGTGGGGTTTGTCGTAGTCATCATGCTCTGTCAATTCTTAGTATTTGCTAAGTATTGTATAGTATGTTTAGTATTTGCGCCTGTGATACAAACTTCAATGTTAAATACTCGTTTTATAAAAACCCTGAATCAACTGCTTGTCTTTATAGTATTTCAGGGTTTTTAAGTGTACATGAAGTTGCAGTTTTTTTTGAACGGATGTGTAGACGCTAGGTTTTTTCAGAAGTTCGACCATCTGAATCTGCCCTAAGGTAGTGCGCATCTGTGGTGGGTTCGAATGCACGGCTAGCTGACTGGCTCGGATACTGACTGCCCATGAAGGGTGAAGGGGAGGTAGTTAGTAAAAAAGACGCTGGTTCGGACTGTGTCAAGGAGGTGAAGGATTGGTTCGGAATATATGGATGGAGGTTGATGGAATAATAAAAGTGTGCGGCACCCCCAGATTAACTCCTCCTGAAAAACGTTTAGGAAACTGTTCAAAGCACAATTTGAAAACAACCTGGGTACATGTGGACATGGCTTACAACAAAAAAGGCAAAAAGCAAAGGGCAAATATCAGCCAGAAAGAATGAGAATGGGGAAAGGTATTTAGCCACTACTTACAGAATCGTTGTTCTGCTAATTTCCATTTAATTTCCCCAGTTGTCTATGTTTCAGAGGAAACTGACACGCAGTGTTTTCACAGTGTTACATCTTTGATTCACAGTGTAACTTCCTAACATCTTTGAATGTTGAATGAACTGTAAACACGCCAAAAGTTACCAATGCTTCTCATTCCTTAAACAACCATAACAAAATTTATTCACAGTGTTTCTTCCTAACTGGAGGGATTAGAAAATCCCCAAGTGTGATTGTTTGCATTTGGATAATTATTCTCTTTCTCTTTATTATTTATTTATCTGAAGAGAACACATACATTTCTAAAATATAGCCACTCATGGAGCTCTCGCTAAAAATGGATCATTTGGACACAAAGGCTTTTGCTGAGCTGTGACACCAGACACATCGGATCTCTTGCGTCACTCATGCTTAAGTGAGTGTAAGAGTGTGGGTCAGGGCTATCGCTCTCTGGTCTCTGTTTTCACACGCAATAAATAATTCATTCAGACACATACCAAACCATCATATCGTGCATAGGATCTCCATGGCTACTCCCTTCGTCTCATGCCCTCCATCAACAACAGACGACTGTTTTGGCCAAATGTCAGAGAATGCCACAGTTGAAGAACGGATCTAGCATGCTTTTAACCTTGAAGCCCAGTTCCAAACACAACATTTTTGTTCATTCTGTCCAGAGAATGCTTTATGTTTGATTCTTGTCCAGAAAGCAACACTGCGCGCTGCACTTGTGTGTTTTAATATAAAAATATTACCTTGAATTAAAGCAACCCTGAGTAAAATGTCCTATTTTTTTATTTTAATTAACTAATAAATTTACTAAAATATTAACTTTTATTAGGGGTGTAACGGTTCACGGTATGTATTGAACCGTTTCGGTACGGCCTGTTCGGTTCGGGACACTTGCGTACCGTTTCGGTATTCTGTATTTTATTAAATGATATAAATGTATTATCAGCGCGATATTAAGCGCAGTGCAACAATGTTCCTAGGCGAGTTTCCGCACGGACGCTATTGACTGACGAGCACGAGCGCGAGAATCATATCAAAAGCGAAAGAGAAGCCAGAGCTTGAAGACCCTCTCACCTCACTACAGTCTCCTGTTTGGGAACACTTTGGCTTCTCTGTTAAAAGACATAACGGGGATAGACGAGTGGATAAATTAAAAGTTGTATGCCGACATTGTTCCACGGAGATCGGGCAGGCAACACATCTAACATTTTCTACTGCTGGAAATATTATAACCAGATCTATGCTCTCTTCAGAAAATGTGGATAGGTTAATCTATCCTAACTAGTTGCAGTATTTCATTTTTTATTTAAAAAAAATGTGTTTTCTTAATAAAGAGTGCAATTAATTTAAAATATCACCCAAATGTGTCACTTTTATTTATTTTATGCAAGAATTCTACTGTGTATTGGCAGCTTTTCAAAATAAAGATTATGTAAGTTCTTATTGTTTTGTACCGAACCGAATGAACCGAACCGAACTCTCCAAGACACTGTACCGAACCGAATACGATTTTAGCGTACCGTTACACCCCTAACTATTATACATTTTGATTTGACATTAATACATGTTAGCAAAAAAAAGTAATAATTAAGTAAATAAGTACAAGTCTCCTATTGGATGATTACTGAATGGGAAATTATCTTTCATCTGGCAAGATATTTAACCTCAACTGGTGCATTGAGATTGCAATGGACTGGCGACCTGTTCAAGGTGTACCGCCGCCTCTCGCCCCAATTTAGGCTGGAGATAGGCACCAGCAGACCCCTGTGACCCCTAAGGGGAACAAGTGGATTAGAAGTTGAATGAATAAATGGTGCAATGAGTTGCTTCTAATTCTTTAAACAACCATATCGAAAGACATGGGAGGGTTGTTCATAAAACATCTTTCAGAAGAAGGCAATCTGGACCCTAATGTCCCATCAATTATCATATTATCCCAAGTAATTAAGCAGTTTCAATCGTACTCCAATTCGACTTAGTCTAAACCTGTGTTGCCCCACCTTCCACCTCTTCTCCCCACAAGCAGGATTATCTGGGACATATCCGAGTAGACAGGCTTTATGTTCGTACCCGCTCACGAACCATACTGGAAACATCTAAGGAGATTGCAGAATCACTGAAATTGGGTTAAGAACTGTCCAACTCATTAAAAATAACTGGAGGAATAAATGTGGCCACAAATCCTTAATGAACGTGATCAGCGACACTTAAATGTTTGATCAAATCTAATCAAAGAAAAATAACAGTACAAAACAGGGCTATGATTATTAGTAAGAGTAAGAGCACTCACACAAAGTGAAGGGAACTCTAAGAATTGGGACTGAGCCGCTGTGTAGCCTTAACCTCTTAAGCCCTGAGGCCTATTTTCCGAAAATCCTATACTTTTACTTTTTAAGGCATTTCTCAGCTTTTACAAGGCCTAAACTGCAAATCTTGGTATCAAAATGAAGATAGGTTCTTGGGGAGTGGTGTGGATGAGTTAATTTGACAGTCAAGAACACTGGGTAAGAGTAATTGATGTTGGAATGGCCAAAAAATGAACTCCGCCTAAAAAAAAAACACATGTTTCCTCCAATATCTCCTTATTTTACTTATAACGAAGCAAATAAACACAATCAATTGTAACCACTACATGTCAAGAACATCTGTAGCAAGTTTGGTGTTCATACTACAAGAAACTAATATTCTGTAAAGGTTTTGATTGAACAAAGTTCAGGCGTAATCCATGTTGGCACAGTTTGGCACAATTTGGCACAATGATTGAAATATGGAAAAAATCTTGTCCAAAGCTTCAGCTACGTTCATAGTCTTCTTTTCTTGCTTACGGGACATGATTTCAGCAAAAAAAACTCCTAAAGAAACGCTGTAAAGGGGGGTAGAAGCTCATTTACGCCATCTTGCTGCGCTTTTGGGAACGTTTCACTCACAAACGCTTTGACGTCGAGCTTCTTCGTGTCCCTACCCCCCTGACCATCTGTCCAATCCAGAAGATCTATATATCGACGGAAAGCTCTGATTCTATGGAAACCAATCAGCTCAACCATTTGGAGACTGACGGGATCGCCGACGAATCACACGACGCGCAGCGTGGAGAGACCACCTCTTACACACGGGGAGTCATTCCATATTTGGTGACGTAATGACGCCACAGAGCTACAGAAATAATCCAAAATGGCGTTTGCGCGAAGCTATCGACCGGACATAACAACAAACGGACTTTTATTGCTATGAAAATAACTTTTTGTTGAAAAAACGGCAAAGGTAAGACAAGATTTACATGCTTGCTTGGTTTTCGCTGGCGATTTTTCGTGGAACTTTCGCTCCCTGCTCTGAAATACTTCATGCAATGTAAATGAGTTGCATATCGCTGGATTCTGCTGGTTGTTAGCTTTCATTTTATGCCATGGTTTTGGTGTTTCCGTTTATATTGTGGATACATATCGCACATAAACAAAAGCGTGGTCATGAATTATACTCCGGACATGTTGTTGTTTATTTGCATGGCGTTCGAGCTGTGGTTAACGGATATGAAATTGAATTAGATACGTTTTTAGAGGAGTTTCAGCTGAACACAACAGTATTTAATATGTGTGGGTTATTCTCAGGGTTCGTGAGCTATGAGTGAAAATGTAACGCACAAGGGGCAAGTCCC
>SRMA01025382.1:177697-198799 GCA_007224835.1 Danionella cerebrum | reverse complement strand
TGTTGGTATGCCATTTTGTTGTAGGGAACAAGGAAGAGAGGGAAGTTTATAAAAGTCAGAATGATGCTAGATCATTCCATTTAACAACGGTTAATGCAGCCTTCAGAATCCTCTGATGTCGTAGTCTCTAGAGGCTTTGAAGGCTGTGTCCCCAAAGGGATGCAGAACTTGGATTGGGACATAGCTACTGTGTATGTACATTGTGTTTAATTTAATGTGGTCCTTGTTGGCTAATATCGCGCTAATGATAAATTTATATTATTTAATAAAAAAAAAAAAAAACGAAACAGTACGCAAGTGTACCGAACCAAACAGGCCGTACCAAAACGGTTCAATACATCCGTGAACCATTACACCCCTAATATATATTGTTTTTATTCTAGATTTTCAAGCAAAAAGATAAAGTTAAAGACTTTAATACAGGCTTTTGTACAGGATCTGAAAACTCTGCACTAATTTTGGAGAATTTTGGAAGAACAAGAATATTCCAGATATTCCGAATTTTATATTAAAACATCAATTAACAATTGAGTGCAAACCAATGTCCGTAAAACATGCAGATTATATTTAGATGGAAAGACAGAATAAGAGAATCTGCATACTTTAAGATATTTAAGAGTAAAATAAATTATTGAAAAAATCAAAATATTGTGAAGCATCAACAGGGGAAATGCAAACCTGGGTTATGGACAAAATAAAAAAAATTCTTCTTCAAGATGGCAGCCATATTTTAATTGACTGTCAGTCTTTGATCTAGAAGTCTCTGCATGTTATGTAAACACCTTTAATATGTCTCATTCACAAAGCTCAATGTATTAAAATATTAAATTACTAAATGTTTTTATATATAGATATAAATATAGTAAAACTGGACTATATTCCACACCCTTGCCATTTACATCTGTACCTCACAACAGCTTCTTTACATGACATTTAGCTGTTTTAGATTCACAGGTGTGTTCAAGTAATCTCGAAATCTGGCTAGCGTAACTATGCCACTGGCACAGCGTTACGATGACGTGAGGGGCTCAGGCAGAGTGTAAATTGGATTCAGAACCCTTAATAGAAGCCATCACAGAGCTCGGCACTGAGAGCGATGTCATCAGTAGAATATCAAACAGAATATGGTGGGTGCGATATAGGGAGGCTTTGTGTGAACAATGGCACATGATTTCCTTTGGCATGGCTCTGACTATTTCCACTGTAGTCGCTGTAAGTCTGCAGTGCTCTGATTGACTTGGATGGAAAAGGAAGGCATCAATAATTAAATGTAGCTGAGGGTGAAAGAGATAGATATGATGCATCTGAGCTTACTCTGCACCGGCACGGAGCGCTCAGGACTGCAAGCATTGATCTGACTGGCCAATAATCCAGCACATGGGTCAAAAGTTTGCAAAAGACTGGATCCTTAATTTTCCCTCCAAGCCATATATGTTCCTAAGTTGCTGCGTTTATATTTCATAGAGTAGAGGCTCAAAAAATATTAATAATGAAAGTGATTGAATGATATGTTAACAGCTCAAAGAAAGTCATTGTTTTTCTATGAGCTGTTGTTTTGCCGTGTTCCCAATATCCTAAATGGTAAGACAGTTGTTTAGGCATTTGTATAATTTTATCATCCAACTATAATTTGCTGCCTGGAGAATCTGAAGGATTTCATTATATTCTGACTATAAGCTCCACTTGTGTCAGTTACATTTTCTCTTTCTAAAGAAATTGTCCATGCAGCCAATATAAGAGTCTGGCCTTGAGTTACTTTTCATAGCCTCCCTCCCTCCCTTCCTTCCTTCCTTCCTTCCTTCCTCCCTCCCTCCCTTCCTTCCTTCCTTCCTTCCTCCCTCCCTCCCTCCCTTCCTTCCTTCCTTTCTTCCTTCCTTCCTTCCTCTCTCCCTCTCTCCCTTGCTTCCTTTCTTCCTTCTTTAATGATTGACCTCCCTCGTGAAGGTCTTCCTTACATGCACACTGTTCTTTAGCTGTGCTTGGGTTTTTCACATTAATTGAAGCTGCTGATGAAGGAAAATCCTTGACAGTTCAGTGAATTTAAGATTTCAGCTGGTGTGAAAAAGAGTACAAACATTTTTAGATATGTATAATCTATATATGTGAGCAAAATTCCACCAATGAAATCAAACGTGCTAATGATAATCGATCACACATAGGTTGAATCAAGTCATGAACTGTGTATTTGCCGATCCCAACATCTGTTTTGAATTACGCAGGAATGATAAAACCATTTCATTTGACAGACCCCAAATTCATGGCGTCAATGCCATTTAGTGATGAAAAGAAGGAATAACCCTTGGAAGTACAAGACCTGTGATATGGCTTTTGTTTTGTTCTGGCACAAGAAGGTTCGTCTGTTTTGTTTTTTTGTTTTTTTTTTGTAGAAGAATAAAAACTGTTTGTAGCCTGGGGGTACATGATGTTCTGCTAAAGTTATTTTTGAAGATGCACATAAAACTTGCAATGTTTAGGATCTTGTCAAAGTGTGTTAAGTGTGTTAACTTTCGAAAGATGTCCAGGTAACCCTAATACAGAACTGGCAGAAACCAGTGGGACTCAGGTACACCCTACTTGGAGAAATTGCCAGAAATAGTCCTCATGGAAGAGTAGAAGAGTAGAATCCAATCACTAATGTGGAAACAATGCCAAGCAATTATGCCAAAAACTGTGATGCAGAAAAATGGCATTAGGTGCTCTGTACTGATGAGTCAAAATTTGAAAAATTTGGCTGCTGAAAGGAGATGGAGATTAGACCAGGATCAATGGTTTTCTTGATGCTGATAAATACAGGCAGATAATTAGCCATTATGCAGGATCATCAGTACGATCTTACTCTGCAGCAGGGCAAAGACCCCAAAGCTAAAGTTGTTAAGAACTATCTTCATCATAAAGAAGAACAGAGCCTCCACAGAGCCCAAATCTCAACATCATTGAATCTGTCATTGAACAGAAAGTGTAGTCTATTTTCTGATAGATGACATAGGGATATATAAAATTTTACTGTATATACTGGACATGAAAGAATGAGGACTCACTAATCAATTGTTATGCTAACTGTTTTCATTTTGTGCACTTCTAATAGCTAAATTAAAACATTTATAGTTATGTCTGTCAATTCCAATTGATTTAAAAATCTCTAAATGCTAGAACAAACTGTGAAAATTGATTATTGGGATATACAATTCTGTCATTTCTATTTGTTAATTAAACATGATTATCTATAGATCTATCTAATTCGTTTTCAGCCAATTAGTGAGTGAGATCTGTGTCTTTCTGAAGAGCTTGACAGCTTCCAATTAAAGACCTTATTCTCGACAGGGAAATCTCTATCTAATGGAACTCTCTCCAGGTTTTAATAACACAATCTGGTCTGTGAGTCCTCTTTTCCTCATATTAATGTGTGTCATTTGTCACCATGGCATGAGCAGAAGGCAGTTAGTCTGTTGAGCACATGTGAGGATTATAAAAGGGCACCACACAACTGTTATTAGGATATGTGCGAGATATGAGTGCCATAGATGCATGGAACCCTGGACGATGTTCCACGTAGTTTCTATATACTGTGTTGCTGCTAATAGTTCCTTCCTTATGCATTTTGTTGAATATCCCAAATATGAAATTATTGATATAGTGGTGCAAAACTGGGCTGTTTTGCCCAATTAACTCTATTTTAGTTTCATCAGTCAAAGCTCCTTATTCCAGAATGAAGCTAGCTCCTTCAGATGTATGTTAGCATACCTAAAGTGACAGTTTGTGGCGAGTGCAGAGAAAAGTTTTTTTTTTCTGGTTTAATTGTTCATAAAGCATCTCCTTGTGTAAAGTCGGCTGGATAATTTAACGATGCACAGAAAGATGGTGTTATGGGTCATTGGAGTTGGTCAGTGGGGTGACTGTGACTGTGATTTGGCTTATCTGAGATTTTTCTTAGTCTGCCACTCCAGGCCTTAACTAGAACAACACTTCTGGTCTTCCAATTCCTCACAACTAAGAGCTTAAATCTCTGAGACAGCTTTCTGTATCCTTCCCCTAATACATGGTGTTCAACAATCAATGTTTTCAGGTCATCTGAGAAGCTCCCATTCCCTTTTTTAAGAAGATGCAAAGAGGAGAAACACAATTTTGGGGTTCTAAAAATGAAAGGTATTGAAATAAATAAAAAGACAAGGGTGCCTGGGCACATTTTCTATAAATCATATTAACTTTATTTCACTGCTGAAATATCACCTAAAAGATATATATCTGAAACTATAATAACTGAAATTTCTTAATCAGACTAATGATTTATAAAGGAAATTCACGGTAGGTGCCACAACAAGCAAATTATGACCTAAAGTATTGCTTTTAACAACATAGAGGAGTATGTTCTGTATGTGTAGATAGTCACCCTCGGCTCACTCATCCACAATTCTCTTTAGGGTTAGTTTGGTATTCTGCTGTTTGACCCATTACTCTATTTACTTTCCTCTCAGCTTTTTAAAGCTTTTAAAACTGTTTTCACTAGCTTCCAGCAAAAACAGCATGAATCTATTAGAAAATTAAGCTGTGAGAGATGATGCAAGACGTAGATTTCACAGAATTTCACAGCAGTAGTCATAGACACTAATCTTAAATATGAGAAACCGGTCTAAAAATGTTGAGGTTTGTGGTTTTAACCAGTTAAAGTTCTCTTTACAGGCAATGTCCTCAGTTCAAAAGGGTTTCATTTCCTTCTCTTATTAATAGATGTTATGTAAGGACAACATCAAACAGTTGGACAATAAAACTATGATGTCACATATTTTAAATGAAGCTAAATTATTGTCTTGTGCATATTTTGTTTCTGTCTTTTGCCAGGTTTTATGAACACATACATAAATATAACTGTAAGCAGCAATACAGGACAAATCATCCACAAGGCAAAACGTGCAACAGATAAACATTTTAACGCAATTCTGGAATAAAACTAATTGGATTCAAACAGATGATTTTGAGACAAACTGCTAGGGAGATACAGGCAGAATAACCAATTTTTTAATATCTTCGGACCATTAGAAGGTAGACCACCGACACACTGTAGGCAAGCTCAAGTTATCGATGTTTGTACAAACTGCAAAAACTGTCACAAACTGTAACAAACTTATATAATATGTTCGGGTAGGTATTCTTCCCACTCGTGAATGTTTCCCTCTCGTCTACATCTCTCATCCACTCCGCCTTTCCTTTTAACACCCTCCTGTCCTGATGTAATTAATGCAAACTGGTCCATGGGAAAAATAAATAATGAAAATAACTACATAAATTTACTGCTTCCATCCAGAGAAAGATAACTATCCCCTCTATCCCCTCGAGTTGCTTCTATCCCCTCAAGATAACAAAACTGTCCAGCTTAAATGAAGCACCTACTCCCCCATAAGGTGGCTTTTAGGCAGGTAAAAATAATAATAATAAAAAAAGTTACAGATGTTAAAACATATACCTTGTTTGGTGTAAACAGTGTTGCAGAGTTATAGCTTTCTAACAATTTTGACAAGTTTTGTGTAAGGAAAATTTTCCAATTATTCAATAATGGTTTGACAAATCACAAATAAAAAAAAATCTCATTCGGCATAGTTATTAGATGATATGCAACAAATTTTGTGAAATTTAGTCAAACAACCTAGAAGTAGGTATCAAAAGTAGGTTTAACAATAACATTGTTGGAAAATGACGTCATACAGTCAGGTCGATTCGTCTTTAGCCAAGGAATCAGTGGAATTTCGTTTATTCGACTTACGGTTAAAAAAATTATTAGGTGTAGCATTGGCCTATTGGTGGCGCTAGACTGCTGGATTTAGAGACTCCAAATTTGGTCAGCTTATAGGTCATCGGCTTGGCTTTTTGGCCCTAAATAAACTGAGACATAGTTAATAGACACAGAGAGCTTACAAGCTATAATGTTTCATTGTTTTAAACAGATATTATACTCTATCAATAGGTTTCTTGCTTGAATAGGCGGTTAGAAAGAACCTGCTGTGATTTGTGAAGGAGTGCGTATCTGCAATTGTGTTTTTCAGTAGAGTGTGGTTCTCAGTTGTAGAGCTAGATTGTTGGAGTCTCAAGAAGCAGGGGAGTGTGACTACAGTCACGGTGAACCGACAATGGAGTGCAGAGGAAGGTGAGTATACTAGTGGAGGTGCTAGTCATATAATTGGAATATCATGAAATGGTTGATTTATTTCAGTAATTACATTCAAAAAGCGAAACTTGTGTAATGTATGAATTCATTCCGAGCATACTGAGACATTCCAAGTGTTTATTTCCAATATTTTGGATGATTGACACCTAATAAAAATCCCCAAATCTGTACCTAGGGAAATTAGGTAAGATCAATACAAATGAAGGGATTTTAAAAAACTGGCTCCTTTGCCTGAATTCCTGCAGCAATGCTGTGTGGTATGTGGCATGGAGTCAATCGGTGTGTTACTCAGGTGTTACGAGAGCCCAGGTTGCTCTGACAATGACCTTCAGCTTTTCAGAGGGTATTGCCACTTTCTCCTCACAATACCACTAAGCTTTTCTATGAGGTCATGGTCAGGTGAATCTGTTGACCAATTAGAAACAGACATATATGCTTAAACCAGGTCCAATAGCTTTGGCACCATGTGCAGGTGCCAAGTAATGGTGTAGAATGTCATCTGAATCTCTGTAAAGTTGGGAAGCAGCTGGAAAAATAAAGTGCTCTGAAACTTCCTGATAGGCAGCTGGACCGCGGAAAACACAGTGGACCAATACCATGGTTCCCTGATTCATCACTACCTTTAAAAACATTAAGCTGGACTTCAGGCAACATGAATTTTTACCTTTCCTTTCTGTCTCCAGAACTTTTTGTTTGGAGCCCAGGTAAGTCCATTCTGATTTGACTCTTGTTCAAGAGTAGCTCAACACAATCAATGGGACAGCTGAAACACGACTTACATACATCAGGGTGTGGTACATCTGCAGCCCAGTCTACTCTTTGTGTTAACTCGACATTCTTGAATGGGTTGTGTTTCACAATCCTCTCCAAGCTGCTCCTAAAGAACCTTTTGTTTGTTCACATTTTTTCCTACCACACCTTTCCTGAACCTCTCTATTTTTTTTTTTTTAAGATTTGATTTGTGACCTTTTTAGCCTTTATTTTTTGAATAGATAGGACAGTAGCTAGACAGGAAGAGATTTGGATAGACAGAGGGGGAAGGATGGGAAATGACGACAGGTTTGGGATTGAAACCTGCGTCATCCTTCACAACCGCATGTATGTATCTGGCGCACATTCCACTATACTACGGGGCCGGACCCTTGACTTCTCTATTACTGTGCTTGGGCATAGAGCATTATGAAGAGACAGCCTCCTGGGCAATGACTTTTGTGTGTTACCCCACCTGTGCAAGGTGTCAATGGTCATCTTTCTGGCAACTGTCATGTCAGGAGTCTTCCTCATGGTTGTGCAACCTACAGATCTATACTGAAAGAGCATTTAAAGGCCTTTATTAAGTGATTAGAGTGTGCCTACAAAATGGAAACTTTTCCCCATTTTCTTTAGTTTTCAGATATATTAAGGAAATAAAAAATATATCAGTCAGTTTAGAATGTATGTATGGTAGAGCAGAGCACTATAGCTATTTAATTTTACTTTTAATGTCAGTAAAAAAGTAAAACAAAAGTTTATTGTCAAGTAATATACAGCAGAGAAAATATAATTAGCAGTTCTGATTAAGTTAATATGGAAATTAGGATTAATTCGATAATTTATTTGTATTAAATTGAATTCAGAATTCAAATTGTTAGTAGTCTGATATCTTAATATCTAGCTTAAATTGTGGACAGAACTATATTCAACCTGACACATGCGGGAAAACTCAGTACCTTGAATAAACCCATTCTCACACGGGGAGAAACTGCACATAAATTCCTCACAGAGAGAGTTCCATCTGTGAGGTTGGATAGAGCATTTAGTTCACAAAGGGATGACTAGCTGGGAGGCTCCTGAGCTAGCCACTGTACCTATACACAAATGAACCTGATGAAACTATCACCTGCAGATTAACCGGATTTCAGACCTTGAAAATGTACTGATCTCAGTTCTGCACCTTGATGTAGCTGTAGCAGGTACAAATTGAGCATTACTTCTGTTAGCTTTCAGCATTCAGCAGCCATCCAACTCATTTGGATTTCACCTGCGCCCATGTTTAAAGGAGTGGAGGTATAAGAAGCTCTGTGATTTATTCTCTCAAAGGCCACGATGAAGCCGATTCAATTTCATGCTCTTTTAATTCCAAAGCAAAGTGTTAAAAGAGTGCTGAGGGTTTTTGGACACTGGGATAAAGTGAAAAAGCTATTTAACCAACAGAAGACGAGAGCATACTTACAAACTCTGAACAAAAAGAAAGCAGAAGCCCAGATGTATATGTTCTCTGACTGCAGCATAATGAGCTTCTGTGGGCTGTCGATTTCACTTACAGCACTTGAGAAGTCAGGAATTTAAAATGCATGTCCTCTTAATGAGGAAACAGTTCTAATTAAGTGAGAGTAATTCTGCTTTATTTCTCTGAAACAGAGACATGCATTCTTAATGACTGGTACAGATTATTACCTCATGCTGGTTCCAGTGTGTCATTCAGGAGAGTTCTAATTTCTGTACACAGAGAAAGTGGACATAGGTTCATTATTGTCAGTAATACTAAAATAAATGCACATATTTTTTATTCTTTATTGACCTGCATGCACTAATTTGTCTTGAAACATTGTTCCATTCACTTATTTGTATGATTCCTTTCTAAACCAGAGCAGGCATTTGGAAAATCTACTAGCTAACCTTCAGCTCTGCCATGATGACATCTGAGCTCTGGCAGTGTGTGACTCCCACTGCTCTCGTTCAATGCATGAACAGCTTTAAATCTCTGTCAGAGAATTACAAAGACCAGGAAGGGTTTCTGGTTTAAATGCAAGTCCTGGTGGATTTAGACTGATACAGAAGGGAATTAATGAGCTCTTAATTTGGTTGAACTTCAGAGCTTTCCCCAAAGGAATTTATATTTGAAAACATCATTTAACTCGATGCATTACTATGGAAGTAACTATGGAAGAATGTGTATTAAATGAAAAAATAAACGTTTTATATATAACTTTTTTTTGTCATGCCAAACTTACTGACTCTAAATCCCACTTCTTGTCAATCCTGTTAACATTAAATGATGCTCAGAGATTACAATTGACACAGGTAAAGGTTTCATCTTCCACTAAGTGGATTCTGTTAACCCCTTGAAGTCTGGGGCCTTTTTGAGCTAATTATTTTTACTAATAATACATTTTGTCATTTCTTCACTGCGAAATTTTCAAAAAGTTGAGAACTTTTTACTGTTTATGTTTATGCTAAAACAATAAAAAATAAAAAAAAAATAAAATAAAATTTATAGAAAAAATAAAAATGACCCAAAAAACAAAAAAATAACAAAACCAAAAAAAACAAAGACAAGTTCAAAACAATGTGAAAATTGTATCCAGATGAACCTCCTCTAAATTTTAAGCAGTGTTCAAATCACTTTTTGAGTCTGAACTTTGAAAAACACAAGCCTTATCACAGGTCTTGTACTTCTTGTACATGCACTGATGGCACCAATTTGGGGTTTGTAAAATGAAACTGAACAACAATCGTGTGTTTTCTCACATTTTAAGTAGAATTTAAGCTGCAAGCAGCAGTGGGTGGGCCCAAAACACAATTCATAAACTGTCTTATCCCATCAGCATATTAATCTGTTCAGATCTACAGGCTCATATTACATTTTACCATGTCCATTGGATGAAGTATGTGGGCGCTGCAGCCACAAATACATAATTTTCCTGTGCATTTCATACAGCCAGCAGGTGGCTCTATGAATGTAGTCTCACATTAGAATATCAATTGGTTCAGAATATTAGGATCATCATTTCCTTATTTTTTCATGTTCAATGAATGAAGTATATGAGAGGGATTTTTCAAGGAGGCGCTGTAGGGCCGTTTTACATGTTTCAGTCATGGTGAGGGTGTAAGATCACCATTTTTAGCGAGCTACACCATGGGCCAAAATTTGGTGAGTTTTCAAGCACTCTGTGGTGTTCAAATCTAATAATAATAATAATAAAAAAAACTAATAATAATTGAACTAAATACAATAGTGCTTCGTTGCACACTTACCTTTTAAGTGGTTATCTAAATAATAATAACCTTTTTGAAACCTACACATTATATTTTAAATCAAAATTAAACAATAGCTGGGTTGTGTCATTTCTACATAATTCAAAACTTCCACTGTGATTGTCAAATGCACCGGTGCGAGCAGATACTTCTAAGGGTGAAAATGTGCAAAATCTAAAGGTTTGAAAAAGTCTCAGTTGGCATTATGATTTAGAGTAAAAATAGACATAAACAGACAAAAAAGATCATATTCGTCATGATGTATCATGTACAGTTTAGAGAAAGGAATAGAGCAGATGTAGCCATGTATATCACATGTTATGTTATGATTGGATCTATCACTTTGCATGCCTTTATTGCTATGTGTTTCTGCACATCAGAAGGCTGAGTTGAGCTATTGATCTGCAGACTTTTCGATCTGCTAATTACCCCTACATCAACTAACACTAAGATCTGCGTGCTTGGGGACCATTAGTGATTCATTTTGTGAGCTTCACTAACTCTTATCACCACTTGATTTTGCATCCATTAATGTAAATGTCAATAACAACATAGGCACCTGTGTATTTGTTAACATCTTTACACACATGAAATGTATGATGTAAATATATAAATAGATTACTTTAATGAAATAAATTGTATCAATATAAAGGGTATTTAATGATGTTAGTTGCAGTTGCAGTTTGACTGACACAAATGCTAAAAGGATTTTACAAATCTTTAGAAGTCTCTGCATGCAGCGGTATGTGTGCCAATTACACCAGCTGTTTTGAATTTGATAGAAATTTTGTTTAATTTTGATTTCAAATGTAATGTGTAGGCTTCAAAAAGGTTACATTGATATTTTTGGTTTTAAACAAACATTACAAGAGTTATGACACATAATTTGCAAGATATTAAAATTAGAGAGAATGTGCGATCATCGTTCAGTTTCATTTTACAGACCCCAAACCGATGCCATCAGTCATCTAGTGGAGAAAAGAAAAGATAACCATTGGAAGTACAATATTTGTGAGAACAAAAAAGCACAATGACACTAAAAGTACTTAAAAACAGCG
Source organism: Danionella cerebrum (assembly GCA_007224835.1). NCBI lineage: Eukaryota > Metazoa > Chordata > Actinopteri > Cypriniformes > Danionidae > Danionella > Danionella cerebrum. Next base: position 187,567 of record SRMA01025382.1, on the reverse strand, counting down.
GAAAAGGTCTAGATGTTTTTTTTTTTGTTTTGTTTTTTTTTGTACAGGTCTGACATAGTTTTGACCTTTTATGTTTTCAAGAAATATTTAAATATAAAATGTGTGTACACTTTTATTTTGTTTCAACACCTATGATTTTTGTTATAAAGTTATAAGAAACTGTTCATTCTCTTTTTTGCAGTAAAAGACAATGGACTTCAAAGGGTTAATTCTACAGACCGTCAAAATCCAAAGAAAAGAGAAGAACATTGATGTCTACAGTTCGATGAGATTTCTTGAATCTAGGAGCTGAAATCTGAATTTGTGGGCACAATTTGTGTCTGGTAGCCCAGACTTTGGCTAAACTATGCTATTTGCTAAATATAAATGACAAGTTTTCCGTCTTCCAGTTATGTGAAAAGTTACCTTATTTCAACTTAATCCAAACCCGAAAGCTGCTCCACAGAAAGCTGCTCATATGGTAATTTGTGGGGATCATAGTGGAGACCAATTATTAAATTCAGCCCTTTATTGCCACTCAGTCTCACTGAAGTGTGTATGGTGTCAAGTCATACCTTCTATTAATGCTATTTTATAGGCACCATTGGACATTTTAAAAGTATCGATTTGGCTTCTTCAAAAACAACAAGAGCTGTGGGTATAACAAGGGATGGAAATGTATTAATCTACTACTTGTTTTTTAGTCCCTCCGCGTCTCTTTTCTAATCATAATGTTTGTTTTATTGATACTGTGGTTGCATGTATGAACCCAACAGATCCGCAGTATTCTTAAATGTCAGTTTTTCGCTACGATACTTGCAACGGGTTTGGAGAAACAGATGGAAATGATGTGCATAAACAGCAGTTCAAAAGAAAAGCAGCGACTGTGCTCGTCTGGCATCTCTCAGATGCCCATGCCAGGCTTGTTGCTCCTCTCTGAAGGTCAGAAGTCAATTGCAGTAATGTGCTCACAGCAGCCCACAAGCCTCCATTATCACGACTAATGTGTGGCTGCATTATTCGCCCACAGCCTGTGTGGCTTGAGCTATGCTCCCTTCCCATCATCCTCAGCAAGCAGGACCCTACAGTCTCATTAGAGACCGCTAGAGCCGTTGACAAAACTGCACATCTAAAAATACATAACAGTATTTCTGCTCTGTTTCTACAGCTTCAAACACTACATACATTATGGATTTAGAGGGTTGGATCTCAAATGAGTCCCCGTGGAATGAGTTCAGTGCCCCAAACATCATATGCTGTGTGCACAGAACTAGTTAACATGGTTTAAATGATAAATTATAACTTTACTAAAGGCTAATCTGTCTTTTTTGGAATTTTACGCGAACCAGATTTTTTTCTCAAAAAAACATATTTCAACGATCCAGATTCCAGAGTGAATTTTGACTGCTCTGCTCTCTGTGATGGAGGCTCATCCTCTTTCTGCAGCTCTCAATTACCTCGTATTAAGATACTTTGCACCACACAGTAAAATCCAAAGAGTTAAATTAACTCTACTCAGAGTGTATTTGGTCCCATTCTATATAGAGTTAAACAAACACAAAAAGTACACTACTATATCACAGATATGGAAAAATGTATGAATTAAACTCAATCAAATATCTCATTTTCATGGATTGTATTCGTTTTCTATAAGCTTGCTAACCCTAAATGCTCATCGTCACTCATGGTGAAAAATACACAGTAAATGTGGCAGTGTCAATCCAACACCGCTCAGATCATATATGGTCCTATTATTTTGGGGGAAAAATCACCAGTGTAAAAAATGTAGAGTAAAATGTAATTAACTCCAAGTGTTGGAAAAAAAAATACAAGGTGTAAAAAGTACACTTTTCAGTCTAGATTATATGTGTAAAAATATATGATATACACCTGAAAATGGAAAATATAAGTGCGCCAAAATCATGACCCCGCCCACAACAACTTCTGCCTCAAGGAAAGACAATGCCATTTTGTCTGGTGATGGAGAAGTATAACATCCAATGCCTTAAGTGTTATTTTTTTAGCACTTTGAGATGATAATTTAGCACTCTAAACTTTTTACACCCGAAAGATTGGGACCATATATGATCTGAGCGGTGTTGGATTGACACTGTTAAATTTACCGTGTACCTAAAAAGTCTTGTTTTAACTCTTTTAAGGTCCTTTTCTGAACAGTTAATTTTCTGCATTTTCATATGCAGATTTGGAAAAAAAGAAGAAAAAAGATTGTTCAATAACTCTATCTCAGAGTTGGTTTTACTCTATATAGAGCGGTACCAAATACACTCTGAGTAGAGTTCATTTAACCGCGTAGTTTCTCACTCTTAACTTTTCTTGCACACAACAAGCAATTCATTGCATGCTGCATGTACAACGTGACCAGGTTTCATGATTGGTATCAAAAATTCTGTGAGAAACTTAACATTTGTCGTCTTTCGGCCTTTCGAACCACAAACCTTCCACGTGTGTTTGTTCACACAAGAAATGATCTAAAGCAGGTAATTCATTCTTTTGTAGTTTGGGGTCAGCAGGGGGTTTCGCCTCCCATAGTTTCATTTCTCAGCTTCATTATTCACGCTGTTATGATTGGCACTTCTGTGTTATAACGAGATGCTCACGCTTCCTCTGAAACTGTTTATCAACACCTATAGTTTTCAATTATGCTAAAGAGATCCCTACTCTCCTGAGATGTAATTGAAACAAATGTAGGATTACTTGTTGAAACACATCTTTGGTTCCAGCAGGGTTTGTTATTCAAGCCAAGACAGGAATCAGCAGACAACGTGTTTCATTTTAAATGTAATTATTTAAAACAACACGTATTGATGATCTAAAAGTTCACTGGTGTAAATCCAACCTGAGGCCTCCTTGAGGGCTTTCATCCTGAAGGGTTTTCTCTAGGTTTATTACCACTCTCCAATATTTTTCTTCAGGTGAATTGGAAACTCTCCATTCCCCTTCGGAATGAATACCTGTGATGGACCAGTAACCTGTCAAGACTCCACTGTCTAACTATTGTGAGCTGGAGAACCCTCATCAAGAATGCGTGGGTAAGTGGACTGTAGTTCATATGTAGATTTTTTGTTTATATAATGTCTGGAAAAAGGCCCTTGATGGTCCGATTGGTGAAGTAGGGTAGAAGGTCGGCCTTTTGATCATTAGGGCAGCTGATATGTAGCTGATAATGGTTTTTAGTGGGGCATCTGGTGGGGCTTAATTATCCGGTAAGCTCCTCCCAAAATATCACTTAGCTCTCAGCTTTAAGGAACTTCATTAAAGATTTTCAAGTTTCAACAAATGTATCCAGGATATGTTCATTATACTCAAGATTCCTTCAATATTTTCAAGATTCATGTTTAAGACATGTCCATCATGTTCAAGATATGTCCAATACATACAAGAATCCTTAAAAATGTTTAGGATTAGTTCAATATATTCAATAATTAAAGACAATTTCAGTAAATTAAAGATTTATTCAATATATTCAAGATTTCTCCAATAAATTTATAATTTGTTCAATATTTTCAAGGTTCAGGATTTATTTTCAATATATAAAAAATTCAATAAATTGAAGATTTCGTCAATATATGGAGGATTCCTTAAATATATTCAAAATATGTTCAATATATACAATATTCCTTCAAAATATTCAAAATTCATAATGTATTCAAGATTCCCTCAATACATTCAAGATTTCTTCAATATATTTGTTAAAATAAATGTTTTATTTGTTTTAAAATAAATACATTTGTTAAATATTTTCAAGATTCCTTCAAAATATACTGAATATCTGTTCAATATATTCAAAGTTAATTCAATTTGTTCAATTTAAACAGGATTCCTTTACAATATTCAAGATTCATTAACACATAAAGATTTATTAAAAATATTCAATCAATATTCCTTCAATATATTCAAGATTTGTTCAACATTTTCAAGATTACTTCAATGTATTCAAGATTTGTTCACTATATTCAGAATGCTGTTATATTTATAGTGTTTAAATCAAAAAGTGGTGAAAAGCAATAGAAGCGCACAATACAAAGAGAATGTTGAATAACCATAATTCATGGATATGTGAAGAGCCTGTGTCCTCTCTTAAAGCTATTGAGTTGATGTGTGTCATATTTTCTAAAAGCCAGCAGTGAAGTCACTTTAAAGGTCAGTTAATGAGCTTTTTCATTTTGTGCACTCATTCCACAAAGCAGACTTCACTGAGATAGGACCCTCCCTTGAGAGTGAGGATAAGTGTGACTTGAAATAGGCAGCACTGTGATCTCATCTGAGTCTCCACATAAAGTAAGTGAAGCATGTGCCCATTTCACAGTAAAACTCTGTCTCTGTGCTGAAAGAACATGTATAATCATTTGAGCCCTTCATTGAGCGCCACACCAAATATCCTCTCATCTAGCAGGAGCATAATGAACAGTTCTGAATTCCCCATATGTGCGGTCAATTCCTTTATATGACAAGAAAAAGGTGAGACTTCCTTTCAAAGTGCTTAAGAGCACAAGAGGAATTCACCTTACAGCACAGCTTTTAAAGAGGAAATCTGGTGTTGTAAAAGAGAAAAAAATCTTTTCTGCTATATCTGTGGACATAGACAATCTTGGTGATATATTAGCTCTAGTGCAGCAGAGGACAAGTCGCATTAGGAAGTGTCAGTGATGAGCTCCGGTATCACAGCTGGCTCGGAGATTTGGTTAGGTTGCAGTAAGCCAGGACACAAAACCTTCTACTGTTTCACTGATGTAGAGGATTGTATTTCGTTTGTTCTGGACTTTGCTGTAATGGGCAGTTTTTAGAGTTCCTCTCTGCATTCAGGATTCAGGTTTTTATCTTATTCTGTTTTTAATATAAGATATTGCACATACACTAAACAATCCAAATGTGTTATACTACTTGTAACAATACTTAAACTTTAGTCTAGGAGTTTTGTCTGAGTTGTGAAAAAAGGCAGGAGTGAACCACCAAGATTTTGTAGGCAATGTTCACAAGAACAAACATGTAATAAATCTCATTTACACTTGTCTGTCAAATGTCGGTCCACAAATGAACAAACCCAAAAAGAAGTTGTTATCAATTTATTTTCTTTTTTGTTCACATTTTTTAAAAGTCGTTTTGAAATTCATCTTTATTACAAAACAGTCTCTGCTTCTATTAAAAAATGCTCTAACAGACTATTTTTAAATAGCTAAATAACCAAAATGTGTATTTAGAAAGATCTAACTAATATGAACTTAAACTGCATTGTGTTTGTACAAATCTTATTAAACATAATTTATTTTAACACGGGTGGCACAGTGGCGCAGTGGGTAGAACTGTGTTCTTCCAGTTAGAAGGTCTCCTGGAAGGATACTCCGGATACTCCAGGAAGTACTCTCCAGGTACTCCGGTTTCCCCCACAATCCCAAAAACATTCGGTTGGGTTAAGTGAAAAATCTACATTCCCCTGAAGTGTGAAGGTGTGAGTGAATGTTGCCCTGTGATGGACTGGCTACCTGCACAGGGTGTACCACCACCTCTCACCCAATGTGTGCTGGAGATAGACACCTGCAAACCCCTGTGACTCCAAAAAAGAATAAGCGGGTTGGACATGAATGAATGAATGAATGAATGAATGAATGAATGAATGAATGAATGAATGAAATTAATATAATTTCCTTGCATTGATGATACACCTGATGACACTTTTCTGTCTCTTGTTGTTTACCATCAGTTATCCATACGTGTTCGCACACCACCATTGGGCAAAATGTTAAATGTAAAGTCGGAAGAAAGCAGCAGAGCCCTATATGAGATTTTTTTGAATGTGACAGCAAGACAAGTGGTTTAAAACAGGCAAGGTCATTCCAAAGGGAAAGCCTTAAACAAAAAGTAATCTTACAAAGGTCTTTATAAGAATTTGACAAATAATGTTTTAACAAATGTAATATTTTCTACTATTATTAAATCAAATAAGGATATCACAAATAATGGCTAATAAATGGCTAGTAAAAAATAAATTAGAGATATTGTTAAATATAAATCTGCTGTAGTCACAGGAATCTGAGCTTCAGGAAGGAAGGAAGGAAGTCAAATATGAAGCATCTCCTGTTGGAAGGTAAAAATCCATTTTTAAAACCTTCACAACATACAATTTTGTAACGTTCCCATTGCTTTGTATAGATCTCCATTCATTCTGCTGCTTGACATGCAACGCTAAGCTGCCTGCAAGCCACTCCCTCTTGTTGAAAGTGTTAGTGATTTTTCAATTGTTTCTCTGCTGTGGTTTCCCAGTGATTCTGTTTCATTGATTCTTTCTAAGTAACCACTCTTGTGGGCAGATCACCAACTGTCAGCTTCCTCTGGGCATTTGTTGAGTTTCTCTGGTTTATTCTAACCATTCAAAAGCATCTTTGTGACCAATGGGGGATGTTAATGTTTATTGACTCCGCTTTAAGAGCAGAATGAAGGAAAGATACTCAACGCCTCATGACATCAGCAGCTTCCTGCTCTATTCCAAAATGCTCAGACTTCACTAGATGCATACAATTATGTAACCTTTCGAAATGCTAAGGATATAACAGGAAATATTTGACTTTAAGAGTTAGAGAAATATTGCTGCCCTTCAGAAAAGCCAGATCAGTCTAAGGTCACAGTAAAATGACACTTTCATTTATATATTGCAGAGGGTGCAGGGGGTATGATTAAGCAGTTGAAGACAGATGGGGTCTATCTTTTGCCAATAAAACCTTCAGCTCTTATCAGACGGGGAGAGAGGCATGTTAGGAGAGCTTCTGAAATAAATCTTTTTTGTGGTGTCGGAGAAAACCAGGCTGAACCTAAACAAAATCACTGATTATTTGTCTACCAAGTGTTAGAACCAGAAAAAAACATGGCATCAGATCAACAACTATTTTTTAGTGACTAAAAGCGATAATAAAAATATAAACATGTCACATCTTTCAAGTCAAAGGGCAAAGGCAATATTTAGCTATATATTTGAAGGTTCTTGTAGACTAATGTTACAAATTGAAACAGAGATGTACATACGGGAGCTGGGGGGGGGGTAATGGATAACAAAACAACATTGTGGTGTGCACAATTTAATTTCAGATATTAGTGTAACTATTATAGAAGAATTATATTTTAACTCTGGATTGTTAACTTAACATGTTTCAGGGGGGATTTGCAATTTCCCCACGTCCTAATCAACTGATCTATTCCATCTCCCATCATACTCGGCATCCAATCAGCTCTCGCTATCCCACCTTCCTCTAATTCTCCACACTTTTGGGAGGAATACTAGGATGCATTTGTTAATATGATTGTCCAGTAAGAAGGTTTCCGGTTCGAGGCTCGCCGGTGACCTTCCTGGAAGGAGTTTGCATGTTCTCCCCGTGCTTGCGTGGGTTTCCTCTGGGTACTCCGGTTTCCCCCATAATCCCAAAAGCATGCATCAGGGTTAATTGAATAATCTAAATTCACCTTAGGTGTGAAAGTGTGTTGGGACTTGTCCAGGGGGTACCTCTACCCCTGCCCGGTGTGTGTTGGACAGACCCCTGTGACCCTGAAAGAGAATAAGCAGGTAAAACAACCCTTGAAACCGGAAAGCTGAGGAGAGGTAACACACAGGTGAGTAGTGGATAGGGGGAAACACAACGAAGACCATGGAGAACAGCTAGCCCAAAAGAGGGAGTCCAGGAAGTGATCCACAGGGAACACCGGGGTTCTGGGAAATGGGATTTTATGTTGAGCTTGGTTGACATGGTAAGAGGAAGCCGGTGATTGGGTTGTGCTCCGGATATTTGTAAAGCAAGCTCTGGTCCAATACAGTTGATGATATGCAATTTGAGACTTGCATAATTATGAATAAATTATACTTTAATGTTGTTGTATTGTTGCAAATTTTCACAAAAAAGTTGACAATTTTATGTTGACATTTAAGGGAAAAAATAATGATTATTATATTATTGAACAAAGCTTTAAACAAAAGCCAATGGTGAAGTTTTTTAAAAATAAAATATATATATTTTTTTTAAATAGTCCAGATAGTTAAGCTTCTCCTTTGGCCTCTCTTTAAAGTCTTGTCATTGTCTAAATGACAAAAAATATTTTATTTTTTTGTGAATTCCTGCTCTATGTCTTCACTTTTTTTCCTCAAAGGCATTTTTAGATGTTATTAGAGACTGATTATAATCTATTGCAGTTTGAATACAGTTTTTTCTTTTGTAATATTTGGGGATAAAGCATTGTTATTTAATATATACAGATTTCATAAGATATTCAGATAAGACCTTTTTCTTATAATGTTGGTAACCATCAAAAAAACTGAACAAAATATCAAATTTGGCTTTTGAAATTAAACTAATTAGCATACATGACATACATTTGCACTCCTGAGATACTCTCTGAAAACCAAACAATTATTTGACACGATCACATTTTGTTTTACAACCACAATACATTAACAAGCTAAAATGTGCTCAAACTCGCAAAGTATTTCCCATCATTGCTGAGTAAAAATCTGTCTGTGGGTCAATAAAAATTAATATTAAATATTTGAAGAAATTAATCGTTTTTTTATTGTTCCTCTGGCTGTTTTGTCAACCTTTCCCCGTTTCCTTTGCAGAGTCATTAGCACCAGCTCAGGGGTGGTGAGGGGCACATTTATTTCCTCATATGGCATAATGTGTCACCCTTTCCCCCTCTCATTTTCTCAGTTCGCTGAAATGTAGATTTTCACATCAAGGGAGCAGTGCCAGCGATGGAATCAAAGGCTCGCCGGTGGCTTTGAAGCCTCCTGATGAAGAGATGAAACGAATGGCCCAGGTTTTCTGGAGCTCCTCATGCTCTCCACTCCAACTCCTGTCTGCCCAGCTCTTCTTGGATGAAAGCCACCTCTCCCCATCACTCTGTCTCCTTCCCTTTCGTTCTTTCTTGCTTCATGTCTGTCTGTTTGTCTCTATTTCTGTCTTTCAAACTCAATAACTATATTTCATCCCTCTTGTAGTACCTTTTCTCCTCTTAAGTTTGTCATCTCTTTGTTTGTCTTAACTCAGTTTTCTTTTCACATATCTGTTCCACTCATAACATTGTAAATGCAGACCTTTAACTGTCTTTAGATTCAGTGACACAAAAAAATATTTTTTGTCAATATCCATCTGTAGCCATGAGTTGTTTTACACAGACAATGGTCAGCCATTAAAAACCCAGCTATTGGTTGTAAACCGTTGTGTTTTTGTGAGGCTGATTAAAAATAGACCTGAATATGCGTAAACTCAATCAATGGTATGTTAACTATCACCTTCATCATAGTCATAGGATCATATCCAACAGTATTGATTCTCCCACAATGGTTTAATTTGCTATAGATTTCCGTAATACAATCGAAGGAAAGGCCTATCAGAGATATTGTGCATACAAGCATAATAGCTGCAGAAACATCTAATTAATGAAGCATAATTGATGTTAGGCATTGTAGACATCTGCTTTACAATCAGTCACTATAGATCTGGTGTTTTTCAGTGTGCATTCAAAGAGAACAAATGAAAGTAAAGTGGAAAGAAAAGTACACACATGTCAATGTAAAGGATGAGTGTTTACATATTTCAACAAATGCAATGGGTTTTAATGTCTAAATAAAAAAAAAAAATCTATAAAGGGCTTTTTTTGCCTTTATTTTGAACAGACAGAAACGATGATTCAAAGACGATGGGTTCCGTTGCTTTTTGTGTACCGTCCACTAGACCAGAGGCCTGGACCACAGTGTACATTTTTACATGTACCTTCAATATTTAAGTTTTGAAATGACAAAGATCATATTTTTGTTGAGTAAAATAAATATTATTTCTTTATGTGAGTACAACTAAATGAAAATTTGAAGAAAATGTATGAGTAAAATTTTTT
>SRMA01025382.1:73823-177677 GCA_007224835.1 Danionella cerebrum | reverse complement strand
AGTGGAAAGAAAAGTACACACATGTCAATGTAAAGGATGAGTGTTTACATATTTCAACAAATGCAATGGGTTTTAATGTCTAAATAAAAAAAAAAAAATTCTATAAAGGGCTTTTTTTGCCTTTATTTTGAACAGACAGAAACGATGATTCAAAGACGAATTTTTACATGTACCTTCAATATTTAAGTTTTGAAATTACAAAGATCATATTTTTGTTGAGTAAAATAAATATTATTTCTTTATCAGAGTACAACTAAATGAAAATTTGAAGAAAATGTATGAGTAAAATTTTGAGTAAAAAAACCGTTCCTTTCCTTGGCCAACCATTGCATCTACGAACCTAAATGTCCTCAATATTTGCATTGGATAGACATTGTTGATGCAACATAACTACTTTGTGTCTTGTTGCTATGCTCAATCTTGCTATGACAAGATCATAGTAGCAGTGAGCTTCATCAACCTCACCTTAGTAGCAGAGTTCCTCTCCCAGTTTTAAGCCTCCTACACAGCTGTTTCTGTTTTAGTTTATGATTAGCTTTCAACCTCGGTTTTATATGTAATATCACAGCAGGAAAATAACATCACACACAAAAAAATAATTTAAAAATCACGACAAGAAGTTACAAGTTTCTTCAACAAGGCAGCCCAACTAGGCTCTGTGTCTTTTTACCTTTGGAGACCCTGAGAGAGAAACAGAGGTTAAGGCTGCTCTGTCTGGGTCTTCGCTTCCGCCGTCCCAGAATCTTCTTTAGTTCTGAATGCATCATGGTTTGGCTATAAATATGTTTAGTGTTTAAAGCTAAATAAAGCCTGTTTCTGTTATGCCTTCTTAAACCTTACTCCCAGAGTCTTCTGTAATCGGTATGATAAATATTTTGAACAACAGGCATTAATGAGTAGTAGCACCTGTTTGGTATATCTGGTCGATTGTACACCTGATTTTAAAATTTCTGCAATGTAGGAACACCATATTGCATTTTGTAAATGTATAAAAATAAACAATCATTATTTATGTATCTGAAAGCCTTTTTGTTCACAGAAAAGCACAGGTTCAGTTAATCCACGTCAGTAAAATATAAGTTTGAATAATAATAACCTGTACATCAGTCAAAGTAAACCAGTGAATGCGCAGTATTTTCTCCACTAGTAGTGTCACAGTCTTGAAATAGCTAAACCAGAAAAAAAATAAATAATATAAAGAAACTTACCTCTTGAGGTTGTTCAAGTCACATGAAGTTCACTCATTCAAAATCGCATAATTGAACCAATTCTCCTAAATTACACAGATGCTTCTTTCCTCAATTATTTGTAATTACTTCCTCAAATCTAGCCTTAAAATTGAGCAGGTTTTCTTTCAGAAATTGTAATAAGTATCTGTTTATTTCGTTGGTGTAGCGCACTTAATGTTTTCTGGAAAACAAAGTTTTATTTTTCGCATGAAAATCTTAGTTTTAATAATGTCAGCTTCCTACCATTCAGATTCTTTTTTTTTTTTTTTTTTTACCACGCATTGGAACGGAGCCACAGGCACACAATTGATAATACGAAGTTGAATATATGCTCATGTATTCAAGTGTATAAATTAAATACAATTGGAAAACTAGATTTTGGCTTGTTGTAAACCATTTTGGGAATGATCCTTCAGTTGAACTCTGTATAAATCATTTTATTCCGTTTTATTCGGCTCAGTCTCCATCTCATCCTCTAGAGGTAAAAAGAGCAGAAGTGATGACTGGTCTGACTTGCAGCCAGAGCCTGGCAGAAATAAACCCTGTCAGGAATGGGGAAAAAAACAAAACCAAGGCAGCTTTGAGAGGTTAAATTGAGCTCAAACGCAGAGCAAGGAACGCTTCCCTGCATGGATTCTAGAGTTCAGCAGGTTTATGAATGTTTGCATGCGTGAGTGGGCAAGAAATGTGTAATGGGTGAACAAGGTTGTATGCTATCTGCTGATCCATAATGGGAGCCAAGAAGAAAATCAGTGCTCGGTTACTCCGATATGGGTCACAGCAAAAATCTTCAGAGAAAATATTAATTCAATCGCACAAAAAACAAGCAACCAAGAAAAAGATCAGGTCTTAGAAAGGTTAGCCGAGACCCAAATCAAGCCGTAAAAGTGAGCTAACAATCTTCATGCTCTGAGTTACACTTACTGTTCCGATCGGTTTCAATTTCCCAGCTCATCACCCACAAGCAGGCACGAAACTGAAGCCTTTTGGATTTCAGGCTTTATTTCTGGCCGAGGTCAGTGTTCTTGCCGGATGCACCTGGCAAAAGAATACATAAATGCTTTGTGTTTCAAAAACCCTTTTGACACGTCTCCAAAGCCTCCTCATGTGCCTCTGAATGTCAGCTTAAAGAGCATGATAACCTTAATGTAAACATTATGTGATTTTCTGAGATTTGCATGTGTTGTGTGTAATCTCTTGTTTTAAAATAAATTTCTCCGAGTGTGATGTATTTTTCTCCCCATGCATTTCTATAGAAATGTATATCATAATTATTCATAAGTCTGCTCTCACCTATCCAATGGGAAGACGGGGTGTATTGAATATTAATGAACTTTTGCCATGTCGTGTCAAGTTACAAAAGCAGTTAGCAGTTCAGTATGGGTAGCAGGAGTTTGTTTCCATGGTGAAAATCATTTATACCTTTTTCTGTGAGGAAGTTTAAGGTAAAATCTGGCTTTGAGTGGTTGGTTGGCCGACAACAACTAACATGTCAAAAATCTGGATGTATAGTAAGCATTTCTCTTGAGAGAGCTATGAAAATTGAAGAAAGGTGGACTTGAGCATTGCAAATCAATGTAGTTTGTCAAGCGATGCAGCTCTTAGTGCTGTTTTTAAAACGTTGACTATGAGTAACATTTCTCTATGATTATCCTAAGTTGAGATAGAGATAGGGATAAGTTGAGATAGAGGTTGCTTTGGTTGAAAAGTCTGGTTGCAATGGAGGGATCGGCTACCTAATATACTTTCCTTACATCAATATGAGGAAAAAAATGCAGATCAAGTAAATAAACAAATAAATTCCACAATGCACCTGTTTAGTGTCTCATTTTTTTCTACTGTACAGTTTCAGGTCATCTCCATCACTCACTCCTAACTTAAAAAACTTTGTCATTCTGACAGATTCTCTTGTGGTCTGTGGGACTCTTCAGACAAAGAGAAAGAGTAGGTGTAGGAGACATTGAAGAATGGAAAGGCATGGGAGAGCCCGAGTGCCCAGAGGGATCACTCTCAGTGGGATTAGACATTCAGACACAGCAGGCCACGGCTGTCTGGATGGGTCTCTTTCATCAAATAGATGGCTCTCTATTGTGAAGGTTGCACTAGTGGGAATTTGCTCTTAAGTATGGAGTGAAAAAGGACCTAGGGACTGAGAGGACACATGCGCTGAATGGTAAAGAGCTGAGAAAATCGAAAAAAGTAATAGTGGCTTCTGCAATGGGCATTGGTTCGAAAAATACATAAGCTGGGGACTAGGAAGTTCTTTGAACCCAGGCCATTGATTAGCGGGGTCTGGAGCACCTCTAATGAAATTGGTTCTCCAAGCAGCTCAATTTTCTCTCACCTTTGCTTTCGTTGTTGAGTTTTGCAATTTATATTGGTTTTCCCCAACACTGTTTTCATCACAATCATTCAAGCTGATCTATAAAGTGATTTTACCTGTTATGTTCTGATGCATTTTAAGGTTTTCTGCCTGAATTTTTCATAATTTTATAGTCTAGGAACACAATGAATTTTATTTTCCATTTTTTACCATTTCAGATGTAACGGTGTATAACTCTGTGCGTTGAACATTTTCCTAGCATATTGCAAATAAATATTAAAATGGTATATTTCACTTTTATTTTTTTAAAACAACTTAAAATTATTTATATGAAATTGTAAACAATCTACAGAAAATATTAAAATAACCTTTGCAGTAGTAAGATTCTCTCACCGAAAAACTGCCAAACAACAGTCTACTACGTTTTAAGATAAAAGGTTTACCTTTATAGATAAAAGACAAGGTTTCATGATGTTCTTTGAAAACTGATGTTGGGTTAGGGTTAGGGTTAGGGTTTCATTTTCTTTCCAGTCTTCAGTGTCCGTATGGTCTGCTTTCACGTTATCATCTTTCTTCAATGAACTTTGAATTACTGAAATGTATGAAATGCTAGAAAGTAAAATATATAAGAGATTGCCTCGCTTTATATACAATTTTAATTTGACATTCCGCTAAGTATTATCTAACATTATGCTAGTTTATGTCACAGTATTAAATAACATTATTATATATACAACTTGTATTAATAAATATATTCTATATTGTGTTTTTTTTTTTGTCTTTTGCAGGAAAACAGAGACTTCACCCCAGAAAGATACAGCAAATTACTTTCGATTTACCAGTATACCACTTGGGCAACATGCTTCATCCTGTATTATATTAATGTTTTTTTTTTTTTTTTGCATTGCTGCTGCGAATAACTTTTTGTTCAAATGCAATATATATTTCAGTTTATTTTAGTGTATTCTCTACTCTCTCAGCATCTATTTACATGCATTTAAATGCTATTTCCACTTCAGTTTTGCTTAACTTTGATAAAGAAAGAAAGAAAGAAAAAAAAACTACTGGCCTTAGATATTAATTTCCTCATGACCTCCAATCAAATTTTTCAATATCTGTTTGGACTGCTCCTGTAAATAAGATTGATTCATCTATGTGCATTTATCCAGTCATCATTTTTAGATGATAAAAAAGACGATTCTATCGCTGCTCCTTTGTCCAAAATGAATGGACACAGGATTAAATTACAAGTTCTTAAGATGATTTTTATACCAAGGCTAAGGAAAAGCCTGGTGTGCTTTTGTGAAAGAATTTCATGTGAGATGTATCCTTGGTTTTTCATGCAGACGGCTCTAATGACGAATAGCTTGTGCAATGGAAGAAACACAGTTTGTTTTCCAAAGAGAACAGCGATGGCAGGAAGATTTTAATTACATTTGCTTCTCTTTACGATTGTGGAACATGACCTATTTCACTTCCATCTCCGCCTGTAAGTATTGTGGATAATCTTTTTTTTGCTTGTTATATGGTTTATCTTAACTCTAGCATTAGTTCTGCTTTTCATCTTCATATAAGTCATTAATGTCTCACCAAGGCCATAAAAGAATCTCTTTAAGTCTAGTCCCGAGGAACAAGTGTATTGATCACACGAAAAAGGCTTCCTAGATCATTCGAAAATGACATATGAATCTTTGAATATGGACTGGTTTAAGCTGCCAATTTCACCTGGTTGTGGCAAAGCCTTCTTTTCTTTGTCCATCTTGATTCATCATAATATTTATAAATAACTTCCAGGTGAAATTCTGTGACCAGCTCGTCAAAGCATCTCGAAGACTTAACAGGCAACATGGAGACGCAGTGGATAGCACTGTAGTCTCTCTGCTTGACTTCCTCTGTGGGGTTCCTCTGCCACTTACCAATAGACATAACTCTCTGTTGGCAGAGTTCATGTATCTCCCCATGTGTGCGCAGGCTACTTCCGGCGGCTCTCGTTTCATCATACACATCTAAAAACATGCTCCAGGTGTCAATCTAAAACATAAACTTTGTAATTCACTCTTATGACATTAGGTCCTGCACAAACTGCATTAAATTGCTATACAAATACAGTATAATATACAAAAAAGTGTGTTGATTAGTGGCAATACAGTAGTCTTGTAAGTGTCATAGTCGCAGAAATAATTCAGAATTTACCCACCAAAATACATTGATACAAATGTTAAATTAGTGGCTTAGGGATGTCAAGTGTGCCGCAATTTAAGAAAACACAAGCAAAAATAAAACACTTTCATGAACTGTACTGATTTGATGCAAACAAATAATTAAACATGCAGCACTAAAAGGAAACAACACTTGGAAATAGAGAAGCATGCTGCAAATAGAACAGACCACAATGGAAATGTTCCAAGGAGAAGTTAAATGTTGTGAACTTGCCCAGGAACTGTCCTTTCCTCCTTGGCAATTGCTCAGTGTTTGTGGTCCAGTGATGAGAAGGGTTCTTGTTCTAATTATATGACATAACCAGGACTAACGATTTTCCACTGAAGGAGCAATAAACAGATTGAAATTTCAGTTGTGAACTGTTCTTTTTGCAGCACGTTTCTCTATGCATTACAGGAATGTGTAATCCTGGGTTCTTGAGCCACAGTAAAACATTCTATGATTACAGATATGAGATTCTGTGCCTGCAGACTTTATTTGAATTTATTGTAGAACAAAATAATCTCTCCAGCAATTGCTGACAGAGTTTAGGTGATCTTGCGGCAAACCAATCAAAGCTTGTTTGGAAATTAATAGTAAACTTTCATATAAGAAATTATATATTGTACAAATAGCCGGTAACTCTCTATAATCTGGTCCTTGAAGGATTGCGTGAATGTGTATGTGTATGTGTGTGTGTGTGCGTGTGTGTGTGTGCGTGTACATGTACAAGCATGGGTGTGTGGATCAGGGTGAGACAGCCAGCACGCATGGGATTTACAGGCTGAGAGATCAGCCAAAAGGAGAATTTGAGAGGCAGAGAGCAGCGAGCCATCGATTTCTCTCTTTCACACGTTGCACCTCTGCTGTCATAGCAACAGCTCTGTTGACTCATGGGAGAGAACTGGCCGGAGGAGAGAGGAACAGCTTCACACTCAATCTGAGTCAAACATACACTTCATCTATCACTGTTGTCCTTGGGGTTCTATGTTTGTTTGTTTTTTTTTTTTTCAAACAACTTGGTTGATGAAGGAATCAGACAAATTCCACAAAAACCCTCCTCCATAATTTTCAAATTTACAAAGTGTTCTATTTGTTCAGAAACATCTGAATGAAACATTGACAGTACTTACAGAAGGCCTGTCATTATTTGCATGGATTTTTAATCGCAAATGTAGTGTAAACTTGTAGTTTGTTATACTCTAAAAAAAGAAGTAAGCACTCATTTGTTGAATGGTGCTCTTGGATTCTCTTGGATTCTCTAAAACAATCATTTAAAGTCATTCTTATTGGATTGATTAGCATAGATAATAGATGATTTAATTGGATTAGACCAGTAGCATTCCAGTATCAAATGATGAGCGTGTTTCCATGATAATACCATAATTATGTTGGTTTGAGAATGCAGACATATTGTTATTCATGTTTTTCTTTAAAAAAAAATCTAAACACATCTCCTCCATGACCGTTCGAGCTACAGCCACCAAACTTTGCCAAAGCATCCAAACTGGTTTAAATCTTTTCAGACTGTTACCTTTAAAGGATTTCTCAGAAATATTCCTTTGGCTTAACCAACTTTGACTATATTCCTGGGTCAAAATCACAAAACAAATTTAATTATGTCAATTATAGCAACAACTTACATTTTAATACTTTACACTGACAGCTCCCTAGCAACCAAACTGTTTCCTCTAGCAACAAAATTCCCTGAACTATATCTCAGGTTTGCTAAATAACAGATGCCTAGGGGTTGGTTTAATTTACTTATAATGCCAAAAGCAACCTTATATTATGTCACTGACCCCTCCATAGCAACCAGGATATTTAACATAGTAACCAACTTAGCATTTATTTATCTCAGCTTTGGAAAATCATAGAGACATATGGTTTGATTTATATGTTTATAAAAGACTGTTTATCTTAGGAACCTGTTTGGCCTTTTTCTCTCTCATCTTAGGAAAATGATTGGTTAAATAACAGCACAGAAACCTGATTGTTTACCATAGCAACCAAATTATGAGATCTAAATCTCAGTTAAAAATATAGAGACACACCGGTTGGTTTAGATTACTCATTTTGGCATAAGAACCTTTGTATGATGTAGCTGATTCTGAAATACTAGTAGTACTAGTAGTGAAATACTACTACTAATCAGAACTAGTGACATATGCTAAGCTATGCTAAAAGTATGCTTGAAAAACAGCCAAATGGATCTCAAAAAAGATATAGAGACAGTTTAAAGCTGAGCATTTTGAATGTTAGTCCAAGTGTGAGTGAAAGCACTGCACCTGTCCAGTGAAAACAGAGATGCAGTACGGTGAGGACTTTTAGTTCATTCAGTATAAAGACCAAAGGCACAAGGAGCAAGAGAGGGACCATAAGAGAGATGATGAGTAGGTGATCAAAAAAGAGGAGAAGATCAAGCAGTGAAGATTACAACTCAGATGATTAGGTCAAGTTTTCAACAGACTCTCTGGCCATTATTACATTAGAAAAGTTTAAAAAATAAGCGTATGATTAAATAAGCCCACAGACTTCATGCACCCATGTGCTCCTTCCTGTGTTTCAGATTCAGTGAGTGTATTTACAGTGGAGCAGATGCTTTTCCGCTCAGCTTGATGACCGTCTCTGGATTTCAGTGAGCGCAGCATGCTTTGGGTTTATGCTGTAAGATGAAGTGCTTGTTTGGCTTTTATTTCAGACGAGATAAGTCGGTGTGATCCATCTTTGCTGGAGGTAGGACTCCGAGTGTGTTTGGTCCCTACAGTGGGAAAGAGCGTGTGTAATAACCTTTTAAACCCCATACACTCGCCCACATACTTAGTGTAGAGGGTGATGGATACTAACATTAAATCCATGGAGTGACTCCATGCTGCTCTCCCTCTCTCGTTCTTTCTCTCTTTCTCGCTCTCACCCACACATATTTCCTGTTCTCATTCATCTGCATTCTGTGCACTCTCTGTCCCGAGCCTGCTGCTTTTGCCAGTGTCATCAGTCACATTACAGTGGAGCAGAATGCTGGGGGGAAAGAAAAGCGATATATCAAATGTTTTTACTGTAAGTACCACCACTGCACCGGAACAAGCTTTTCCTTAATCTAATGCGGCCGTGCAGGGAGGAAGCAAATGAGCCATGCTTCATTATGCAACACTTACTGGTCCTCACAGTGTGTTTGTGAATGTTTGCCATCTTATTTAACCAAACAGGCAGGTTAAAAGAACACGTCTCAGTTACATCTTGATGTCTTGCTTGTTTAGTTATTCTTAAAAATCAACAAAGAAGACTTTTATCCTTCTGTTAAAGCATTTAATAATACATATACGACATTTACTTAAAAGGTAGGGATAGGCACAAGCTTTTCAATTGGCAAGGTTTGGATTGTAGACTACAAGATTTGGTGGAAACTCAACCAAAAGTGCTTGAATATTTGTTTTATAAATAATACAGTGAGAAATTGTTCAAAACTAGAAAAAAATCCATGTAATGGTGGGTGATGTTAGCCATTGCTGTTGCTACTGAGTACCACTTCCATAATTGTCAGATTTTTTTGTATTAATTGACTTTGAGTTCATATGAACATCTGTTAATATTTCATTTTAAAATGTAAGTGATATTTAAAAAAACTCTGAGATATTGGCTCCAACACAAAGAAGCTCTAATGAACAGAAATAGGCTTTCACTGCAATACTAATGTAGCACCAATAACATAACTTACCACCACTGGATTAATCTCTGAACTCTTTCTCAGACATATTTGGCATAATACATCCTGACCGTTTCAGAAGTACAACACAATGAACACAAGAACACTGATAATATACATCAACAAAACCCAATAAACCCTAAATAGCCTGTTTAACGTATCTCCAAAAGTACATTTATGATGTCTCTGCAATCAAAACCTGTTGTGGTTTGGCTGGAAAAACACCTATTTAGAAATCTCTAAAACTCTACATTTTTACATTTGGATTATTTGTCATCACTATTGGTGTTAAAATAGAAAAAACCTAGTTTTCAAGCTGACTGTCATGCTTTTAAAATCAGGTAAAGGCTCTTTTAGGCTGAAAATGCAAATTTTAAAAAATTATATTAATTAAAAAATTAATATATAATATTTAAATTCTATTATTTTATTATTTTTAACTGCAGAAGAATGAATCAGAGAAAACAGAACACTTCAGTTTCCAGCATGTGATGCACATTTATTTTTTTCATTTTATCTACAGTACACAGTAAATCAAACCACAATAAGCAATTTGTGCAGATTTATTGCATTACCCATGTTCAATTCATCTTCCCAATCCACAATAGTTGCACACTGCACTGGGAAAGTGTAGATTTCATAGATGTTTTCCTGTGTGTGTTTGGATGTGATGAATGGTCGGAATACATCCTGAGCTTAAAGAGTGTTCCTGGGTGATGTTTGCTGCGTGATATACCTTGTTATCCTGTTTGCTCATTCCTCTGGAGTTCTGCAACACTTGCAGGCGCTGATGTGTGTCTATCACTTCTCTGCACAGCTCCATAGTGCCAGTGCTAGAGCCCAGCTAGGCCACTGGCCATTTCTAACACACAGAGACCAGCAGAACATATGCTGACCCACAGATGCACATACAGTAACAGGCATTAACACGGGCAACTACAATCCTGACTCAGGAGGGATTTAAATCAATTTGAGTGCCGGGAGAATGCACATTATGCAATATACATCATTGGAAAAGAGGGATGGGGGTCCAACAAGATGATTTCTTGTTGGGGAAAAGTATCTAAAGTTTGTTTCATACATTTTCAGAGCCACTATTAGCGTGCTGTAAAATGATCAACTGTGATTAGCTGGTATCTACTCTTAAACTTGTGTACGCCAGATCAGTGACATTTCATATGTCAGTATAGAAGATGCTGTGCTTTATCTTCTTTTCCTTTCGGCTGGTTCCCAGTTTAGGGGTCGCCACAGCGAATCATCCTTTTCCACCTAACTCTGTCCTCAGTATCCTCTACTCTTGCACCTAACTTCATGTCCTCTTTCAGTACATCCATATATCTCGTCTTTGGCCTTCCTCTTGACCTCAAGATGCTGTGCATGACATTTAAATCTGTCGTTGAAATAATAATAAATAGAAGCTAAATGTTGTGCAAAAAACTTGTAAAATGGATTGGTTGCCAAGGTAGAATTTTCGGCTGATATGTAGCAGTCAATAACAAAGTTCCCCATGTCAATATGAGTAATATAAACTAACCCTAATGTGTCTATGATTTTCCTTAGCTGAGATATGCTATGGAGATGCTATTCCCTTTATCACTATAATTTATATAATCCAACCCCATGTCTTGATCATTTACCAAAGCAGAGATTGCGTTTAGAACATGGGGTTGCTATGGTAAACAGTTTGGTTGCTAAGGAGTTGTCAGTGATGTCATAATCAACACACTCCAATTTTCTCTATGTTTCATCTTAAAGACATTTTACTTTTTTACATTTTAATTTTATATTTACAAGTCAAAGAGCTTTGATCTTTGAACGAAGTTGTTAGCAAAGTTGTTTGTCTAATAAAAAAGACGAATATGTTGGCTTTATATATATATATATATATATATATACAAAATTTAATGTGGGAATATAACACATTAATTATTTTTTTAAAGAACAAATTGTTATACACTATTACTAAAATGAATAATAAATTAGACTAATTAAGATAATAATTCTGGTAAAACAGTAATAAATACCATTTACAATACGGTGGAGCAGGCGTTGACTCTGCAGCCATCAGTATATGAAGTATGTCCTGATCATTCAATTCTAACATGTGTCCTGGTACTTTTATTTCTGAAATACCAGGCAGAAAACCTGAAATTGCCCCACAGCATTAGAAATTATTAAGGCTCATTTGAATAGTTTAAATGCACACTGCAAATGGTGTTAAAATCATTAGTAAAAGGTGAATGTTATAACACTAGTATGTGCCAAAAAGGTGAATACTCAGTAAAAGTCAATTTATTACTATAATATCTTTCAAAAAGTGAAACAAGGTCAAATCTTTCAGGTTTCTGTTTGATATGGAGATGTTTTGTTCTTCAGCTCATCTGCATTTCAGGGAATTTGTTCTCTAATCTTGCCCTTAACCTTAACCTATGTATTTTAGAAGTTTAAGTCAGGGGAGTTTGCCGGCCAATCAAATACAGTTAAACCAATGGCTATTAAACCATGTACTGCTAGTTTTGATGTTGTAGGCAGTTGCAAAATCCTGCTGGAAAGTAAGTTTCCTGGTAGACAACTGCTTTGACTGTGGACGTCATAAAAGACAGTGGACCCATAGTAGACAAAGATCTTCAAAAACACAGGGCTTAAAGCAACTTTTTTACATTGCAGTTCTTCCTCAAAACTGTTGGACCTTTATGTTCAAATTAAATTCAGAATTTGCTTTCATCTGAAAAGATGACTTAGGACCAACAGGCAAAATACCCACAAGTCAGAAGCTACCCACAAGTCTGATTCGCAGGTTGTGAGCATCAAGCTTTATTGCAATGCAACCATTGTAGTAATGTCCACGTCTGCTTTCTTGTTTTATTGATGCCTTTTGCGTGCAAATATGCATGATGAACATTACTCTATGCTAAAACATCCCCGCCATTGAGAGAGATGATAATGTTCCACTACAAATATAGGTGAAGTAAAAAAAATGTATTTTAGATTTCACAGAGAGCTTTTCCATCATGTTTACCACTGATCAGGAATGAGATCATGCAGACAGAATGGATCAGATGCATTTGTGTGAAGCTCTTAAGGGACAAATTACTGTCTACAGGAATGACTGAGAGATGTTTTACACACTCTGAATGGAGAGGGATGAATCACGCTAAAATGCATTTTCACCGTTTGGCTGCGAATGCATGTAATCTGAAGTAAAATTGTCCGGCACACCTGAACCGAATCGATCATAGATAAAAGGTGTTTGTTTACGAGAATAATGAACACATCGAAAGCACTTGCAAATCATATAGAATTGGGGCAAGTGTCAAACAAATGTAACGGTCAACCCTCACAAGTGTTTGCAAAACCTTCCATCAGCTTTCCTGGCCAGCTTCATCGTGAATTAAAGCACTTTTCACATGACAATTAATGCTCATTTGCATTCTCAATTGCACCTTTTCCATGCCCGTCCTTTCAGCATTGTATGAAAGTCAGCGGTTGCCATGGAAACTAGCTTAATGTACCCTTTAGATCATTCATTGATGCTTGTTTTATTTGTGTCAATTAAATTAAACCATTATGGTCTGTTAGAAAAGCTTTAAGTAACAGCAAAATATATTTAGCAAATGCATCCCATATTGATTTTACGTTTCACCTTCACCCTTAAGAAAAAATGCTGTTGTTTATTAAATATGTATCTTGTTTTGCCACATTTCTTGCCAACATTACACATTAATCAATGCATTAGCAGGTACAAGAGAAAATGAATGTCACATTCATCCCTGCAGTTATGATTTACAGACTATCTGTGGAAAGGTCAAGGCCTTTCAAACACTTCTTAATTAGACATTCCCTTTCCCATTAATAATGCTTACATGGGAAAACTTCTAATTACTTTGTAAAACGAGGAAGCCCATATTGAAATCATTAGTTCACCTGGTTTACATCGCTGGACGTGACCCAAAATGATTATGGACTTTCATAAATCATTGATAGTTGAGGTGAAGGATTTTATTTCAGATGAAAGTATGCCTTTCGGCTATCGACTACTGTTTTCAAAAACATTACATTTTGTAGTAAATTATGAATCCTAATTGAGATCACCGGGGTTGACTGTTTCTGTTGCTATCTTACATTACAAGCAGCACTTGATTTTTAAAAACATATTTGCATGGCAGTTTGTCATCAATCAACCAAACAGTTCAGAGGAAATTCAAAAACAAAAAAAAAATAAAAAAATGGCAAGTGATCCCACCCTCTCTGCTAACATGCTGTATAGTTTACTATTGCATGTCTACATTTGATTGGCTTAAACAGTCTCCCATTTTCATCCAAATAAATGGCTTTGTTCCCTTTAGTCATTGTGATATCCAGTGTGTTTTCCAAACAGAAAAACTTCCAGTGTTAAATAAACATCACTACATTTCAATGGAGTGTTGCTCTCCAGCTACAGCCGGAAATGGAAATGCATCTATACACCCTAGTTCCGAAATATCCATGCACGCTTGAGTCAGTTCCCATGTCGTAGCTACAGTTTTAAGGCTGCAACTCTTCCATTAGGAACCCTTCTAGCCAGACTTCTCTAGCCAGTAAGATGTACCTGGGTCTTACTGGTTTCTCTTAGATCTGAAGTGATTAGACTGCGGAGCATCTTCTGTTTTTCGAGGCCAACATCGGAGTCTATGCTCCTCAATGTTGCCTGTCTGTGCTTCTTTGAAAGAGATTCAGCAGCACATCTTGTAACCCCAGTCTGCTTTGAAAGAGACCATGTTGGTAGGGTAAAACCACCTTGTTTCCTGTTGCTGAACTTAGTCATGGAAGGAAAATAAATTGTTTTTCACAACCTCACCTTGGCAGGAAAATTTGGCAGAGTTTTCCTCACCTGTTTTGAGCCTCCTACAGAGTTCATGACTGGGTTTCATCTGACCCTATAAAATTGTAAAAGGTAGTAACTTTTGCTCACTCGTTTTGCATTGTGTTCATTTATTTTTGCTCAGCACTTCAGGGATTCCGGGCAGTTTATACTGTTGGCTGATCAGGGAGCTGTTTGACAAAAATATTGCAATTCAAAACTTTTTTTTCGTTGTTACCACTTGTTCGGTCAGATATGTGAGCTCCCGTTGACACTCATGGTTTTTAATCGAGGTGAGTTGTTGCATGAAATTTCAGACTGAAAAATCGGATTGGTGTATACTTAAGAGGCCTTAAGTATTTAAATAAAACCAGATTTGAAATGTACTGTGCAGGTTTAAGAGGAGACACATTAGACTGTATTCTCTCAGTGCTCTCCCCTTCCAAAACCAGTCCCAGAAAGAACATGTTGACCAATCACAAATCACCTTCAATCACTCATCTGCTGCATAAAAGATCCTTCCCATTCACGCTTCCATTGTCAGGTCTACAGCTCACACCTTGCTGACTCTTCTAAGTTGCACTTAACCTGGATTTACTTCTGTATGTCTCCAGAAATACTTACGTATGTCTTTCACCGAATACCCAGTCGCTGTGTCTCATGTAACCTTTGCTGTCATCACCTCAGCTGTACCCCACCTGGATCTTGCCAATCTCCGTCTTCTCAGATTATCTCCGCTGCTCTACCCTTTGAACACTGTCATCTTGGTTCTCCTGTGGAATTGCTGACATCCTCAGAGACCTTTTTGGTGATATGCGTTAGAGTACTCTAGGAATTGTAAATAATTTGTTCAAATCCCCGAATCCATTAAGAGTCGAAGGTGGGGTGAGCGCTGAAGCTCCCTTTCTGAAACCTGCGACAACTGTGGTGGCTTTGAGGAAGTCACCAGTTTCCCCCACTGCTCCCTGGATGCCACTGCTCCAGGTGTGCTTTCACTGTGTGTTTGTTCACCGCTGTGTGTGTGCACTTGAATGGGTTAAATGCAGAGCATAAATTCCTAGTATGGGTCACTCCATACTTGGTTCTAATGTCACTTTCATTTCCAGCTGTGACAGGTAAAACCATGCTATAAAAGCAAGGGCCATAACTTTTCAACTATATCAGCCTTGACCAATGTCTTTCTTGGAAGACCACAGACTATTACATTCTGGAAGGGATGCGGCCCTCCAGGGATTACTTTGGACCTGCCTGAACTTAATCCTTTAACCTTGTTTTTTACCACTTCCCCTCTATTTCTTTCTTTCTATTCCAAGTATTCATTTCTCTTGTACTAAAGCTCAGATTCTACTTTGATTTGGCCATACTGGGCTTCCCCTTTCTATCGCTCTCCCTCATTGCCACTCTTTTATCACAGGGTTTCTCCGATTTTTATTAGCCGGCCATCTCTAGGCACAAGATCAGTGATGTACCTAATGGCCTAATTAGGAGAGTAAAACAGCACTCTACCAATACAATGGAAATGTCAGACTGCGAGCTATAATTTGACTTCCGAGTCGCTGAAAGGGCACAGTGAATTTACCCTGGTGACGAGCACTGGCTCAGCTGGGCCTTTCTCTCTCACCTTTATCTAAATGTCAGTCAGGAATCAGCAGAAAGAAGGGCCGCCATGTCGAGTTGGAAGAAATAGATGCTCGATTCCCATATTAACTCATAGGAGTTTGTTGATCAGCGAGCAGGCGTTCAAACCAGAAGGAAAAAAAACGGAATTGCACCCAAAGAGCGTCCCCCGAGATGAACCCTTTCACTGATTAAACGCAGGTCGCATTCTCGAAAACTTTCTGGAGGATCGCTCAAGTGTGCTCAAGGTCCTTTTTGATCGTTTGAGTGCTTTGTAACTTTGACCGCTCCGAGTCTCGTGGGTTTGTGAATAACTGAATTAATGGATGTGTTCACGGCAGACGTGTCATGCTCTGACCTGCTCAATGCCTGTGAAAATAACAGCTCACCTGCATTACCCATGCCCTTTGACTAGCTAAATGTCCAGGTTGCTTTGTGGCATCACGGATGAATGAATGTTAGCAAATGGCCAAAATGTAGCTTTGAAGCAACTGCATGGGTTATCTGCTTCAGGGGGCAAATAACTTGATGAAAGACAAGATAATAGATAATAACAGCTCTTTCATGACGTAGACGCCTGTATTATTTCCCTTAAGAGCACACAGTCTGTCAAACCCACAGATGTTTTCAACTTACAATATTTCACTGCTTATTTTTGTAAGCTTTGCTATCTCTGGGAAGCTTTACAAATCCGACGAGGATGAACTGGCTCCATTTCTAAGAAATTAAAATGAGAAACTGTGAGAGGATATTAAACTTTTTTGAAAAGCTTTGAATAAGAATTTTAGCCACTGACAAAGAAGAAAACTGACTTTTTTATTATTCAAGCAAAATTTTGGAACTTTTCAACCCAGTAATACTTTGTGCTATGAGGAGCAACTATGCATCAAATGTCATACAGCATATTAAGGGATGTTGTGGTATTATGTTTTGGTATATTTATTCAATTATATGTATAGAAGAGGGACGCTGAATCCAAACAAGCACATGTCAAGTATGTGTCACATGTCATAGGGGATGTGAGTGTTTTACACTTTTCTAAGTTTTTCCATCTTTTTCCATCAATTTTAACTGTACTAAAATCATTTGCGTTGCGTGTGAAAGACGTGAAAGATATATATCTTTTTTGATATATATATATATATATATGTTTTTTTTTTTTTTAGAGATTAAGCAAAATGGTGAAGACTTGCTGCTCTGCTGCAAACTGGCCACTATTCACGGCTCTATTGAGGATGCTAGATTAGATTCATTCTATAAGGTTTATCGGGATGTTGTGTGTTATGTACCTGTGTTTATCTGTTCATATTGGTTGTGCAAGTTCTAAAATGGGCAGGATTTACCATTTATGTGAAGGATGTGGCACAGAAAGCACTGTTCATGAGTTATGCTGTTGGTGGTACTTTTGTATTGCTGTGAAAATCAATCTGATAAAACTGTTGATCGTTGATTGCTGTTACAACCTATAAATTGCCAGATGTTTAATGTTTCCAACTTGTTGAAGTATCCAACAAAATATTTCCATTCTGTTTAATGGATAAATTCAAAAAGTTTGTGTTAATGGGAACTAACCAAAAGAGTGTGTATTAACTAGTGGTTGTACATGTGATTTGTCATCCAGAATTAAGGATGATTGATATACAAATATCTGAAGCACCGCATAGTATGGAGGAATGTGTAAATACAACTAATGGTCCATCTTCACTGTACACATTCCACTAAATCAGGGTGGAGAGGTTAAATTATTAGAGCAAAACCTTTACATAAACATACATTCACTGATCCGGACACTGAGCCAGTAAGGAATGCTTTCCTCTGAGAATATATAACGTCATATATATTGTCATATGCAATAAAGCATTAAAAGTAATTTGAGCTTTTCTGCAAGATCATCCACAATGTTTTCTTCTAAAAGAGCCAAAGTGACAACAACAGGTTTTACATTTCGGGTGCTTTGTAATTGTTCTTTGGCCGTTTATGTGGAACACGAGCATAACACGGCAGTCAGCTTCAATATGTGCAGTAAGTGATATGCTGGTAATACAATCAAGGCGTTCAATAACATTTTATAAAGTTACAAATCACATATTGTCAAAAAGATTAGGATCCATGATTATAAAAGTGAGATTACATTCTGCAAGCTACAGAAAAATGACACCATTAACGAGCTATTGATGCACCACAAATGCAACCAATACATAAATGAGTTATATTAATGTGTCTTCATAGGCTCAGTGATATAGTGAATACATCTTTGTTGTGCCTGAACTATTTCTTGGGACATTAGAAGACTCTCCTAAAGATCGTCATTCAGTTCATTTCAATGAGACACAATCAACAATCACTTACCTCTCCTGACGACAATCCGCACAATGAAACCCCCGTCCAATCAAAATCAATCCCCTCCACAATTGTCAAATCTACAGTTCACACCTTCTGACTCTCAAGAGTGACATTGCTTACCTGGATTCACTCCTGCTTCCCTGTTCCATACGTTGTGTCTCGGCGAGGATCTCTTCTCACCAATACAACTCACCTGTTCACCTTCATCTGCACTGGTATTCTGCCAGAAGAGTGCTGAAGTTACTTTGATAAGCATTCTATGATTAATCTTGAAGAACATACTTTCTTAATTAAATGGCCTCTTTATTAGTTACACCTTACTAACTGCAGTCAATGCACATTTGTAATCAGCCAATCACATGGCAGCAACTCAAAGCATTTAGGCATGAAGACAATTTGCTGCAGTTCAAATAGAGAAAGGTGATTTAAGTGACTTTGATCATGGCATTCTTGTTGGTGTATTTCAGAAACTACTGATCAACTGGGATTTTCACACACAACCATTTCTATGGGTTGTCAAATGTCAGAGGAGAATGCCCAGACATTGACTCAAATAACACTCGTTACCATCGAGGGGTGCAGAAGAGCATCCATACCTCAAACCGTTAGGTATGAGACAAAGAAGCAGCATAAGACCGCACCAGGAGCCTCTCGTCTGAGCTAAAACAGGAAATTGAGGCCAACATTGGAAAAATGTTTTA
Organism: Danionella cerebrum; assembly: GCA_007224835.1. Lineage (NCBI taxonomy): Eukaryota > Metazoa > Chordata > Actinopteri > Cypriniformes > Danionidae > Danionella > Danionella cerebrum. The sequence goes on along the minus strand of SRMA01025382.1, from coordinate 158,722 downwards.
TGGTAGGGTCAAAATTTGGCATCCACTACATTAAAGGATTGTTCCTCCTTGAGTTGAATCAATGGTTCAGGCTGGTGGTGGTGATGTAATGGTGTGGGGGATATTTTGATGGCACACTTAGTGCTAAATGATCATCGTGTCAATGCCACACCCTACCTGAGTATTGTTGCTGACCATGTCCAGCCCTTTCTGACGACAGTGTTCTTCCAGCAGGATAATGTGCCATGTCCTAAAGCTCAAATATCTCAGGCTGCCTTCTTGAACCTGACAATGAGTTCACTGTACTGACATGGCAACAGTCTCCAGAGATCAATCCAATAAAGCACATTTGGGAGATTCGCATCATAGATGTGCAGCTGACAAATGTTTCACACTGTGAATTAAGGCAGTTTTGAAAGAAAAAGCAAGGTGTACCTAATAAAGTGGCCAGCTGTTTGAAGCAAGAAAAAGTGGTTTGAAGAGGACCGTCAAATTGTAACAATTTACAAACATGTCCTTAAATTACAACTGATCTTTTTAAAGAACCAAACAGGGTGTGTACCTTGCCGTAAAATCTAAACGTTCGGAACATGTTTGTTAACAGGCATTTCCTTGTGTCATGTTTATTAGAAAGAACTTAGCAAAGGTGAAGCATGTCATTTCAACACCATTAGCAGGACCTGACACACTTCACCTTCAGAAAGATCTTTCTAGAACACATAATTACAGAAGTGACACATGACCGTCCCTCTCATCTGGCTCACAACAACAAATCCACATCCACAAACACACAAGTGAAGTGTCCACTTGTGTTATGTAACCTGAATACACAAACACTTATATATCCTATAGAGATGCGGAAAGATATACATTATCATTAGACAAGCTTTCCGGTGTCCGTGCGTTCTTGTGAGTGTTTGCAAATGAAATGGTAATGTGTGGGAGGGTGTTTTGTGTGCGTGTGTGTTGAGAGGGAGATTAACATGTTGAATTATTCATCCTCTTGTTGGAGTTAATAACAGTGGTGTATCAGGGGAATCAGCTCGATGGTTGTTTGTTCTAAGCTGACGGAGCTCTTATCTCACGGGCCAGTGCTAAATTAGGCTGTGTGTGCATGTGTGTTCCCCCAAACCCCGATTCAAATCTAATGCCTGCTTTGCCTGCTTTCCCAAGGAGTCAAAGCTCAGTGTTAGCCGGAATAGAAATCAGATTTAAGTTGAATTGCATTCGAGAAACTGCGTGGTTCATCGAAATGATTCAGCAAGGTGTGGAGTGGAAAGTTATGCACAGCTATTGTTGCGTGTGTGTTTTTTCGTCTGGATACTTCTGACAGGTACACTGTCTCATTAGTTGGCATTACTCAGAGCAATTCCTGATGCCTGTGGCTTCTTCCTACATTACAAACAAGTTTTTCCTCTACTTCTGTTCTGCATTTACTACAAACTTACCTTGCTGTAAGTTTGTAAGTTTCAATATGTGATTTTGAACGAGTTTTCATGCAGAAGCCTTTATCCATTGCGCTCTGTGGTAACACATTCAAAACAATACGCCAGTGACTTTCCTGGAAGGAGTTTGCATGTTCTCCCCGTGCTTGCGTGTGTTTTCTCCAGGTCTCCGGTTTCCCCCACAATCCCAAAAATGTGTGAGTGTGAGTGTGTGATGCCCTGCAATGGACTGGTGACCTGTCCAGGGTGTACCCCCGCCTCTCGCCCAATGTGTGCTGGAGATAGGCACCGGCAGACATTGGGACCCCGAAAAGGAATAAGCGGGTTTGAGAATGAATGAATAAATAATAATAATAATTTTAAAAATAATAATAATAATAACAAATATAACTGCAAGCAGTGATACGGGGCCAAGCAGCAATCGGAATGAAGTGGAGGCAAAAGATGAACAAAGGCTGATAAGGACCAAAAAATTCATTTTAAGTTTCGTTGAGTGAGCTGCTGAAAGTGTGAGCAAAATATTACATTTTTGGAAAAAAAAAGATAAAAAAAACTATATGGCTGACAACAAAATGTAAACATTTAAATAACCTGACTTAGCATGATGCTCCGAAAACATTAAGATCAATTTAGGATTTTGAAAAAAATATATATAATTTTTCATATCTCCTGACCATTAAGGGGCACTAAGTTGAATCTCAAAAGGCAACCTCAGGTCATGACTCTTATAACACTCAGCAAATTTGGTCTCAATCCACTGAATGGTTTAAGAGATATAGCCATATGGCCACTTTTGCTAGTTTGATATTTTATTTATTCATTAATTTCTCTAAAACCATAAGACCAAATAAATTTCAATTGATTACTTTTGGTCAATAGGGTCTGTGTATGATATTGCACGAGTGTCATGGGAATTGGATGAACGGTCTAGGAGGAGTTTGAAAAAGTGGTAATTTTGATCATTCAAAATGGCGGCTAATTGGATGATTGGAGCATGACATCATTAAGTTTATTGGAATTTACATGATCCAGGGAATCAGTGGCACAAGAATTTAGTTTCTAGAGCATACAGTTCATGATTTATTGGCATTATCAGATGTGAAACAGGGGACTAGTGGTGGTGCTATAGCGTTTGAGTTAGAGGGTCCAAATTGGGTCAAATTTCTTAAAATGACCGTTTGTATCTGTGTGCCAACCTTAATAACTTTCCTGCAAGAGAGTCATAGGGCTGCCATTGACTTCAATGGCGGAAGAATAATAATAAGAACGCCAACAAAAACAATAGGTGCATTGTGCCTTCGGTGGCTGGGCTAAAATTAGATAGATGGTTAAAATTAGCATGCAAACTTTGATGCTTGCTTGTACATGTGCCTTTAAACTATATTTTAAATGTTGCTAATGTCACAACATGTAACATAAATCAGCCTACAAGTTTCCATGATAAGGATTTACCATTTGGTTGCTATGCTAAAAAGTCTGGTTGCTATGGAGGGGTCAGAAAAATAATACAATGTTCCTTTCTGTGGCAATGCAAAGAAAGACCAATGACTGTAAAAAAAAAAAAAAAAAGATGGACGACGTGACACCACCCCTAGCCTTTAGGCCATTTGAGCCCACCGTGAGTATGACTTGAGCGCAGACATAACATGCGGAGAGAGAGAGTGCACATGTGCACAAGCGACTTCCTGTTAAGGAGGGTGGAGTCATGGTTTCAGCCATTCACACTGGCTAACATACACACCACTTTCAGGTGCAGTCAGTCGGATTTCTCAAAAACTGTCAATCAAATTTTTTTTTTTTTTTTTTGGTCATAGAGCTTTTCTTTCTCTTCAGCCAGCCATGTGAGACACACTTGGGAAAGACTCATAACTCTTAAGTCTGCCATGTTTCAAAGTGACATTCATAAATCACAGATTTTGAAACATCTGAAAGGCAAAAAGGACAGAAGACACATGTTCCTCTAAAATAACTGTACTGACAAGGAAATGTCCAATTACTAAATGAAACAATTTTACTGAATGACACAGCGGTCATTTTCATGCTATTAGTACTGGAGATAATCCTCTCGTTCCTTGTTACACAGACAAGAAACAATCCTCCTTTTGATGGGGAAGTGTGCGGCTACCATTCTCTGAGCTCAACTGTGCAGGTGAACTCATTTCAGAGAGCAGTACCTGTAAATTGTCTGAGGAGATGAGTAAAGTTCAACCTAAGAATTTAACTAATCTCCTGCATGAGACATAGAACCAGTCAACGACTTGAAAATTAAAGATCTATCATCTAATTTAACATGCTCAGTGCTGAATAATGCTGATGAAATGAATCAGCCTTCCTTTAATAACATGGTATTTAGTATTCCTTTTATGTAACTATTGGTTAAACTGGCAGAGTCCATTTACAAGTTGAATTATTCATCTCAGACTGAAGACTTTGTGCAAACTCCAGCCTTGCGTTATTGTATCTGATTCAAATAATGATAATAACAATAAAAAAAAATATCCAGGAAACCAGATGCTTATGCTGCCATGAACTCTGCTATACTATGTGTTCAAAACACAGTTTTGACTTTTCTCAGCTTTGTATGAAGTTTACAAGGTTTGAATGGCTGTCTTGCTAATTGCTAATTACTGACTGTGGATTCATACAAAAGTCTTGGACTCAAGGAACTGAATAAAATGTCAAATGCATTTTTACAGCTCAAGCCACTCACATAATCATCTAACCTGCAATAAGATTAATATAAGATATGTTTTATTCAAAATCTGAAGAAAAAATACATAGAATTCAAGTATACAACAAAATTACATACATTTGTGGTAGTGCTGGCAGCCATCTTAGCCCTTTGTTTTGAAGTGTGCTTCAAGCCTTCCCATAGAAAAGAGAGCTACACATTACTTTGCCTTCATTCGTAAGAGAATTGGGACACTCGTCCAATACTCTTGTGGGCAGATAAAAAAAACATAAATTCTTATTAAAGTGTTTTTTTTTAACTGTGTGGGGAAACAAAAGTACCCAATACATCTCTGAAGTGGCTGGAACTGAACCTGCCTCACCCAATTCCTGAACAAATGTTTAGACCTGCTGCAAGTGCTATGAACAAATGAGTTTACATGCTAAAATTGCTGATTCTAATCATTTTAAGTTAATTTCACACACTTTGTGGTTAAGTCTAACAAATGTTACTACATTGGTGAAACTTGTATGTTACAGTAGGTTCAACCCACCTTTAAAAATAGTTATTTGGGCCACACACCTCCATAAAAACAAACAGGGCTCTTTTTTTACTTTGCAAATGGAGATGCGCCCAGATGGTGAAATTGCTTAGTTAGAGTTAAAAAGTACAAAGGTAAGTACACTTTGTTCAATTCATCTCCTGTACGTCGTGTTTTGGTGACGTGTGTTTGTGTGGTTGATATTCCTTCTGTGACCTCTAGATGCCGCTAAGAGCACAATGAACGTTCCTACTAAGCTTCTGGTACACTGGCATTTATTTACGTTTTCATTCCAATTTCCTCGCTTGGGCAGCGTGATAAACCACCTATCATCATTCCACGTAGCGTTTCAATTGAGCATTTTAAATAGAGAGTGACTGAAAGTCTAAAAGTTCACTCTGTGTCGTGACTTTTCCATGACTCATCGTGTCCTGCCAAGGGCTGCAATCGAAACTCGTGCAGGTAACATTATGGATATTTGGCGTGTTGGTTTTGGGGGCGGCAGTGTCGTTGAAATCAATAGTAAAAGCTTACTTTGTGGCTTTCTGGATATTCTCTGTGATAGAGTTGTGTTTATTGGTTACAAACGTCTTTCAGAAAGATGAAGATGCACCTGCTGATGTGCTGCGCGCGCACCGTGACGTTGAAAAATGGACGGAGATAACGTGACTCCATGTTCTAAAGTCATTACCTTTTATTAACTCTTTCTTTCTTTCTTTCTTTTCATTTGGGAAAATCTAGCTTGTTTAGGTATCTTCTACATTGCACAAACACACTGCTTCCTTCTCTCGTCATATTTTCATCGTCCTTTGACTCCACTGTTCTTTGTTCTGAGCGTTGGTCTATAATGACAGCCATAAACAGTTTACTTTGGGCGTTGTTAACATCCTGTTGACCACTGAGCACTTTTAAACCACATTTATATCCTGTATACACCTGGTTTCTTAAAGAGTCTTGAAGGTTTTGAACATGGAAGTCACTTTAAGTGCAACCCTTTGGTGTGTAGCCTTGAAAAAAATGTTTTCTTAGGCTGCTGTTTTCACAGACTTCCAAAAGCCCCTAAAAGCATGCAGAGTATAGCCAAGTCGAGATCTGCCTTTACGTAGGAGGTTGGTGGAATGGCATTAGAGACTTTTCAAAGATGACTTTTGGGGTAATTCTCAGAATCTGCAGTAAGAGTTGTGTGGTCACAGATGTACATGTGCTGCCGAGCTTTTGAAACTTTGTTTTGGTCAATTAAAATGGTTAAGTTGGCTCCAAATTAAGCTGAAATTTCTGAGTAGGTGGCCACAGCAAACCAAAGTATCATAGAAAGCAAATGTTATAGTAACAAAAAGCAACAATGGAGTGCAGTGGACGAAAACAAAATTTCATGTCATAACAACTAAACCAGTATTGGTTTTGCCATTAAATACTAAATAACTGAATACATTTACCCCTTGTAGTAAATATTATGCAGACTCTGTTTAAACCACTTTAGTGAGAAAGGCACAGGGACACCATGAACAATGTATCCGGCCCAAAATTCTTGTAGCATCATCTGCTCATGTGACCAATTTGGTTAAACTGGTTGAAAGTGTTGAGCTGTCCTATGACACTGGAGAATCCATTCAGAAAAGTAGACCTGGCTCAGTGGGATCCTGTTTCAGCTAGTTCACTTTACCACCAAGTCTTGAATGTGTTATAATAATGTTTTAAATGCTTGTATATATTTGTCTTGGTTCCTTCTATCCTGAACACCAGCCATTATGATATCAGTTGGGAAGTGTGCGCTATGTAGAATATTATTTTAATTAAAAATCTTCTAATCGGCTATTTTATGTTGCAAACGGTACATGATTATCTTGGCAAAACTCTCCTCACTTATCTCAGATGGAAATGAACACGATAGGCGGTGTTTGTAAATACGAAAGAGGTTTTGGTGTGGAGTCCACGCGAGCGCGTCTTCAAGCTCCGCCCTCAACGATTCAAAATCATGTTCCGTGTGTGAGAGACTGAGCGAGCGAGGGAGAGAGAGGAGGAGAGCGCGCGAGTGCAATCGGAAATCACTTCACTCTCACACAGGCTTTCCACAGCACACACGCGCGCGCGATGAGCTGCAGCATGAGCGCGAGACTCAGTACCACTGAACGCTGAGCCGATGATGAGAACACGCGCACTGGACACTACCGGATGTCGGCTCGGAACAGTTTTTAGCCCGTGTGCGTTTTCTCCAGACAGTTGTTAACAGAAAGCTCAAGTTTTTAAAGGATGCTGTCGCATGGATTCTGAGCTTTAGGGATTCTGCGAGCTCTGTCCGGAGCAGCGCAGCTTTTGGGTTTCCTTCCGTGCGCAAGGAGAGGACACTCCTGATGTGCGTAACCCAAGTTGCGCGCTCATATTTTCTGACGTGAAATTATTTTGTTAACAACGCTAATGGCCGATTGGTGTTAAAAGGAGGACCTTTCATGAAAAAAGGAAAGAGCTGACAGAGGACAAGGGTGATTTTTTTGTATCGACAGGATTGCAGTAGTGCTGAATCTGTGGATAACCAAAGCGCTTGAATTGCAGCGTGTTAAAGGGACTCGACTCTTGGTTCGTCTCCATCAGCCGAGGGAACATCTAACCTACCAGGTACTTGAGTTAGAATTTTCAACAAAACCCGTATTCTTACCTACACCTGCCTTCTATGGGATTTTTTAAAGTACATTGTTAATTACACAGCCTTGTCATCGTGGTAATTAGCTCAAATACTTGCTTTATTTCCAAACAAGCCGGCAGATTACTCTTGATATACCGTTTCCATTTGGTCCCGTCTTATAGATTCAAACAGCATCTTCATCAAGCTCAAGTGCCAGCCAGTGGAGCATCACATATGGTTAAATCGATCCCCATAGCTCTGTACCATATATACGATACTCTTGCGCCCGAGAGCGTCTGACATCTCAAAGAGTGCCCACATTTAGATCTAACACCACGCAGATATGTATTTATTTACTCGACTTAAAGTACATTATGTGTGCAAACGTGTTTAAGAATTCAGTGTTTCCCACGCAGCACCTGTTGCTTTACTCGTACTTCTCGGTGCGCGGGTTCCAAAGGCTGAGGTTCCTTTTTCCTCAGAATGTTGACTAGTCCACATTGTTCATCTTTCTCATAATACTCTCAAAAGAGTCACTTCCTGGCTTGGTTCTGAGTCAAAAGCCTGTCATAAACAGTGGAATCCAGTATTTCTGGCCGCTCCCGTCATTAGGTTGCAATTGTAAACCTGTTTTTCTGGTCTGGGGAGCGAGCGAGAGACAGGTGAGAAAACACGGCTTCGTTTCGCTCAGCTGTGATCAGACATCTCGGATCTTTGAACGGTTCCCCCACAGCGTTCAGCCGGATGTAAACTTGTACCGGAGCCGGTTTTCAGATGATCCGGTCGAACTCGGGGCGCTTTCAGGTAATTTCACCGGCTCTCTTTCTCTCGTCGGGGTTGTGTTCTGTGGCATCAGCACAAACACTGGCCGGCAGCTGCGCGATACTCTTCCAGTAGATTATTGATCTGTGGATCTTATAAACGGATCCTTTTCATTTGATCCATTCTCTTTCAGCTCTCGGTGTGTAGATGTGTAATATTCACGGTTGATGGATTCGGACTCGTGGGATGGGCGTTAAAGACATCGGAAGTAAACTTTAAAAAGGTTTTTTTCTCCATATCGATGGCCTTTTTCAATATCCTCATAGGTTAGCATAATGTTTGTAGCGGACTTCGCACTGGTCTGTGGAAACGATTGGGTCAGACGTGTCATTCGGACGCTATACGTTTAACTTTACTTTTTTTTGACAATTATTACCTTTGAAAAGACCTCGGTTTAACGTCGACACCGTGTTTCTGTGTTAACCTTACCCAAAAGTGTCGTGGAGCCTAAGTTGAGACAACAAATAATTAGCCGGTTTCGGCCAGTTGATCGTTGAAACAACATGTTCGGTCACAGCAAACAGTCGTTTGTAAACCTGAGAGTGTTTAGCACTTACTTGGGATAGCAGCCTCCATGTATGGAAACGTGTTCAAAACACTGCATAGTTCCCCATAAAGATCAGCTTTCTGCTGAACAGAAGCTTTAAGGTGTGTTTTTTAAAGTAGTCTATTCACAAGGACACTTGTTCAGGATTCCCGAGAGCTCAAAGTTATAGTTAGCTCAATGAAAAAAAAAATCAGTTTTTCATAGTTTTATTTATTTGTTTCAACCTTTTTAAAGATACGATTAACACCTGAACCTATAACCTATATTATAAACAATTCTTGTATCTTTAACTGTATTTATTCATCATATATTTTGAATAGTTTATCAAGTATAGGCACTTTGTACACATTTGTGTACCTTTTCAGTAGACAAACCTGTTTTAAGTTTAGCTTTATGTCTTCATAAGCAGCTTTTAATGCATAACACAAAGTGTTACAATCCCAGTCAAAAGTTTATGAAGACATTCCTTGCGATTTCATCTTACACCGGTATAATGACCCAACACACTTCCAAAATATTTGATTCAGTGGGTCAGCATTGTTTTTTTTCTTGCTGTAGAGTGCCATGTTATTCTATTTTTACCCTACTGAGCTGTTGTAGTCAGTGTAGGATATTGCCGAAGGATCCATAAAGTATGTCCATCTTGTGGGAGGAGATCCAGGAAAATTACACTAAGATTAAATCTGATTATCTTGAGGAATATGCATGTACAATGTCTCATATCTGGGGAATTTAATTGCAGCAAAGTGGTAGCTTTGGTTTCTTTTTCCTTTTTTTAATTTATAACAGTCCAATTATTTAGCTGTACTTACTATTACAACTAATGTACAATACGTATCCTTGGGGAATAATAACATCAGTGTGATTCCAAAGTGATTCCACGTTTTTGAGTGGTAGTGTATAGATCCGATTTTCAAAATAGGTGAACCCAGTGTTTATATTTGCACTGCCTCATGGTCTCGTTTATCAGGCCAACGTTTGCTATTTATTGCCCAACCTTTATGTGTTAACCCTTATTATTCAGAGCAGTCCTCTGGTCACCATCTGAGCTGTGAGCATGTACATGTTTACCCATTTGTAATAGTGTGTGAGAGTTTGTGTGCTAGCCAATTGACTGGCCAGCTCTCCCTGGTATACGGCAGCGGGGCAGCAGTTCATCTCGTCTGAGAGAAGGCACAAACTAATCTGGCTCCACAATGGCTGAATGAAATAATTAAAGTAGTCCTCTGTGGTTCACATTTGGCCAGACTGGGGGTCTTGGACCACCCATTGTGAACAGGTCACTGAATGATGTAGAGCTGGTGGCCCATAGAACTCTGATGGCTGCAGCCAGGGACAAAAGAACTTCACACAGCTGCGTTAGGTACTGAACATTATTGCCAAGTTCAGTATGTTTATCATTTTAGCAATATTATATAGCTTTAAGCAGAGGATTAAACTGATTATGCACAGTATACAAATATTTTTAGGAGGTCAGTGTTCTCACTTGATCTTTTGCTGATTGACTGGTGACATTATTCAGTTATTGAGTTTATTTAAGAGCATGATGGAGCACTGACCAGGGAAAAAATCAAGTGCTTTCTAAAATGTCAGTTGAGCTAACCATTAACCTAGGACAGATGCTATACTCACACTTCCTTCTGAGTCAATCATTCTCCTGGCTTCAGACAAGAGCTGACTCCTGAACCCTCATAAATGTCAGTGCTTTAATTTAATTCTTTAATTATCACATTGAAACTTGGATTGGGAGGGGTAAGAACAATCATTGAGTGGGTTATCAAGAAGCCACTGCTGGCTTCTGCCATGGTGGTTACGTAAATCCTTTCATTGCTTTATTTTCACTAGAATCACATTGCATTTTCACGCTGAGCTGGGTACCACCTAAAGGGTTTCTTGGCAGAGCTATGCCATCCTCATGTTCCCACGAGGGCTTTTTTTACCTGGCACAGGAAGGGTGAGCGTTGGTACGATGACAAATTCCTCGTTACAAGTCTCTAAAGAGGAAAGAAGGAGAGTAAAATGGTGAGAGTGAAGAAGAGAGAAAATCATACAGCAAATTTAAAGCATGTCAGCGGGGGAGGCTTTAGAATAGTAATTAGCCCGTTAAATCTGTTAACCTCCCCCTGTGCCACAGCACAATGGCTCTCTCAACACTATATCTGTATATGTGAGTCTCCAAAAGAGCACGGGGGTAACAAAGGCATGGAAGAATGAGGTATTCTAACAGGTGTGAAGTGAACATTATGTGTTTAGTGGACAGGAACCACATTCCTCCAAAGGAAGATGCTAAATATATGGACAATTGTACTGTGAATAATCCGCTGAGACCTGATGGTAAGATTCCAAAGGTGTAGGGGGTTACCAAACCCTCCCCTTCGCTCATAGCTATTGATTATAATAATGACATCCAGCTTATAAACAGCAGAACAAGATGAATTAGGCTACACTGCTCGAGAGCGGAGCATAAATTCTCAGAGGGATCATGACAGTAGTCATAAATACCGTACTCTGGCGGCGGCTGTCTTCCTACGAGAAGATCTTATTTGCCCCACGCCAATATATTTGAAAGTACTATTAGATAACCTGTGGAAAATTTGTTTCTAACCCTGTAATGATCAAAAGTTTGAGGTAAAGTAAGCCTCACTGGCCACGCATTGTAATTATAACAGCTAGCCTAACTGTTTTCCTCCATAAAAGTATAGTGCTAACTCTTTACAACTGAAAGGTAATCTGCCTGTGAGGTGGCGGTGCTTGGGTTGACTCGGCTAAGGCCTCCTGTGTCTTGTAAATGCGGCTTCTGATAAAGCACTCTACTCATATACACTTACACATTTCCATTTGAAAAGAGTTTTTCCTCTAAAGCTCAAGTCGTTGCCACCTTTGTATTTCATGTAGTCAACTGCTTGGATGTGTTTCTTTTTTCCCATGACCTTCATGCTTTTCCTGTGATGTTATATTTGCCTGAGTGCATAAACTCACACTGACATTCCTTTGCCATCTGAGTTTTTAGAGTTAGTTCTGCACAGGGCACGGTCATAAGGAGAATGCATGTGTACTCACACTCATATTCATAGAAGAGTGTGGGAAAGGATGTCTCCAGCCTACATTAGGCATCCCAGGGTACTGTGACCCTTGAACACAGGCCCTTGACGCTGGGCCCTTGAGAGCGAATGTCGTGAGAGCTTCTTAAACTTTTCATAGCAACAAAGAGATCCATACGCTTTTCATGTTGCGAGAATATTATTTTTCCCAAACCCCCGTGAAGTGTTTTGATTTTGTTTATGTTTAGATAATGTCCTTTATGGCTAGTTTATCAGCTAACTTGGTTACAATTTCACCCACTCCGTTTGTGGTCTTTGACCCTACTTGTTGATTTTTATCAACAAGACTTTACGTTGTGACGAGAGCACTATTGAAAACCCTTAAAGCTACACAGTAGTTTTTTGACATGGACTAATTTTCCAAATCCCCCTGAGATAATATGTTGTGTTTGGTTCTGTTTGGCTGTTCTCGAGATCTGCTAATAGCAAAGCTTTCGGTGCTTTTAAGCATAGCTTAGCAAAGATCCCTGTATCTGATCACATGGTGTGAGTTTTCTTATCGATACATAAGGTATCAATTTTAATAAGATTATTCCTATATAAAGAAAAAAATTGCCGTATATATATATATATATATATATATTTATATATATATTAATTTTTTGTTGGTATTACAACTGTAAAAACAACTCTTTAAATTGCATGTTTTAAATTTAAAATGGAGTATGCAATATCCTCAGCTCTCTTCCTCAAACATTTTAATCATGATTTCTTTGATATTTAACATTTCTGTGTGCAAATGTGGCAATTTGGTTTATTTTTCTAAATCACTCCTCAAATCTTTCAGAATATTTTCATTAAATTCTCTTAAAATAACTTGAGAACCTTACTGATACTAATTCCATTCTATTGATATTTACATGAATTAGCACAAACAAAGCTATTTTTGTCACAAATGTAAACGTCACACGAAATGGCATTTTAAGAATTTTTTTTCTATAGTCTATATCTATGATCTATGATAAGCCAAGATAAATATTGCCAGATCTGGAGAAAGGCTGAATTGCCTCCAAAATGGTAAATGTTTGAGAGCTCATAGAGAATAAGCCTCACAAATGAGTGAACTGTTCTTTTAAAAGGGGTATGTCTCTTAAAAGTATTTTTTTTATCTCTTCATCCCGTTTTACATTCAGCACTGTTTAATTAGTCACATGAAAGTATGCCAGAGTCATCCGTCTCGACAGACTCAGAATTAGACTGTGAAATTAGTAAGAAGGGAGTCAAAGCGCTCATCATATGTGTGATCGGGGTCACACGTCCCACCTTTTATTTCAACCTCATTAGTGGATTGCTCTCCCTACAGTGTAGTTGCCTCGTGACTGCAGTTGTGTGTTTTTTCTATTGTACATTTGTATATCGTAAAGTGCATTTTAAATATAGGGGTGGGAATGAGAAGGCATACAGTTGCATTAGCCGTGTTTTGTTTTTACAAACCACATGATTTTTCAAATTAATGTGTTTGTGAGGCTTGTCATGCATTTGCTAATGGAAGAATATTGAATGGTACATGGACTAAACTACCACTGCCAATCAATAACCATGAGTGTATAGAACAACCCACATCCTATTAGTCACCAAATGGCTGCTACACTTGGTCAAAAGTTGTTTTCCTCTTTATTTTATTGACTGTTTTCTAACAGTTTTATTTTAAAAAGCCATGTAACATATTTCTTAGCCAGGTATCTAATGAAAAGTGAGATTTCAAAACCTGGACATTGATTTTTTTTAGGTCGGCTGAATGTAAACGGTGGCAGTAGCCGCACATCCCCCATAAGTTCACTCCTGGGTCGTGGTGAGGTGTCTGTCTCTGGACTGTAATCTAGCATGCTGTCTCATTAGCCATGGGGAGCATGGTGGGGAACATTCCACATATGTTACAGGGGTCTGCAATTACCACAGCAGGAAACACCAAAGAAACATGACCTTAAACATGGTGGATTAAGCACAATCTGATCTATTTCTTTTGATTGTTTTCCATTTGTGTTCCTCCCCGGTACTTCACACCAAGGTTGTCAATGTTTAGAGAAGTGGCGGAAGGAGGTGTTATTACATTGCCCTCTATAGCCCCCGCCTATTACTTCCCTGTGGTGATGAGACGTTACCACAAATTGGGAACCATTTGCTGCGAATGAGAATCAGCTGAAGTGGCCATTGCAAGATTAGGAAACCACACTCCCCTACCATGTGTTCAATAACTTTAATGGTGCTTTTACAGTGAGCATCCTCTGCAGGGTGCTGAAAGATTTCAGTTCTATTCAGAGTGGGTCATATTAATTGAAAACCACCTTTGCCATTATGACGCTTGATGTAAAAAAATACAGTTTATTAAATATTAATGATACACATCTCAATTTGAGCCATCCCTCTGTAATATTGACATGTGTTGTCTTCATGAATTGGACATGACATGAAGTTTGCAAGATGAAGGTCAAACACAAGTAACTGTTTGTGACACATTTACTGTCTCCAAAAGGAGAAGGTTTACAACACATGAAGGGACGATCAATCATAAACCCCTGTGAATCGGTACCATAAAGCTCTGTGGCTGCCACCATTTACAGCCTTCTTGGCACTGTCAGAGACGTTGAAGGATGTCGTCTGAGGAATGAATGCTTCTCTAATCACATTTGTTTGTTTGCTTGATCCTTTGCAGCTACAGACTGAAGATGTGCCAGAGTGCCAATGCGATGTGGTCACAGTGGAGTGCCATGTTTGTGTGGATTTTGCTTTTCCTCTGCTGCTCTGCAAATGTGGTCAACACCATCATCTACCAGGTGGTAGAAGAGCAGCCGCCCAACACCTTGATAGGAAGCTTAGCATCTGACCAGGGCCTCCCAGACACTGGGCACCTCTACAAGCTGGAGGTCGGCGCTCCTTATCTCAGAGTGGATGGCAAAACAGGCGATATCTACACCACAGAGACCTCCATTGACCGGGAGACTCTTAAAGACTGTCACAACCTTTTTGAGGGTGAACCTTGTTTCCTTGAGTTTGAGGTGTCAATCACAGATTTGATGAAAGGCACTGGACCTCGTCTCATTGAAGGTCGTATTGAGATCCTAGATGAGAATGATAATACTCCACAGTTCTCCTCGCCTGTATTGACTTTGTCCATTCCAGAAAACACACATGTGGGTGCACTCTTTTCAATTCCTGTGGCAACAGACAGGGATTCTGGAAGCAACGGCATAGCTGATTATGCTTTATCAACTGGCCCTGAAGCTGCCAACCTTTTCAGCCTGCAGGTGGCTCAAGACTCAGATGAGAAATTACCACAGCTCATTGTACTGGGCAACCTGGATAGAGAGCAGCGGGATTCCTATGACCTTAACATTAAGGTGGTCGATGGCGGCTCCCCACCCCGTCAGAGCAGTGCCCTCCTTAGGATCCAAATTACAGATGTCAATGACAACGTGCCCAAATTTGAAAGATCACACTATGAGGGTGAACTGCCAGAAAACAGTCCAGTGGGTCATTCTGTTCTACAAGTAAGTGATTGTTTTCTTGTGTTTTGGTTTAGATGCAACGTGGCTGTTTGAGTTGCATGCATAAAAACTATACGATCAAATATTTGTTATGTATAATTCAAATAGTAAATGTGGACTCAATACAATTTGCACCTCCCAATATGACCCGAACCAACTTTGCAACAGAAAATTCAAATATCTTTAAAAATGAACATTTTAGAGATTCTTGGGTCTGGTGGAAATAAGACAAGATGTCACTGACCACTCCCTAACAACAAAACCCTTTACCACAGCAACCAAATGGATAGTCCTATATCTCAGCTTAAGGAGACCATAGAGACATGGGAGTTTCTTTTAACCCTAACCCACTTTGTGACACAATATTCAAATATCTTTAAAACTAAACATTTTAGAGATACTTGGTTTAAGTGGAAATGAGATGTCACTGTTCCCTCCCTAACAACTAAACCCCATACGGGGTTTGTTCAAAGTACTTAAGGAGACATGGGAAATGCATTAAAAGTGTTACCTGTCAAGCTAATTATTGGAAAAATACTAGACATAAACATTATCTTTCACAGTTTCTTCAGGAAATGTACAGTTTGAGTATTCTTTTCAAGCACTTAGAATTACCGTGGTTAAAAAAAGTTCCAAATAAATAAACATAGCTTGCCTTGTGAATATACAGTAACAAATTACTTGTATTTTAACTTCTTTTGTAGAAGCTCATAGTTATAAGTGCATCGAAACTCCCATGTTAAAAGCTTGACAAGCTGTTGTAAATGGAAGTCTCAGTTATCCCAGTGGGGTTTAGCCTCCGTTCCCACACAACAGGATTAAACGGAAGAAATGGGAAAGCCAAATCATATTTTCACGCACAATCGATTGATCCCTCATGGTCTCTTTAAACACAAGATCAACAAACAGGAGAGAGGTATTGACTGATGGTGAGAATACCACGTTGAATGGTTGTGGAAACAAAAGTGATGTTAAGATTAGGATAGCTGTGAAAATTGGAAGCTTTCCAGGATCAATCTGAACAAAATAAAATAAAGACCATTAATCTTTCAATCAAGAATTCATCCATGTTACTAAACCATATAGAGCATGTCAGAAGACTTTATTTTCCTCTCTGTCCTCATAAGCATCCTTTGAAGCGCGAGTAAATAAGCAGTAGAGGTATTAAAACAGATTAATTTTATAATTTCAGAGGGTTGATGGAGTGTTTTAGCTTGTTCGGAGAAATGCTCTTCAAATCTGAAATGAATTCCCAGTTTGCTTTGCGGATGAAATGGAGTGACTCATATAGAGCAATAATAACTTAAGCACCATGAATAATCTCATGACTGCCTCAGATTAAGGCTGTTCACTGACATACATGGGCTGAAACGGCATGGAAGTTCCAAACACACCCAAGGACAGAAAGAGGACAGGAAGTTTAAAGGGAATCTTGAGCATTTAACATTTTAATGAACCTATCCTTTATTTTAGAACTAAAAAGGCCCAAGTTTATGATAAACATCAAATGATGTTCAAATTATCACAATTAACATTTCATATAAATGAATTTGGTATTATTTATTGAAAAGTAATGAAGTGTCATTATTGTCTTGCAACCGATTATTCAAAGTGTGTTCTGTTTTATTTGTAACTAAACAAGGTCTCCTTTCTATTTAATTATTGAAAGGTTTAAATAATTAATATACTGCAAAGAAAGGCATTCATGTTCTAAGGCAGTGCAATTACTAAATTTTGATTATCGATGTTATTGCATCTACGAATAAAAAATGTGACATAATCTGAAAATTATATCTGTTTTTTTATTATCATTGTTTTTTTTTATAAAAACTGTTCTTTTCAGTATATATATATATATTTTTTTTAAGTTTTTCAAGTGCTTTATTGCTAAATTATTTTGTATTATTTGGTTTCAGGTCAAGGCCAATGACTCTGACATGGGACCCAATGGAGAGGTAACTTATAGCCTCCATCAACCATCATCTGCTGTGATGAGGCTTCTGAGCATTGACCGGAACACAGGAACCATTTTTGTGAAAAACACTGTAGATCGTGAAGAAATCAGCCTTCTCAAGTTCTATGTCCAAGCTAAAGACAACGGTCCCCAATCAAAGAGCTCCAAAGCCTTGGTAACCATCACAGTCAAGGACCAGAATGATAACAAACCCACCATTAAGATCCGAGGCATTGGCCTTGTTACTCATGATGGTGGTGTGGCTAAAATCTCAGAGGACATGCCTGTAGGCACAGCTGTGGCTCTGGTGGAGGTATCAGATGGTGATGAGGGTGAAAATGCAGTTGTTACCTGTGTGGTTGCAGGGGATGTACCATTCCAGCTGCGTTCCGCTAGCGAAACAGGCAACGACCGAAAGAGGAAATACTTCCTCCAAACAACGACTCTTCTGGACTATGAACAGATCAAAGACTACAGGATTGAAATTGTGGCGGTTGACTCAGGCAACCCTGCACTATCCAGCACAAACTCTCTGAAGGTGCAAGTTACAGATATGAATGACAATGCACCTATCTTCTCACCTTCTTTGTACGAGGTAGAGTTTTATGAGGAGAATCAGCCAGGTGACAAAGTTCTGGATGTGGTAGCCACAGATGCTGACAGTGGGACGAATGCAGAGTTAACATACAGCATCATTGGTGGATCAGTCCCTGAGGGTCTCTTCGACATTGACCCCAGGACAGGAGAAGTCCGTGTCATGAGCCAGTTGGACCGCGAACTAGTAGATCATTATCAGTTTCTTGTTGCTGCAGCAGATAAAGGTGTACCAAGCCTGAGAGGGACTGCCACTGTTGGTATTAAGGTGCTGGACAGAAATGACAATGACCCTAAATTTATGCTCAGTGGTTACAGCTTTTCAGTTCAAGAGAACATGCCACCACTTAGTCCTGTTGGAATTGTAACCGTCAATGACCGCGATGAAGGGGAAAATGCTCATGTTCAACTCTCTGTTGAGCAAGACAATGGCAAGTTCATGATTCAAAATGGGACTTACACCATCCTCTCAACCATTTCCTTTGACAGAGAGAAGGAGAGCACCTACAGTTTCCGACTAAAAGCAGTCGATGGAGGTGACATACCACGTTCGTCGTATGTTGGCATTACTATTAACGTTTTGGATGAGAATGACAATGCTCCATATGTGACTAAGCCTTCAAACTCATCTTACAAGTTCTTGGATCCCCGTACAAGCCCTGAAACCCACATAGAACGTGTGGAGGCAGAAGATATTGATATTGGTCTGAATTCTGAGCTGGACTTCAGTATAATTCGAGGTAACCCACATGGCTTGTTCCGGATCTCTTCAGAAGGTGAAATTACACTGGCAAAAGAGTTCACACCTAAGCACATAGGTCTTCACCGACTGGTAGTGAATGTCAAGGACAGAGGGACACCGTCACGTCACACTACTGCACTGGTTCACATATTTGTAAATGAAACCATCGGAAATGTTTCCCACATTGAAGGACTCATTGGACACAGTCTTTACACACCACTTGAAATGGATATTGCAGGAGATCCTGATTATTCTCGTGACTCACAGAGTAACATTATATTTGCTGTCTTAGGTGGCATTTCTGTGGTCATTCTCGTTATCGTTGTGGCTATTATCATCAGGCATCTTGTGCTGAAAGAGAACAAAAGTGGCTATCAGGCAGGAAAAAAGGAGACCAAGGACTTGTACGCCCCCAAACCAGGGCCCAAGAGTAACAAAAATAAGAAGGTAAAGAAAAACAAAGCACCAAAACCTGCTAATCCCTCTGAAGAGGATGAGGGGGGAAGCCTTCAGAAAGGACTAAAGTTCAACCTCATGAATGAAACGGCCAATGATAGTCCTAGGATTCACCTTCCACTCAACTACCCCCCTGGAAGTCCTGACCTTGGGCGTCACTATCGCTCTAACTCTCCGTTGCCATCCATTCAGCTCCAGCCTCAGTCCCCATCTGCCTCAAAGAAACACCAGGCAGTGCAGGATCTTCCAGCCACCAACACCTTTGTAGGAACTGGTGACAACAACTCGACAGGCTCAGACCAGTATTCGGATTACAGCTACAAGGCCAACTCTTCAAAATATAGCACCAAACAGGTAGGAGACGACTTCGAAAGCATGGCAGGGTACCAGAGCTCAGGGTACCACAGCTCAGAGTACCAAAGCTCAGGGTACCACAGCTCAGGGTACCACAGCCCAGGGTACAACAGCCCAGGGTACCACAGCCCAAGGTACTCAGGCAGAGGGTATCAAAGCAACGGGTATCACGGCAACATGGTGTGGACTGAGGGCATGTATTAGGGGCCTGAACTCGAATGAATGTTAGAGCAAAGCTGCACTGATAACCAAGCATGCATGTCAACTGATTTAAAAGAATTCTACATTTTAAGGGCATTTCTGTAGTCTGTGTTGAAGGAACCTATACCTTAACTTATGTTTCATACTCTAATATGAAGGACGCGGTTGTAATACACTTTATGCTACATTTTAAGTTAAACAGTGTTCATTATAGGCCCTTAAAACATGAACAGATGTGTTTTCGTTAATTTTGATAACAGTCTTCAAACTGGAGAGATGTGCCTTGTCAATTGGGTTTGATTTGAAAGGCAAAAAAGACAATAGCCACCAATCTTTTGGTGTCATTTGTTAGGCTAGTATTAAGCATTTGTGTTAATCTAATTGTAACTAAGTAAAGCACACATTTAATTCCAAAATAAAAAAAGAAAGGCACACTGAATAGAAGAAAGCATACATGGAGACTGGTTAAGTAAGGCGAACATATCTAAAGGTTTCCATGGGTTGGTTGTCAGGACTTTAAAAATGGATTTAATTGTTTGGACTCCCTCACTGAGGGGAATTATTTATACAGATTAATAACGGGTGCTTTTTCTGTTCTTTCTTAAACATTGTTGATTGCGAAGTGCCTTCTTGTTGCAATATGCTTATAAACGAAAAGGCATATTGCATTTTGTCCAAGTGCTGTTGAACAGCCAATGACAGCAAATTGTGCCATTTTAAATTAATAATGTCCCGTTACATTAAAAACATAACATCATTAGTAGAAATTAACAAACACAGTTCAAGTAATGATTGAGTTTCGATTTCATTTGTGTTATTTTGAAGACAATCGTTGGATACGGTTTTTGCTATGCAAGTTGTATGTTGTAAATTTAAATGAACATTTATGTGTCTGTTCATCCCATGTGATGTTTTTGTTCTGTGAAAAAGTGGTGATGAACAACATAAGTAGCTTTATATTTGTTCTGAAAACAAAAAAAAATGTTAATACCAAATTTGTAAATAGACACCATTTATCTACTTTGGTCGTGGCACCATCTTCTGTTTTGTTCTTTTGAACTAAATACGTGAGACATGTGTTAATATTTAAAGAAATATCACGTGTTAAGACTGATAGATGCAATGTTTAAAGGATGTCTTGCAGTGATTGAAAGTTTTTTCGTTAATGCAGCACACACACACCGGCTTTGAATGAGAAAAGACTCTTGGCAAGTGTGTCATCTGTGGAACTGTTTTAAAACTGCAGACATCCCCACTTCTGTTTAATTTCTGTCATGTGTTCTTTTGTTTATGTTTGGATTTGAAATTTGTATTTTGTATTAAGCAAAGCAAGTTGGCTTTTAATAAAATGTTTGTGACGATGTTACATTGTGAATTTTATGAAGAACAATGCTTTGCATATTCACCAGGGACATGAATGCTTAAGGTACAGTATTCCATTTCCATTTGATACAAATGATACATGGCATCAGTAATCATCTACATTTTCTGAAATGGCTCCATAATAAATTCTAAGTAATAAACAACTTTTTATTTCTGAAAGCAATTCTTGTTTAAGTTCAGTTAAAATTCTTGTTTTTAATCATTGTCAGAACTAAACTGTACGCATGTCATTTTTTTTGTATATGTTTAACTGAAATACCCCCCCCCCCCAATGGAATCCTTTTGTGGAACTGCCTTTTCCTACAAGCGATTCTCAATAAATGTGTAACATTCACTTCGTTCCCCCTTTTGGGCTGAAACATTAAGCTTCACAAGTACATCGCCTTTGTGTTGCATGTTCTCATTTCTCTAGTTCATGCTGCATTTTCATGAAACAAAATAACGTTCCATATACCAATTTTGTACAGGTCACTACAATCAAAAGAAGAATATGTTCAAAGAACTTTGTTCAGACATCTAGGTTCTATTTTAATCTACAGCTTGTACTATTTTTTAGGCCCTTTGTATGTTAATCTGGGCTAAAAGACATTCATGCTCACACACGGCTTGTCCTGCCCCTGCTGACCATTTAAATTCTAACTGCATCCATGCTTCTTAAAAGCTGTGTGTTTTGCCCTCAGCTTGCACAGTCACCATGGCAACGCACTGACCAGTGTGTGTTGTATGCTGACTCACACACTGCTCCAAGAGCAGGTGGGGAAGAAAGTGAAAAACGCTTGGAAGGATGCTCAATAGTCAAAAATGGTCAATAAACTGGCCAAAGAGTAAAGTTAACATTGCAGTTTAAAATTTACTAGGAAACCAGACAAATTTAATCCATTCTTTCATTTATTTTTTTGTTCGCTCTACATTTCATTACATTTGAAATGCAGTCGTGCATTTGGTCATAGTCCCCTCTGTACCTTAAGTGTTTCATTCCTCTGTGATCTGCACCAAGTGATGGATGGAGAGGGGATATTGCAGTCTTAAACCAGTTCCTATATAGCATGTTATTACTTTAATCTATATACTTTGCTTATGTGTTTGGAATGTTTTATTGTTGTTTTATAAAGTAGGCAACAGTAGTTATGGGAGGAACAGTGCTTTATCCTACAATCAGTTCTCATGCTTTTAGAATGCTAGTCTTTAGGAACACAATTGAAAGATGAAACAAAAGCCAGCAGAGTGAGTTTCATGAAGTGGGAAGTCGATTATGCAAAAGAGTTCCGTGGTCTAGGTTTTGGTCTCCCTTAAACATTGCATGGCTTCAGTGGCATCTTAATCCCAGTGGTCTGTCCACCTTTTTGCCTTTAAATCAAAGGCACTTTTTTTTGCAAATAAGTAGCTTGCATTGCTTAGCCCTTAATCAGGCGGAACTAACTCACCAGTTAATAATCGGGACTCATCTTGAGGGAACACAGCCAAGGGGAGAAAGAGGAAAACACAATTGTTTCAGTGGAACTCTGAGTGAATATTAAGCAAGCGGATTCAGTTGGATAATTTAGGTGCTGTCGTTGACATTGCAAGGCTAATTGAAATAAAGGGGCGTTAATTGATGGTGGCCCTGTTTTTCATCTCTTCATCCACCTTGAGTTGACATTTGTGACAGATAGATAAGATAGACAATCATTAGCTTTTTTTAGGTTGAGCACCTGCAGAAGCTCAAGGCTGAGAGCAGCTTTTGTTTGCGTTTCACTCGGGTAAAATGAAACAAATCTGAATAATGCTCTAAGACTGCATTAGCTCTCTGCACAAAATGGTGTGTTTGTGTTTAAAAGGCACAAATGAAACGAAAAGATCTAGTTTTGTATAATTATGTATAAAATTATATCTTTAATTAATCTGTTGTAAATATGCACACACCGATAGCATAAAAGTATTTGAAGAGTTTAGTTCCAAAAATGCTAGAAATATGTATTGATAACTTTAATAAATCAAAATGCCTCTCTATTAACATTTAAAAGAATCACATCCAGATTTTGATAAAAAAAAGAAACAATTTTTTTTTCTCACAAAATGCTATATATATATTACTCTCATATAATATAGAGGTTAACAAAAATACGACAATAAATACCTACGTAAAAGGTATTTATACTAATGGCAAGTCTCAAATTTGCACATTACCAACTGTACTGGATCATAGCTTGCTTAAAAAGAAGGCCATGTTCATTTTGATGTGTAGTCAAAATTAAATTTTTTTTAACAATACTTAACAATAACAACGTTTCTGTGCAGTGTTACGTATTATGAATGAACCAAAGATGAATAACCTAGTGCTGCTTAGAAAGATGCTTTACAGAAGCTTTCGCTTTGGTGAGCAGCAGGTGATCACTGGTATCTTTCCAGCGCCTGCATTTTGACATTTTTTTAACAAGTTCCTACTGTAGTTGTCTTTGGACGGCGTTTGATTTCTCACCGCAGACAAAATGAGTACATGCTATTTGAAATTACACATTTTATACTGCTTAAAATAAGACAAAACCAATTAAAAACCAAATGTGCTGTATCAGGTTTGTCAAAAAACAATGATTGCTTATTTTTATGAAAAACTCATAATTCTCATTTATCAAGTTTCGGAAACGAACCTTCATTTGAGTGGTCTGCTTTTAAAATCACCTGACCTCAAGTGGCATCCCTTTATCGATCCACATTGACTATCATTTTGTAGATCCAATGTTTTGGGACAGACTAGTATGTAAGTGTGTTTATCGCAATTTGAAAGACTTCCCCAAATGTCATGCACAGTTGTTTGATCCATAGTCATTTAGTCTTGGCTTATTCATCTCAACAAGGTTATGGTGAAACAGGAATAAGCCATCCCTAAGCTGTTCCCACAACCTGAAAGCATGGAATTATATTTGATACTCAACTCTTAAAATACAGAACCATTCAGAGTTCCTAAGCTCTTCAAAAAGCAATGTAAGATTAATATCTCCACCATAATGCACCTACATCAAAGTTGGCAAATTTCAGTCAGACAAGTTTTGTTCTCCTAGCAATTGACAGAACAAATAAATATTTGCATTGTAAAGATTTTAAAGCCAGAAAGGTTTACCTCCGCTAAACCCTTCCTGTAAGTTTACATGATCATCATGAACATCATTCCCAAACGGTTATTTAATATTCAATTGGTAAATGTTCTGTTTAATCCCGTACACCATTGGCAATGTGCTGATTCAGAGTTGTCTAGCACCACACCAATTCTTTTTTTGTTTTTGTGCAGAAGAAAACAGGAAATAAAGAAAGGAAATCTCTGCAGCTTTTTTGCTTTGAATTGTCTTCCAGGCTTTGTTGAGGAAAGTAAGGAAACTGTGAAAGGAAGTGACAGTGGCATCTGTTGTCAGTCCAGTGGTGCCATGAGCTTTATTGATGGAATAGAAAAGTGGAATAGGATAGAAAGAAAGAAGAATTTTTCCATCCTACGAGGCTTTATTAAAGAAGGAAGCGAAGAAATGAGTTCTGGAGAAGCAAATTTATTTACTTCCCAGTAGTCTTTTGAGGTGTGAACTTAATGAGGTGCTTTGGTGAGCGTGTCTTTTTGTTTTAGGCACCCTCATGACACTCTTGTGTTCTTGTTAGTGCATGCTGTCTATTGATGCATGCTTTTCTTTTGCTCACATTTTTTAAATTCTACAGGTGGAGTTGGACACATTTCTTCCCATGGCCAAACTTCTCAGTGTTTCCATGTTACCATTTTGTTTTTAAAAGATTCATAGCCAGACATCTGGGCTTAATCTGGAACAACAGTGGCAGACAGGTAGACGGCCATCTTTCTGCTCACACAAAGGAGTGTTTTTACCTCTGTAACCAGTGAATTCCTGAGAGTACAAATCACTCAGCGCAGGAAAATTACTCTAACCTTGCTATAGTGTGTGTAGAGGAGAGTGCAAGAGAATCACAGCAAAGGCACGTGTGCAATCTCTTCTAGCTCTCTGGGGAAAGATAAGGGACATGCATGCATTTAAAATTGTGAAAATACAAAGGTACCTCTGTGTGGATATCTGTCATTCCCTGTCAGAGACTCATTAAGGAGCATGTCTCTGGACTCACACTATACAACCTGACATCAAGGTCGAGCACATTAGCTCTCATTTTGCTCCATTATCTAGATTATCTCACTTGATCTAATGATGAGCATTAGCAAAGTTCAGCTCTGTGGTCAATGCTAAAGAACTAGTCGAGTGTCGGATGTTATTGGGTTTGGGTGGAGGACTCATGAACAGCCATATGGCTCCATCTGGACATATGTGTACAATTATTTTAATGGCATCTGATTAGTGATTAGTCTGTTAGGACACGCTAATTGGGAAATGTTTCCGCCAGGCTTTTGGGTTGAAAGACTGGGCTGCGGAATGGAGAGCAGTAGAGTTTAGATTGCAATCAAAAAGTATGAGAGTTTGTTTTTTCAGTGATTTATCCTAAAGAAATTGGAAACCCATGAACTGGATCTAGAAATAGGTCTTGGATTTGGCCAGAGCCTAAAGAGGAATCCTGAAAAAAAATCCTTTGCAAATGCTTTAACACATGCAAAAAAATCAAGCATTGCACTCTTCACTTCACTGGACACGATAATACTGTATCCACCACTTCACCCTGGCAGACATTTAAAAAAAAAAAAAAACACCCAGGTAAAAGTGAAGAGGGGCTAAATGAATGCAAAAAATGGGAATACAATAATCACAAAGGAAAAGAAGTGACAAAACAGCTTAATTTTTCACAAAAAGAATTTTGAACTTAGATAATTATTAATACAAGTATCGGTAACGGCCCCGATACTGAGCTCATGTCTTCGTATTTGTAAAAACACTCTGATACTCTGAGAACTTGTTTTTGACAATCAACCGATTTCAGATGTTGATAACGTGGGATATTGCCATCTTCTTAACATTTTGGAAATCAGTATCGGCAAGTACCAGAAAGAAAGTATCGGTACTTGTACTCCGTCTTAAAAAAATGATATCGGTGCATCCCCATCTGAAATGCTACAAAAAATATTTCGTGTCACTATAGAATAATTTCTACATCATGGTTAGTCATATATACTGTATATACAATGATATTAACAATACTGACACCACATTTGAAAGGGGAGGGTTTGATCCAGCTAGCCTGCTACACTTCACCCTCACCAACTATGCTTTGGATACTAGATTGGGCTAAGTAGGTGAATTTGTGAAATTCTGTTTTCCATAGATTGTGTTTTTTGTTTGTTTTGTTTTTATTAGAAATTCTGAAATAGTTCTTCCAGACCTCCCTTCGGTTGAAAAGGACAAGTCTTTCTTCATCTCCATTACATTTGCTCTGACCCTCTCTTCAGTTGCTTTACTCTGCTGTCATTGTTTCCAGTCGAGATGTCGCGTGTCGTTTGGTGACTGCTCTTTCTGCCTGATATGCAACTTCACAATCCAACTGCTACTCCACTTCTGTCCTCCCCGGAGGCCTGTTCACACACCCTGGCATTGTCAGGGAACATCTGCTGAAATTACACACACATGCACACCCAAACATGGTCGCCCGCTCTCTGCACAGATGCTGACAGCGTCCATCTTTATACGTCCTGACAGTGGATGAATAAATGCGCAGACAAATTCATACACACAGATGTGCTCAGTTGTGTGGACAGAAATTAACCTCATTATCATAAAACAAAAACAAAAAAACGAAATGAAGTTTAATCAAAGCTATCATGTGCAAAGGCAACAATTTGTAATCCCTTTATTTATGCATTTGCTAGCAGTAAAAAAACAAGTTTCCGTTGTCGTCAAGAGAATTTCAGCACGGCGATGTTCGTGATTTGGATGGTGTGTGTTTATGGCACATTTAGTGTTCTGCCTCAGCGCTCGGCTCTTCTGCCTCATAAGGCACAGACTTCACTGTCTGCAGAACTGCATTTAACATCACTGTGAACGGAGTGTGGAGGGAAAGACACGGGAGAGAGAGGGAGAGGAGAGAGAGCACATCCTTACCTCTGTCTTTATCTTAAGAAGCTGTTGCCTGGTCACCCACTGAGAAAGGCCAACCTGTGCTGTCATGTTCTATAATTATTCCGTTCCTCCTGAGCAAACATGAAGTGAACAGCAATTTGACCACATAGACTCACAACTTGTAATGATAGGCACATCCACTGACACACATGTATGTGTATAGCAGTGAAGCAGCCTGCTTAAAACAAGATTTGCTGGTGATTAATCAGTGATACCAACATCAACTATAATGTACCTTTTCCAGTAACAATAACTGCATTCTTATAGGTTAACAGAAAGGAGGGGTGGGGGGGGGTATATGCATAATTATTGTGCACAAAATAAGCTTTAGCTGGCATTAAAGTGACTTGAAGACCTACTTTTGAAATGCTTCTTCTCAGTGCACAGGTTTCATTGCATACATAAATAAACAAAGTGAGAATTAAAAAACAAAAATGTTGTGCAAATTCAATAATAAAAAATCATAATAAAAAAAAACATTAAGATATTAAGACTAAGATATAAAGAATAAACAAGTATGATTCTAGCTAAAATAGTTTCAAAATGCTTGATTACTTGGTATTGTATGAAATAGTAATAAGCGTTGTATAGTAGAGGAATAACTCACATCTACAAGCAAAGTGTTCAGTTAAAAGTATGCAACATTATTCCTTGTTTTTATTATCGAAAGCCACAATATCAAACTCTACTACCTGAGAACAGAGAGCAAGACTGCACCATTTTAATCTGGATGTGTTAATGAGTAATTCTCATTTCAGAGCCTTAAAAGCACAGTCAGACGTGTGAGCTCACACCGGGAAAAAACAGCCATCACTGCTCCCCCGCTAAAAATCTCAAAAACCCAAGAAGACACCACTTGATTTGTCCCTAGATCCAAAAAAGGCTCTAGGTAGTCTGAAAAGTAGCTAAATTGCCATTCAGCCATTCATCCATCCGCCCAAGAACCTTTTAATTTACTACAAGATGCAGGGGATTGTCCTGTATCACCCATACACACACTGGACGGGTCAGTGGTGCATCAAAAGGCCACACACAGACAAGTCAACATTGATTATTTGAATTGTGGGAGGACACTGAAACACCTCACAGGGCAAACACATTTAGGATACTTTTAAAGGCTTGTGGTTATAGGGTTTAAACCAATTAAATTCTTCTTGAGATGAAAATGTATCTTAAAGGACCATAAGTGCCACATCAAAAAAATGCAAACAAAGTGGGAGTGTCCTGCTGCCAGAGTAGGGAGAGGCATTGGAGTGGCTAGATGGATAGAGTCATGACAGTAAGATCTACATTCATGACACAGTTCCCTGATACTCTGAACATCAAAGATGGATAGTGATTTCGAACTAGGTAGCAGCAAAAACTAGTTTGCAGGGTTCGGCTGAGGTTGAGGACTGGTCTAAATGGAGACAGATTTAGCTTTTGGAACTATTCGCATTTACCACGACACTGGAGGGAAATTTTCTACTTTAAAGATAATAAAATGCACACAGGCCTGCAATGACGTGGGATAGAAGTGCTCCAGAATTGGAACCGTAGCTCTTTCTCAAAAAAATGCTTGCTACAAATTCTGAATTTCATACATGTGATTGTCCTTCACTTTCCCAAATCAGTGGTGAATATAAGGGATAACCCATGGAAGTACAAGACCTGTGATATGGCTTGTGTTTTTCAAGGCTCTGGTAAAAAAAAGCACAATGGCATCCCGACACATCATAGAATTGTTTTGGGAAAGAAATATCACATAGAAATATTTTTTAAACAGGAAGTCAGACATAGCAAAACAAACTACCCAGTTTCTCCTACAATAAACATAATGGACACAAAATTATTTTAAATCATTTTCAACACAATTAAATCTCAGAAATTCTCATAATGTTTAATTTTTTTTAAAACATTTTATATATTAAATGTTATTTAATATATATTTTATGGCAGTACTGCTCTTACTAATAGTGTTTTTTAATTAGAAAACAAAAAACATAAAAATGGTTAAAAAAATAATAGTTTTATTGATATTTAAATAGCGATTCAGAAACGTACACAAACTCCATATGTGCTTTTCCAATATTCCTTTCCACTGGGCTTTTTAAGAGCAAAACAGTGCCATACGGCCAGAGCTAAAGAAGGCCGGATAGGTGATTTGGCTTGTACCACTAGTAAACGCCAGTGATGGAACAGATGTTTTTCAGCATAACAACACGCACACACACACGCACTCTCTCTCTCTCTTACTCTTTCTCTCTCTCTCACACACATTAAGAGGAAACAATCTGGATTGGAGTGAAAGGCATAAACACGTTGCCATCAGGTTAATGGCTTTCGCTGTGGTGAATGTAAATGCGTGTAATGTAGATTGCTTTGCTGCTGAGTCCAGTGATCACAGGATGAGGCTTCGATGAACTTTGACCTGTGCTGTGGGCTCCTGTACATGTTGCAGATATCTCTGGAGTCTGTGCCAGGCTGTTAGCAGGTGGCAGAGATCTGCCAAGGCAGGCGTTCACTGACCTGTGCTAAAACCTCAAGCACATGCTGTCTGTGTGGGGGTGTTCTCGCAAGACTGATACATGAGGAAGCTGCTGCCCTTTTGTGCTCCTTGTAATGATTTTTAAGTCTTTATCTCTGGAAAATGTTGTGATTGATGGTGGAAAGACATTCTACATTTGTTGTGTGGTTGAGTGGCAAACATTTTTGTTTGTGGTGTAAAAAAAAAAAGTTACATAATTGATTGAAAAAAAAAATCATCATATTAGATTTATAGGTTTATTAAATGGGAAATTTCATGGCAACTTTTCAGTTTAACAAGTCCTTAATAATGGCTAAATACATTTACTGGTCTCTCTCACTTGGATGAAGATGAGTTCATTGTGCTCTCACTGTTAACAATGATCACAAGAGACTTCAAATACCAACTAATGAACCATCTGAGCAATCCTCCATTTCTATGCTGCTCTCTCTTGACTCTCAGTCACTGCTTAATCTTGCAGAAGTGTGAGACAGGTGTGAAAATGATCAGTATTTATGCTCTCATTAATTAACGGATGACCACACCCATTTTCCATGGGTGTTTAAAAACTGAGGTGTGAAGGCAAACTGGGTTAGAAGCAGTATAGTTTTGAGTTTGGAGGTAACTTGCATTTCAATTTCAATGCAAATAGACTTCTTAAATTTAGAAAACTGTAAACATTGAGCTGCAAAAATATGAATCTTATCGAAACTCAAAAATATTGTCTGGTCTATAGTGAACAAAGGGGGCGTATGTAAAGACACGCTGCACATTTTTTGTTAAAGATTCTAATTCTCTTGGATTAAACCGCGTTGAAGAGGAGCATCTCACCCCTGACTTAAATTTGCATTAAATGCACAAAGTACATGTTCACTTCAGTTCCCTTCATCTCAAATCAACTTTTGAGTGACAAACGGCTTGGCTCAGGCATTAGGGCATGTGATTTCTTTGGCATACCAGAGAAGCCATTAGTCATGTCTATATTTAACCTTGTTCCATGCTGGTGCCCACCTTTCGTGTGCCAACTTGGCGGAGCTATTGAAGAGTTTGAAGAAGGAAAGTCTCCAGAACTCGATGTAGAGTATTCAACAGCCATCAGCGTGGCATCCTTCATCTGCAGAGTGAGAATTGGTCTGCCTTTGCTGTGTACTGGTGTGTGATTGCAGGCAGCGGGGGGGCTTGTTAGAAGAACCTGGCAACAGGAAGGAGAATCAGAAAGAGCTGGGAGCCTGATGGGAAATTTCTTTCTTTTTCTTACATGAAAATGCATTTGGTGAGTGAATGAATAGAGCGAATGAGAAGAGGATGATAAAGAATGGATGATTTATAAGCCAGAGCTCAGTGAGAAAATTCATCTCAGCATCAGAAAGTGATAAGTCACCAAAAAGGAAGAAGGACAAAACATGTGGGTCACTCTTTGCCGTTATTATAATGAAAAGCTAAGGTTTGAAAGTAATTTGAAATCATCTGTGGTGTGAAGCAAAAATGGCTTTTTGAGCTTTCCATTTTTAAACCACATTTATTGCACTAAAAGTAAATGTCAGATGAGTCTTCAATTCAGACACAATATGTGATCCAAAGAACAAGGTCACGGAAACCTAACAGTGTGAGCCTGAT
The DNA here is from genome assembly GCA_007224835.1 of Danionella cerebrum. NCBI lineage: Eukaryota > Metazoa > Chordata > Actinopteri > Cypriniformes > Danionidae > Danionella > Danionella cerebrum. The sequence goes on along the minus strand of SRMA01025382.1, from coordinate 127,678 downwards.
TTTTTGGTCAACTATTCCCACAAGGTGAAAGAGAAATTGTTAGGTGAGTAGAAGGATTGAACATTAAGTTGGGGTTTCACTGAACTGAAGCGGAAGTATCTCTCCCCCATCGACCGATCGTTCTATCAATTTTTACCAGTCCCTGTAGGGGATTTATTCAGCCTTATGGAATCAATACTGGCCACACACAGACATGTATACACACAGAGAGAGTTATTTTAACACACATTGAAGTGTAAACATCTAAACTGCTATTTTAGTGAAGACTGCTATTTTTTTTTAGGGAATAAAAAAAAAAAAACCTCATAAGCTACAGAGTTAGTGTGTTAATTTAACCCTGGAGAGTGTGAAGCTATATAAACAACCAACTTTTTAATGGGACACTTGTGTGTCTAGGAAAAATTAATTAATTAATTGGATAGTAGCATACAGTTGAAGATCTTTACCCAAAATGAGAAGAATCATTGGGACCCAACGATTTGGATCTTGTTCGGATTCACTTTATGAAATTGTAAACAGGCTTGACAAGCCTGGGCTCTACTGTGCATGGTCATGTGATGCAGAACTTGAAGGTCTTTGAGGTGAAAAAATGTAATAATTAATTAATTATCTCAGGCTACGGGCAGGCTGAACTTTTTAGTCCAGATTACAGCTCTACCATAGTTCCCCAGCTAATTTTTACTCTGCTTCTCTAATCTCATTCTACATTCATGCATTTAGCAGATGATTTCATCCAAAGCAACTTACAGATCGGGAATTTATATATAAAGCTGCAAGCAGCGATCAAAGGGCTTTGAGTACCTCAGGTGCCACCAGCCCTCAGAGGTCAATATTTTGCACCATCCACTATGATCAGTTTTTTTAGGCAATGTGTTCATAGGAGGAATGTGCAGTAATGTGCATGGGAGTAATATTCATAAAAGTTTTTATGCATTACAGAATTTCTTTTGCATACAACAAACTGTTAACGCATCATAAGCTGAAACACGTTAGGTGGTGGTATTTTTCAACTCGAGCATGTTTAGACCCTCAGAAAATGTGTCGAGAGCTGCAAAAGAATAATACTCTGAGCATATCTACAACAGGGTTCTTTGAACCTTTGGTGCTTGAGTCCTAACAAGGTTGGTTAATCATAAGAAATGCACACTGAAGGGGTTCTGGGAATTAATTAAGTGCTTTGGTTCCTTGGAAAGGAAGCATTTTTTGGTGCTTTAAAAGTTGTGAAATTCATTTCGGATTTGGAGTTCCACCAACAAGGAATAGTGAATGACAATGTTCTGATGAGAGATTTTCTGCCCCTTTGAGATTGAACCACTAAACGCTGTTCATTTTCTGAATGCCGAAATCTGTATCTAAGAGACGTGGATTCATCTCTGATCAGGATGTTTATATTTGAAAAGAAACCAACGCATTTCTACCGCATTCTTTCATTTGAGTACATAATACATCACCCCTCATGTCCCCCCATTTTAGCTGAAGCGTCCCCAAAGCGACCTCTGTAAAAGCTCAGGGATTTGGTTCTTGAGGACTTTTCACTCAAGGTCAAGTGTGCTAGGAAACAAATCGTGGACCCCTGTGTGAAAGTACCGTTGCTCCTTTTCGAGGCATATCTGGCTCTTCATGTGTGAGTTGTGATCACAGCCATTGATTGAACGACTACCTCAAAGGGTGATAAATGCTGAGGTCAAACCCTGTTATCCTCCTTGTGATTTCCCAAACATGTGTGTGACTGAGTGATGGAAAGACATCAGCCGTGCAGGTCTGTGAGGGTCATAGTCAATCTGCTCCTGCTTCTGCTTGACCAGACAGCACTTTCAGAGAGGTCACTTGCTGTCTCCCTGCCTTCTCCATCAGCATCTCCTCTAGTATTCTTAGAGCTACCATACTGCTAAAAGTCTCTTTCGCAACACATCTTCTCAATTTACTCTGTGTGGGCTCCTTTTATCCCCCTTTCCCTTCACTTCTCCATTACTAGCTCTGTTTGTACCATATCCTTTTTTTGCTAACAATGGCTAGTCTACACTGCATCTGTCAGCTTGGGATAGCTCAATTTTTACTATTCATAGTGTAGAGTGGTCCAGTGGTCCTTTTTTTCTGATAACTTTGAATTGTTTAGAGCTCATCATATGTATAATAAATGCCAGATTCTAATTCAGAGCCAATAAAAGGACAGATTTGTTATAAAGTGCTTGGTTGTTTATCACTGCCCGTCATCATCTTCTTTACCCACTTGTTAATCCTAGTCAGGGTCACAGAGGTCTGCTGCTGTTTATCCCCAGCTCATACTGGGTGGACAGGACGCGTAAGCCCTTGATTGTGAGTGGGGTCCTGTGATCGACGGGGCTACCAATCTCTTCGTCTACAGAAGACAATTAATGCCCTGAGCTACTAAAAAGATTCTTTTTTACTCATGCAATACAGTGATAAACAATGTACCTCAAAAATGTAGAATTTCTAAGTAAATACTGCAAAAAATAAATATCAGTTGTGTCAAGCAATCTGAAAATGAAACCCACTGTCAGTGTCACTCCTACAGTCCCATCGTCTACTGTAGCAGTCTACTTTGGGAAAATCCTTGACAAAGTTTCCCGCACTTTTGTCTGTGACTCTTCTTGACTCTTTAGAGTAGAATTACTTGAACTTCATATTCATATTGCTACAGTTTTAACTTTTAACCATTTAAATTGGTCTCGAAATTTGAAATGCTGGGAATCCCAAACAGATATTAAGTGTTGGCGAAATCAAACTATTACAGTAAAACATGGTTAAATATTTGTATGGCAAAAAAGGCTACCCCTCTGAAACATTGTCTACCAGTTTTTTGCTTTCTTGGCCACTGTCTCAAACATAAAAGCCTGAATTCTAGAAAGATTTAGGCTTGTAATTGTTTAAAGGGATGCTATGTAATATATAACAAGATTACATTAGAGGAATAATAATAATAATAAGTTGATTATTTGCCAGATTTCTGAGTGTTTGAGGTCATTAGCTGTCAAAAGACAGGAGAGACAAAATTGTAGACCGGAAAAGACTGGAAAGACCTCAGTTATTTATATATATTATAGCTATTTATAAGTCTTTGTAAGACTTTTTTTGTATCTGAATATATATATATATATATTTCAGAGTAAAGAGTAGCCTCAGGCTGTTCAGAATGAGAAAACATTGGTAATGAATCATTCGTCACTGACAGGTTTGCTGGAGGTTTAGGAGGTAATAAGTTGTGAGAGTGTAAATAAGGCGCAAGATGAATGTTGATGTTTTTCCATTATAAACACTCGACTAACCTTCATTAATATTCACCGTTTTCATTTTGTATAATGAATAGCCAAGTGTATTTAATTTTGCGTTTGTGTGTGGGTGCGAGCATACATTTTGTGTGTGTGTTGTCTAGTGTGGGCCTCAGCGAATCTCTCGTGTGCACTCTTCCTTAGCAGAAATGCAAGAGGAAGAAGAGAGTGTCCATCTGTTTATCCACAACAGATCCTCTGAGCTCCTGCTGCTCACCAGTACTGTCCTTCACATTTATGTGTCTGATGTTTGTGTCAAAGCACTCAGTTATTCACTCACAAGGCAACATGAATTAAAAATGAGTGTGTGGTTTCAAATTGACAAAGAGATAAAGAAAACAAAACCATCTTAAAAGAACCACCATTGGTTTTTATTATTACCTGTTTTTATAATCCATCTAGGAACACTTGTTAGTTCTGGTTATGGGACGACCAACTCCCCCACTGCGCCGTGTGCTGCCCAGAAATTGCATAACATGAATTGTATAATATTAATAGGCTATCAATAGGTGTAAGTAGGCATCACACAGTTCTAAGTATCATGGGAACAAATTGATAACACAATTCATATGTGTCAGTAGGTACATGCTCCACAGTATCATGTACAGTATTATCCATGAAATACCAATTTCCTTATTTTAACAGGAAATATTATTAAATATTTCCTTTATTTAGTAACAGAAGTTGATGGAATAAGTTTTTATTACATTCAGTCAGTTGAATGGAGCAGTGCCTCTTATTGATATATGTGGATGTGCCCTGGGCCAGTCCTACTAGAACGTGGCTGCCATTTCACCCCTACTGCCTCCTGCCCACCACCAAATACACCCCACTAGTCGCACACATCAATACAGGGCCATGTGGGTGAAGTGGCTTGATACAACAGCAGAATGGTCCTGGTGGGGGTATCAAACTACCAACCCTCTGTTAATAGAACGATCAAATCCACTACAGGCCACTTCCACCCCAAAATTGCATAACATTAATTGACTAATATGACCTATTTTACCTTATTGGGGCTATCGGTAGGTGCAGTAGGGAACTGCTGAACGATTTCAATGGGTTGATAATAACAGAATTTATTTTTTACTGATATTTGACAAATGAAGCTTTAAATTGTGTCCAATAAAATATTCATACAGTGTATAAGCCGTGTGAACTATTTTTTAATCAAAGTATTCTAATTCGTAGTTACGGTCAATGCACTAAGAGGGTGCTGATCCTAGCTCACACTAGATGGTAAAAGTACACAAAGTAAATGTACATTTTGAATAGTTCCACAGCCAAAATTGTTTAAAAATAGCACTATTGTTTTTTTTTTCACAACACAACACAAATATGTTAATATGGTGAATTTTCTAAATGCTGCTGAAATCAAATAAAAAATGTACGCTGTCTAGAAAAAAGCTATAGCTATTTCCTTTCTCAAACATTCGAACGCAAACAAATGAATGGATATTATGCCAGTATACAGATGCTAATAAAGGATCCTTTGGCGTTACCTTAACATATGATTTGTTTTAGGTAATTTGTTATGTTTGATGTGATTTGTTGCTAGATTTGGTCTCCGGGGACACACAGTGCTTTTGTGCAAGTTTTGCCCGAGAGCTGTGGTCAGCCAAAGCATACACAACCCATCTATCTCTGCACTTCGCACTTTATTTAATATCGCCAGCGTAAGTCTCACCTTGAGCTTTCTCCCCTCAGCAGCAAACTGTTTGCCTGAGATAACACAATCTTACAGAGAGAGAAACATAAATAAAGAAAGAGGAGAGAGAGGGAGAGAGAGGGAGAGGGACTGGAATGTTATTTAGTGTGGTATCTTCACAGCTTCTCCTCGCACATAATCAAAAATCATTATGCACATTAGTCTTTTTTGAGCAGGCCGCAATGTGTCTTCCTGTAAAGCTGAATCATTCTGACACTTTTGTTCAGCCATTATTTTTTCTTCTTCTCTCCTTCATTTAATTCTCGCTCTCAGTCTTGAGGGCAGGAGACTGCTTGCATATGCATGGTGATGTGTCACTCAGGCATTTGTGGAGAGGTGTAATCTATTCAGTCGGGGAAAAGAATGATAGTGAGGGATTTATATTGCAGAAAGCTCCGGTTTCTCTCATCCTGGCTTTGAGGAATCTACACATTCTGTCTCAAGGTCAGGGCCATCTTCAGTCAGGTTTAGTGGAGGAGATCCACTTCAGAGACTTCATGCTGATCCAAGTTCAACCCATTCCTGTAGTGCTTCTGGAGAATATTTGTCAGTTTTCTTTTAATATAAATGTGAACAAAGATTTTTGTACAATAGGAATTGTTTCTGTAAATCAATTAATGACATGATCTCTTGAGTCATTTATTATGGCTTCTTGGCTTTGAAATCTTCCCTGAAAACCACTTCAGGCCCCGGTCTGGTTTGAGACCTTAGTTTGGGAGAGACCTTGTTGAAGAACTATAACTACATTGTGTCTTGTTGCTCTGCTCACGCTTGTCATGACAAGAAAATCTCAACCTTACCTCTGTTAGCTGTTCCAGTATTAAGCCTCCCACACAACTGTTTTTGAGTCAGTTCATGATGATTAGATGCTTCTGATTAGTATAATTGGACACATTTGACTATAATCTTACAAAAAACTTATAAGAATTGAGGCTTGATTGGAGGCAAAAGCTAGTAACACCAAAATTTGTCTCTATTTAGATTTTGTTTTTTTAGGTACATTTCTTGTTTGTAAATTAGAAAAAAAAAACATCATTTTATGGAGAAAAAAATCTTTATTTGTAGCATTTTTGATATCTGTCTCCAATTTTTGCACAGCACATATTTTTGACAGTTGACAGCAAGCTTGATGTTTATCATGTGTACTTTTTATTTTTGAATTTTGTCTTTTTAATATTAAATATTGTGAATATTGTCGTGGGCTGTGGCCTAGTGGCTAGTGTGCAGGACTCGTGAGCAACTGTGTGCAACTATCTGATGTGAGTTTGAATCCCGAGCCCAACATTTTTTTGCCATCCCTGCCCCTATCTCCCCCTAACTTCCTGTCTCTCTTCACTGTCCTATCAACTGAAAATAAATGCTAGGGCCACAAAAAAAAAAAAAAACTTAAAAAAAAATTGTAAATATCGAATATTGTGTCATATAGACACACCACGAAATATTTGCATTGATAAAGGAAACAAGGGCTTGGCGGCGTCACACGGTTTTGCTTGGGCCACTTTTTAGTTTATACTGCAAGGAACTTAAACCCTGCCACTGCTCTAATGCCAATGTTCTTCCAACCAGTGTGCTGCGGCACACTAGTGTGGCATGACGTTCTGTCTGGTTCCCCATAGGAAATTATCCGATTTCACCTAATTGGTTTAAATCAATCTGATCTAATTGGCGTCACACTAACCCAGCAGAAATTTGAACGATCATGCTTTCTTTGTGTTTATTTGATTCCTAGTGAATACAATTTAACGAACGATAACTTTATATTGTCAATATTGAATACAGAATTGATTTTTTTCTGTTGGTGTATTTTTTTTTTTTTACAATTAAAAATGGAACTCTAAGCTCCTATAATGTGTACCTCCTATTTGTGCCAAATTGTGAGACTTACATTATAAAACTAAGAGAATGCAATGTTTTAATCCAGTGGGAAGGCATATCATCGCACCTGCTTGCTGTTTGAGGTAACCCTTGCTTTCGTACTCTGCAGTACATGTCCTCTCTGACCTGGCCATCCTTTAATCAGAGCCATAGACGGCAGGCTGCCAAGGCAAGGATCCCTCTACCTTTCCTCTCTATTCCTGCCTTTAATCTGTAGAAGACTAAATCAGTCTTAGCCACTCACCGATGTATTCCTTTCTTACCCATACTGTATTTGTAAAAGAAAAAAAAAGATAAAGTGAAAATAATGGTTAAATGCTTAGCGTTACTCAAAATTCAACTAGGACCCTCTTCATTATTTAAAGGAGTCATATTTTGGATTTTTTTAAATTCCATTTTTATAATACATGCGTAAGCCCTCCATACTTATTCTGCACTATTTTAAACTCTAAGCTTATTAAAGGCAATAATAATTGTAAAAAAACATATATTATTTTTGGCCTCCACGAAACATGCCGTTTACCACACCCCATGGTATCACACTTTGGTCCGGACATCCAAAACACCCTTTATCAGCATTGCTTTCATAATTCCGGCTAAGAGAACGCATATGCTCTGCAGAAAGATGAGCTGTACTAATGATTAATCTGATTGGTCAAGGGGTGGTGCTAGAACTATGGGTGGGGCTATGATCATCAAGCCATTTTCAGCTCACAAAAAGAGATATAGGAATACACAAACATGCAAGAAAGACTCAAAATAAACCTTGAGGCATATTTTTAATGGAAAAAAACTAAAAGATGCTAGGAATGTCAGAAAAGTTGAGTTTAAGTATGTTAAAAAAAGATTTCGTCTACATGGGTTATAAATGATCACATGACAGCTGTAGTATTGTTCAGTGACCACTGTAACATTTCTACATATGCAGGTGCATTATAAGGTACAACATATTTACATAAACACAGGCCGTATACATATTTTTGTGGAAACTGTTTAGATCAAGCTCAATGTGGTGGAATGGGTGGCAGCTGCTGTTTGCCGGCTTATAATCGGTTATGAGACCAAACCAGGTACTAAAGCCCTTATTTACCGCCTGATCGTCTTAGCAACTGGTACACAACCATCTCACAAATGGAGCTTAGCAGGAGATTAGGGCAGAGACGATCCTCTTTTCGATATTTAGCCAGTCTAATCGTTGCATTAAAACACAGGGAGGCAGCAGCATCCGTGCATAGCTTCCACCCTTGTTAGGTTTGATGACTGAATGGGAGTTCAAGGGGAGAGGGGGGATGTCCTGATGATACAGATGTGCAGTTTCATGGCTTCTTATAGGCATTGATGGTAGCTGCATGGCAGGGCTTGGGATGTGTTTTTAGGGAGACGAGCAAATACTTCTTCTAAGCTGTGCGACAGGGGTCCTAAGGGGCTTAATTAAGGCTGTCTTTAATGTTGCAACTCAGGAGATTAGACAGGACAGAGAGCTTATGGCTATTATCCTTGCTTCAGAAGACACTTCGGCAGCATCCTATAATTAAGAGTGCACCACATTCCTTTCCTCATCCATCCCTCTCTCTCTCGTCCTTCTCTTGTTCAGTCCGGGTTTCAAAAAGAAGTGTGTCCACACAGCCGTGGGATTGGTGTGACAGATGAATGCGTTGCGGATAAGCTCGCCGCTCCTTCCATCTCCGTTCTCAGTCCTCAGCGGGCAGCTTCTATTTCCCCACGAGATCCTCATAAACACTCATCAAAAACGAGACGGTAGAAGAAAGGACAAGAACAGAGGAGGGAGATGGGGGGGAAACAGCATAAAGGAAATGATCATAGCCCAAAAAACATTTTGCAGATCATTTAAATATTCATACCAGTTCAAAGTCCAGACTAGTAAAGTGCCAGTATTACTTTTTGTGCTGCAATTAATGGATTAAAGGGACACTCCGTGTTTCTGACATTGGCTTCCAAGATAATAAGTGGTGTTTCGTCTTTTGATTCAGACAAAAGTCTAAATGCATCTCCTCCTAAACCACCACCAAACTTTGCCAAGACATCCAAGGTGGATTTGGTTGCTATATCTATTCAGACTGGTAACACTAATGGAATTCTGGGACATTGTTGAGAATCCTGGCAAATTTTCCATTGACTTAACATAATGTATTTTTTCATGACATCACTGACTGCTCCCTAGCAACCAAACTGTTCACCCTAGCAACCAAATTTTCTGGACTCTATCTCAACTTTAGCAATGATAAAGGCTTGGCAGTTGGTTTAGATAACTTATTGCGACAAAAGCAACATTATTTTACGTCACTGACAACTCCATAGCAACCAAATAGTCTACCATGGCAACCATTCAATTTTGCTTATAAACTTTTAAACGGCACTTATTAAAGCCAACATGTATTTTTAGCCATGTAGTTTAATTTGCTATTCAACCTTTCTCCAAAACTGGCACTTTAAGCATGGCTTCGCATGGATCTTTGAATATAGTTAGGTCAGTATAATTTCGGGTTTCTGTATTAATACCATAATTTTCCTATTTAGAACTTGATTCTTTTAGAGTTACAAAATGTTGCAAAACCTGCGGAAAATGCAAAATTGATAGTTGGATTTATTATCTTTGTGGAATATGGAAAATTAACTTGTGGTGGAGAGAGACAGGAAATGACGTAGGAGATAGAGACATTGAGGAATGGGAGAGATATCTGCCTCAGAAGTAGAACATGCTTCGCCCTACGGAACCCCGTATATGTGTCTGATGCACTGTCCACTACACCATCACCCACTACCCCATCACCCACTATCCCATCATCCACTAGACCATAGGGCCGGACATATTACCTCCTTTTGGTTCTGTTTTGCACACTCCCTCCAAGAAACTGTCTTTCATCTATTCTTTGGCTCCTTTTCGGGTTTACGGGGGGTTTGCTAGTTCACTTTGAGGGAAAGGCGTGGCACAGGTCAGGTGAAAGTCTGTACACACAGGACAGGCCAATGAATATACGCTACACAAGCATTTTAACGTATCTATTATGGCTAAAATAATAATAATAATAATAATAATAACATTAATAATAAACAGGCTAAAACATACCAAACTTGCACATTATATATTTCAAATTGCCCAGTTGGCCTCAGTATCTTTCAAATCCTTTAAACTCTACACCAATTTCTCCATAAGGGATAATAGAGTATGAATATTTCCACTTCCTGTGTAAGTTTGCTAAACATGACTTCCTGATCCGTGCCACCATTTAGATATCGAGCAAAGCTCTGAGGGAGAAAGCTCTTGAAAAGAAGCAAAGACCAAGTGCTGTATCCAGGGTCAGAATGAATATAAGGTTGTATCTTTCATACTTCACCACTTTTGATCAACGTCTTCAGTGACTAAAGGGTAATCAAATGCAGTTCCTGTTCAGAGTCAATATGTGAAATAACCAGCTTGGCTTTATCTGCTGCATACGAACAAGGACCAGCAGGGATAGAAGGATGACAGAAAGAAAGAACGAGCGTGCCTTTCCGCGAAAGAGGGTCAGCCTATTTGTTTGAGTGACAGATCGACCTATTCTGGCTTTCAGCAGCTAATAGCGGAAAGTAAGGGGCAGGAGTTTTGATGTATCGGGTGAGAAAGTGAAGGTTTTAAAGAATTTCTCAGTCAAAAGCATTGTCATTGGATAATGAAGGAGTTGGAGTTCTCCACACATGGCATTTATAACATTGCGAAATGTTTTTGCACAAGCTTGTATTTCGAAATCCATTACAAATGGTGAGTTTAGGGCTCACAATTCAAGGCCAGATCTTTAGGTTGAGTCTCCTCTTGCAATCCAAAAACATTCTTCAGATGAATTGTTATCAGTTATGATATTGTTATCAATATGAAAAGAGAGTCGGTGTGGTGATACCACACTTTTCCACCAATGTGAGTTGGAGACCAGTAGATCCATTTTACCCTAATCAGAACTAATTCACATCAATGTAACATTTGATTTTTATTAGTTGTGTATCTCTTTTAACACATAATGTCCCATTCCTTTCCATTTTAACAATGAGTTGGAACATTCTTAACCCAGTTTTAGTAGTTTCTGCACCTCTGCTTGAAGGACGCCAATGATTTTTTGAAAGTTAGAAGCAACTCATCACACCAGTTAGAGTTGAAAGATATCACCATGCAGTACTTGTTCCATTGTAGGCTGATACATATTTACTTTGTTAAATCCAGGGGGCGATGTTTTTTTGGCCAGGCAGTGTATAGGTGGGTACTGAAATCATTACACGCAAATTCCTCAAAGAAAGTGTTACTTTCTACATTTCCTCCCTAAACAAACAAGCAGATCACTACGAGAGGTAGAGCACCCTGTGTTATTATTTGTTTCATCTTCCCTGCAAAATAAGTCTGGGACATCAATACCCACATCTGTCTGCACGCCATCGCCCTGTGAATATTCCCTCCTCCGGTTTCTTTTCTTTGCCCGTCCATTGTTCTTCTGTTTATAAATAAGTTTGTCTGAGGCTTGTTGCTTCTATTGGGATAAGTCCATTATTCAGGCGACTCCACAAACCTGCCAGAGTCAGAGTTATTCATGGCTATCTTTTGTTTCCTCCTTTCTTTTCTCAGAAACAGCCATTGACTTCCATGGTCGCCTTGTGTTGTGGGGAAAAGCACAGGGTCTTGGGGTGAAAGAGATGTAGATTTTGAAGCAGATTTGATGGGAGTTACAGAACGAGTGAACACATAGACACATGCCGAGGTCTCTTTTGGTTTATCTAGTGAGAGGCACCTTTAGAGCACTGTGAAGGCTCGATGAAATGCCGCTGTGTGTGACATTTATCTGCACTCTAGCTGAAACGCACTGCTTTTTATGCCTGTTAACTTTGGCCCTCTGTTCTTTACTCGGTGCCACGAGAGAGAGAGATTGAGACGGAGAGAAAAGGAGAGGAAGTGTATGTAAATGTGATGGATATTCTCTGCTGGCCTGTGCGGGAGGGTCTTCGTTTCGCTCCTAAATTATGGGTTCTGTGTCATTGGGCAAATTGTATTTCACAGCGATAAGGGGATGAGAGCGGGCATTACACACATGATGAGATAAAAGAAAACCTAGGGATGAGGGTCACTTCTGTTTTCACTTCTCTTTTTCGCCTCGTCTCATTTCTTTTTATATGGTTTCATCTCATTTAGGCTTTTCCCTAATCATATTTTATTATCAATTTCTGCCATTTCTTTTAATCAATTCCAGTATCTCAGTGTCATCTCAGTGTCATTTCAACTCATGCGTTACTCATTTACATTTTTTTTAGTCTTTGTTTTTTGACTTCATTTAAATTAGTTTAATTACTTCATTTATCTCTTATTTTATTTCCGTTTTGGTCTCATTCCCCTTCTCTTAACCTGTTTTTTTCCGGTTCTCTTGTCCTCTCCACTCAATCTCCCACTCTCTGTTGTTATCTCAATTTGTCCCCATTTCTCCCCACTGTTCATTGAATGCCTTAATTTCTTCCATTTTCTCTTCTCATTCCATCCTTTCTGTTCTTTTCATCTAATCTCTGTCACTCTCACTCTACTATGTCTCCCTTGTGCCTCCGATTCCAATCCTCTGCTTGACCTCCTCTGATCCTGATTTCTCACCGCCCTCCTTCCTGTTCTCCCCTCCCACTCTCTCGTTCCATCACGCTCTTCTCCACCTCTGGTTGCCCTCCTCTCTACAGTGTTTGTAAATCCCATAAATTTGCCATGGCCTGTGAACGGGAAAAAGACTTTGGGAAGTCATGCAGTGGTCTCTGTGGGGCTGGTGACTCAAATGGGCTTCCAGCGATGCTTGTTTTTTTAATACCACATTTTTTTCCACTCCAAGGCAACATTCATTTGTGAACTTCAGAATCCAAACCAGGATCAAAGCAGTCTATAAGCAGTCTACACAATTATTCAAAGACTCTCATATTATTCCCATTACCTCTTTGCACATAATTGAAAGTTTATTGACAAGATTTTAAAGTTATTTATCATTTGAATTGTAACATCATTCATCACATATCAAGAGGGAAGCCTACTTATTGGTCCACATATAATCGAGGCTATGGACTTCTAGATTGAACACAATTTATGTCAACTGCCCAATAAAGTCAGCTTCTGATGTATTAGACATCAAAGGAGTAAAAATGACATTTCTCACTGTCCTGTGCATAGACATAAGAGGATCAGGCAGACAAACAGTAAGTACACAAGGCATAGCAATAGCATATCCTATCCACTAGGTATTATTTATGCAAAAACAGAGCAAACAGTGCAAGTAGCTTAACAATAAATCATTTTCAAAATTAAAAATCGTTTGTCCTTTTCTGGTATAACTCCTTGATTTTGGCTGTTTTAATGCAAGAACTTTTTTAAATGAGGCTCCCGCCAAAATTCTGGGATATCTGAAGCCATGAAAGATTGTAACCACGCAGAATTCTGGGGGAAAGAGGACGGATTTGAAGGACCCTTAGATTTTTAAAAAAGTGACAATTCCAAAAATTGCAAAACCTGGACTGAGACTCAGCTATTGAGATTCCTGGTTGTGTCCAGATATCTTAATTTACTTAATAGATTATTGGAAATCTTACTTATTAAATCTTTTTGTTTGCAACCCGTCATTCAGGAGCTTCTTCTGGAGGAGTTATCAGACCTTATTCCGATGTTCTCTATCATGATATTCAACGCTTGCCTACATTAACCCAACCAACCTATCATCCTCTGACTTCATCTGAGGTCTAAGGTATCCCTCTTTCTAACCTTGACGCTCACTATACTGGGCAGGGCCAGATAATGAACTGGTGAAAATGGTTAGAACCTAGTTAGAAATGTAATAAATGCCATGGAACTAAGTGTACTTTCCCAGGTTGCTTCTCCTTTGTCTCAAATGACGACAGAGAAGCACTGAGCATCCTGGTCTTGACTCCACTAAATGCAAAGCAGGCTAAATCGGAGACATGATCACACTCTCTTCCTCTCACCCAACATCCCCTGTCGGTCTCCTAAGGGAAGAAAAAGCAACCTATGCACTCTTCCAACTGATTTATTTTTTAAACTTCTCATCAGATTTCCAATTTTGAGAGATTACTGGGTGAGGCCATCATTAATGGAGCCCAAATAAGCTTTTGAAAACAGATTCAGAACGGGCCTATCTCAGCACAAATGTAGCATTTGCATTTCTCTCTCTCTCGCTCGCTCGCTCACTCTCTCACACATCCTCACTCCCAGAACACATCAACACACTAATCCGAAATCTGAGGGCATGGATGTGTGTCAGTCGTGGCTTTGATCATAATACACACTCAAGCGCACACGCTCACTCCGGGTCGTGAATGGCATGCCATTTGTGACATCATCGTGTAGGAGAGCATCACTACTATCATCAGCCTCATGTAAGCCATGTTGGGGTAGACATGATTTGTGCTGAGAAACAGGGATAGAAAGTTAAAGAGAGGACGGACCACGAGAAAGGTTAGAGGTTTGATTTTCTTTCTCCTTAACGTGCCAAAATGAACCTTGAGCTGATTTATACATCCATCCTCCCCCACACCGCTCCTATACGACTGCCTAATTCACTACTCACAACTGACAATAAACCCACAGCGGGGAAGTTTCTAAATGTAAAAGGGATCACTGCAGTCATTGCTCTTTGACCATTCCTCCATGTTTAAAGGTGGATGCAGATCCAAGTCCAGTCACCTTGATCACTACTGTGCTTTACACAAACACTATAACATGCTTTTTAATGTATTTTTTTATTATTTATTTATATTTTTAATTAATTTATTAATATACATTTTTTAAGTATAATAGTACCATAATTTTTTTTCTTGTCATTATCAACAGCATTCACACGTTCACAGGTTCTCGTCATACAATGCAGACACCACATACTGTGCCTATATCTTAAGTCGATAAACTCTTGCGAAACCCAGCAGTTTCGTTTTCTAAATACCTTAATTAGTTCATTTGAACCCATTGAACCTACTTAGCCTGCTGGTGGGTGTAGAAGGTGAATTCTGGCCGATTTGAATGGTTTGATAAGCATTCCTTATCCACTTAGTTTCTCTGATTACATTTATCAGCTTAAATTTAAACCTAATGAACCAACCCAGACTGCTGGTGGGTGGAGAAGGTGCATTGAATGGCCCATTTGAATGGTTTGATAACTATATAAAATGTAATAGATTTCTGAAAAGTGCTATTTTTTCTGTCATTATCAACACCATTCACATTTTCACATGTTATCGCCATCTGAATACCTTAATTAGCCTAATTTGAACCTATTTAACCTTCTTAGCCTGCTGGTGGGTGCAGAAGGTCATATCCGGCCCATTTGAACGGTTTGATAACAACTAATTCAACGAATTAGAAAGGTATTTCCACTTTGTTTAAAGTTGTACAAGAACCATATTATGCAGCTGGTGCCACAGTTTTCTGGAAAACTTTCAATAACGTTTTGATTTCCTAAGCTTTCAGAGGAAAACATGCTGAACGTTTTAGTTTCATACATTTTTTTTTGATATGCTGTTTTGTTATAAGCCTGTTCTCCCAGTGCATGCATGTATCTCCTTCGGATATTTCGGTTTTCTCCCATAGTCTGCATCGGTGACTGCATAGAATGTTGAATGAATGTGTCCTTGCAATGGACTGGTGACTTTTATGGGGTGGACCTCACCCAAAGTGAGCTGGAAATAAGGAGTAAAGAATGGATTGAAGGCATTGAAGATCATTTGTCCTTTTACTATTAGTTATTCGGTGAACCATGGTGTTCTTGCAGTAGATCTCTTCATCGTGTTATTTAGCAGTTTTCTATCAACATTCACTATCAACAATGATTGATTGTTGACTGGTGATATGCTTTTTTCAAACTCACAAGAAACCGCATTACTGATTGCTGGTGTGATGGCATATACTGGGTGCAGAATATCTGCTGTGTCAGGAAGTTGAGAACTCAGAAACTATTGTACGATTGCCCTGCAGGCCTGACAGAAAAGTGCTTAAACCAGAAATATCCTACAAGCGGAGGAAAATCCAGCGAGAGAAACTGCAATGGAGCAAATGATGTGATAAAGTAGAGACAGAGCGGACAGAGGTCAGAAAGGAAGCTGTAAGTGAGCTGGCGAATGGCTGAGTTTGGGCTCATTTTTTTGCGGAACATAAAAATGCGGCAGTGGCACCTGTCAAGACATGGTGAAAAAGAGAGGAGCGAAGACAGAGGGAGAAGCCGAGTTCTGCATCTGACATTTAACTTCATGGAGAAGAGCTGCCAGTCTGTCACCACTTATAGAGAGGAAGAGAGAAAAAGAGAGGGAGCGAGGGTGTGTGTGAAGTTGTTAACTGCTTTTGTGGTGCTGCTCTGTCAGCCTCCCACTCTCCTCTCCGTCTTTGTCTTTTTCACACCCCTCATTTAGCCGTAAACCTCTGTCGATCCCACACATGCAATGCAGTGGCAGAATGCGCGGTGACAATGGGAGTGTAGTGAGATTCTGGGAGGGAAACTCTTTAACAACTGCATTGCTTTGTGTGTAAGATAAGAAAAGAGAAAAGCTTAATAAAAGGAAACGTGAGCTGTCTGGACAGAAGGGTGGTCTTTAGGACAGAGAGGGGAGGTTGTTACTAGCGGAACCAATCACCCGATGTACACACTTGTGCTAGAATGAGCAGTTCTGATATTGTTCTGGTAAGTGTTTATCTTTACATAGGGAAGAAAGTCATTTACTTTGTAAAGAATGTACGTCTGTGTGTGTTTCCTCTCAAAACACCATTAAGACTCTTGGTGATTGTGTGTTATAGATCCGTTGCATCCTCTATGCCAGTGATCCCCAACCCCCAGTCCACGTACCACAAGGCTGCACAAGAACTCATTAATTATTTTCATCATATTTATTATCTGAGTACTTCTAACTTCTTTCAGTCCAGAGCTCCAAAAGCTAGAGTAGGGAGTAAGAAACCAATGTCTTTTGAAAGTTTTGGAAAGCTTTTAATATCAAGAGTTGTACTTGAAATATAAATTTATCGTAACAAGTGATCCTCATAAACAAAGCTTTGCATAATATATGGTCACCGTGTCTCTAAGGAGGCATTTGAGGATCTTAAGGACCAGTCTGTGAAATGAAATGCCTGCTTTAACTGGTCTGTGTTGTTTTAAAGGTCGACTTTTTAAATCGGAAAGGGAGTTGGAGGGTCCGCCCAGTGCTAATTGTCTGCACGGGCTGCTCCCGAAACTTGTTTAACCACATTACTTAGAGTTTAGCTAGGAGGTTGTTTCTAATTTCTTTGTTTCGACAAAAAGTATGGGGTGTAATCAATACCTCACGTCTTCCATAGACTGTTTAGACTATTCCCTTTGGAGATTATCCTCTTTGCTGAGCCTGTTTCTATATAATATGAATAAGAAAATTCTGTTGAATATATCACATAGGAGACAAGCAAGGTCATATTTGAGAAGTGAAATGAGGTTTATATGATTCATGTAAAATATACCATAATTATTTGAACAATAATTGTGCATAAATTTCATTTCAATAACTTGGTAACCTCAGTGACCCTTGATACACAGGTGAAACTAGGTATTTAATTGAGGCTAATCTCTGTGCATATATACACTGTAATACTATTTTTGTAAAAAGGTGACATCTGTTTGGATATAAAATGAATTTCATTGACTCCTTAGATTTATTTGCACAAGACAGTCTTTCTTTATAAATTTAGGAAATGAGTATCTAAACATAAAAAGTTAGTTTGGGCAATTCTGTGAATACTCAACCATATTTTGTGGGGATTTTGAGTTTTCTGCACAGTTTTCCTTCGAATGCAGACATTTTATGGTGAATTATCACTTGAAGCATAAATGTGCAACCTGTTTATGTTTGTTGTGTGTGC
Source organism: Danionella cerebrum (assembly GCA_007224835.1). Classification (NCBI taxonomy): domain Eukaryota; kingdom Metazoa; phylum Chordata; class Actinopteri; order Cypriniformes; family Danionidae; genus Danionella; species Danionella cerebrum. The sequence continues at coordinate 109,920 of SRMA01025382.1, read as the reverse complement.
ATCTGGCTTTTCCTTACTGTGTGGCCCTTGCTGTTATGATGCAAATGTATTTTGGTCCCCCTGATTACCGTCTGTGTGTTTTTAGATTGGTGTGACATCTTAATTAATGTCTTTATGGCACTCCTACCTATTTGCAGAGCTGATGAGTAAAAGCACTCGTCAGGTCAGGTCAGGCACAGGTCAGTGTTTACTGAGCAACAGCACATCAAGAGAATGGATCTTTCCCCCCTAGCCCTGTTCATTTAGACCCGGTTAACAGCTCCAGTGAACACCTGCTGACTTGTGTGCACAGATAACAGCTATTTAGCACCAGGCAGTGATTCTGCACCAAAAGGCGAGAAATATACATCAAGCACATTTCCCAGCTTAAACCAAAGCACACAGACAATCATCACAATTTTTGTGCTTAATTCTGACATGGTGGTGGGGGGGGGGGGTAAATCAATGGGATATTTCATTTAGATGAGCATCTCTTCAGGCAGTCTGGTATACACATCTTTGTCAGTACTGATTGCACGCATAAACAACATGCTGTAGCTATCATTCTGACAGACTGTGAATCAAGCCTCTGCAAACAAACTTTACCCCCTCATTTAGACAAACAGCCGTCAGTTTAGGGGACTTTCTGAAATGCACCAGATTCACAGAGCATGATTCTTTAAAAACTGTGGGGGAGCACAACAGACTGCTGCTTTACGTGAAATTGGTTTATATCTACATATGCATGGGGTCTTCTGGTGGTTAGCCTTTATCACTGCTCTCGGATTGTAATTTTTAATCTTTGATCATGTTTTATTCAGCTTTAATATAAAGTTTCCACAACACCTCTCTGACTTAAAGCACACCTCAGTTTGGAAAAACCTAAAGAAATGGGGCCTGGTTAGTTGCATAAAATGAAGAGTTACAACACATGCTGCATAGTTATTTTGGAAAGGGGGATTTTTCATACACTAAAAAATGCATCGTTTTTATGTAACTGCAATTTTGATAATGATCGCAAACGTGTGTTTTTTTTTTTAAACGCAAAAACCTCCGTTTTCATGTTGACAATGACAATGGGTTATGAAGGTGGAGTTTGTCATTGTTGTGCTTGCTGTCACAGCTTTGTTTACCAATGTAAGGGAACAAATCGAGGACTACATTATTGTGCTGGTCGAACCTGCCACTTACACCAAGAGCATAGAAAGCAAGTGTTATTGATGAGGAATGCAGAGCTTCTTATTATCTTGTTCTCCAGAGGAAGTTGCTTTGACTTCCACGACAGTCCAGTATGAAGCCATCTTGAAAAAATGAGGGAAAGCTGAATCAGAAAGAAGGTTCTCGTTAGGTTTTGGTCAATATCTGTCAGTTTAACAGTTACTTAATAACCATTCTCCATTTAAACCAACCTCCATTGCCGTCAGTCTCTCTCCAATGATGTCCAGTTTCCAGTCAAAGAATACAGAGTGCATGCATTTGATCAGCGAATAGAGGTGCCAGTGTTTTTCAAACACAATGCTGAATAACAATTTTAAAAATGCATGAATCGACTGCCATCTTTTGGTTTGTTACCGTTTCCATAGCATTTTTGTGCTTTTTGACAGACAGCAAAGTCTGTTTTACATGTAAAAAAAAGCCTTACATGTCTGTGCTTTATTCACATCAGAGTCATGCCGTTAGCTACATGTCATGTTATACGGCCAAGGCACACAATACACAATATTAGCTCTCTCCTGAGTTATAACCATGAAATTCAATCCTGTCCACACTCTCTGTTCACTCAGCTTCCTTTCACACTTTTAAGTCACGTCCTCTGAAAGAACCAGAGGGAGGGGTGTGTGAAAGACCCCTGTATGTTTGGCTAAAGTGCTCTTATAAATTCACATTTGATGATAATGTGTCATAATGAGGACAACACAGAGACTTGTCGCACTCCGCTAACAGAGCAATAATGGGCATGGAAGATGCATGAGGGCACGGCTTGAATTGAATTGTTTTTAAATGATTATTTCCTTGTTTTTAATAAGATACTATTTGGATGTGCGCTTGTGTCATGTGAGGTTGAATCCTAACGGGTTTGCATTTGCCACGGTGTACGAGGTGCCACTGTAAATTGGTTTGTTAACGTGTGATCACCCTGAGGCAGATTGGCTGTCTGTATTTGGAAAGTGTGGAGTGGAATACATAAACGGGCGCTTAAGGAAATATGGACGTGTGTATGAGTGTGCCATTTAATGTGTGTTAGGTAAAGAAAGCCACATCAAATCATTTCCCATCACTCAAGATTAGACTATGACAGCTCATGAGTCATTTTAGAAACCTGGCAAAAAATGCTGTACACAAAGAGCTGAAAAATTGAAAAGGAGAACCGGGAAATAACGAATAAATTTTGAGATAAAAAAAGGTTTCTTTAAAACCTAAAATTATTTATTCATTTTGTTCATACATTTATATATATATGCACTACTGGTAAATGATGTGTCTTTTTCTAAAGGTTTTTGACCCAACACAATTATAAATAAGTGAAACTGAGAGGTTTTGCCTGTCTTATGGACCTTCCACTGCTTTGTATGTTTTAAACTGACAAAGCGAATGTTTTGAGCTCCATAGGATTCATTGCTTTCTGATTACAAGAAGATGCTATGCTCCAAGTCGAACAGCGTCAAAACAATTGCTCAAAACAATTCTATTCTGAAAAGAGGAGCAAGCCAGTGTTTGAAAGAATAAATGTTTTCCATCTTCAATAAAATGACAATTTAATTTTTTCATTAAAAAGTGACAGTTGGACACTTGGTTTGCTCAAAACTTGGTGGGAAGAAGAACTTATTAAGCAGCCATTTTGGAAACCTGGCAACAATTTTTCATACATTTACATATATACTTTACTGGTAAACCATTTGAAATGTCTTTTCCAAGAGGTTATTGACCCAACACTATCAATGTAAACTGTTTTATGACACACTGCAGTAAGCTGCCACAGTAAGAAGATCACTGATTGGTTAGAGACAATAGTGAGTGGTTTCACCAATGAATAGTGTGTGAATTCGACACACCATGCTCAGTTCATCACATGATACATTGGCAGTCATCATGGTTAGAAACAGTGTGGTGTATTGCTAGATCAATTATATAGATAATGTCTAATCTACCATAGTAAAACAAAGGGTTAAACACCTGCTTTTCCTCCGTACCGCATGACTTGATTCTGCATGCTTTTGAGGGCTTTTCCACTGAGTTCTTTACCATTTAGCAGTAATTTGTTTTACACCAGTTTGGATGAGATTCAGGTGATTGAAAGAAAAATGTCACACAACATGTGCACTCAGCATTGTGGGTAAATTCTTATTTTTGTTTTTATAGCAGGGTTATGCATTTCTGTTGGAATCGCTATGATGTTCAATGGAAAATTAGGTTTTTGGATTTTTTTAATTCAGCTGTGCTAAAATCCAGTAGGAAAGCAGGTGAACCATATTGAACCAAACTATACTGAACTGAACCGTGTAGTGAAAATTCCCCCACCCAGACCCCGCTGAGCTAACTTACCCGTATGTTTCCATGTAGGATAATAACAGGAACATGACCTAGACTATCCAGGAGTAAGACATGCCTCATAAAATACTGGATATATTGTCTGTGATGTCACCAGTAGGTTTTTGATAAAGGGTTTGTTGGTTCAGTCATGGATATGAGTCACTATAGGTGCAAAGAGCCGGAAACTGTCACAAAACCTAATGGTTGTCATGAAGATCAATATCTGCAATACTATGAATTTGGGAACAGGCATTTAACATGTTATTTTTTTCTGCTTTTAAGGTTAACATGGGTTTCATTGGGAATCTGTCGCTACTGGGGCCGGTCGAGGAGTTTCACTTCTTATCACTTATCTTGAGTGAAAGGGGGATGTTTATGTCAAAAGCCAGATGCTAACAGTGTACTGCTATATGACATCACCGCAACATTTACATAAACCATACTTAAACAAGTGCTGTTAGTGAACTTTGCTCTACTGATCTTTATTCGTTTTGCCTATGTTCACAATAATTAGAAACTGATTAATAGTTTTCCCTGTCATTTGTCAGCCATTACCCATCCTAATATTTACATTTCCCTGATACATTTAAACAAACATTGACTGCCAACTTTTCTTGTCACTGGACATAACTTCACAAATACAACCCCATGTTTCCTTAGAAAAGCTGACTACAATGTCTTCAAAACAATGACGTTTACTTGACTCACAATCGTGTTATACCTGCTTTTCGAAACCGGTAACAGGATATGTGTGTCATTCAACTGATGACTTTACCTATTTTCTGTAAATGTTTGCAAAGCTTTTTACTTTGAAGCCTAAGGTAATATCCCTGGCCTATCTTCGATAGCACATTACTTGTCTGTCTCGTTGATGACATCAGCACTCAACACAACCCTGAGGGAAGCATGATGGTGTTAATGAGAATCATTTGCATTGAGTTTTTGTGTAAAAACTCAGACATCAATGCAATAGTCTGATCGTTACAGAAAGAAAAAAAAAACTAGAAAAACAGCAGTTTAAAAGTGGTGTGTCACATTTGAGACTTTTTGAGTAGATGATGAATCTTCATCTTAACACTGTTATTACACCATTCCCATAACACACTTTGACTCAGACCTGCTCTCAATTACTAATACCAACTCAAACATTGGTCAAAAACCCAATGGTTTTACAGGAGATATGTAACTTTAAATGCAACCAAACTCAAAGGGGTTGTGAACTGACAAACCAAATCGTGATCGACATAAAAGAGCTGAAGGAACAGTAAAGCTACAGCAAAAGTTTCAGGACACTAAATGTTTTTTTTTTTTATATATTATATTATCTTTAGTAGAGTCAAGATAGTAGAGACAAGATGTTAGAGTTACCATTTACCTGCTACTCACAGGTCACTACTCTTTTACTCTTGCTAAGTTACTGCTACTTTAACAGGAGCTAAAATCAATACTTTAAGACTACAACAGAATTCTGAAAAGAGGAGCAAGCCAGTGTTTGAAAGAACATATCTGTTTTCACCTTCATTAAAATTTTCATTTAAAAAAGCACAATTAAAAATCCCCCAGCAATAGATTTGGATCAAGTCTTTATATCGCTTTTATCAATGCTTTGCTGTAATTTATAATAATAATAATAATAATAATAATAATAATAATAATAATAATAATAATAATATTAATAATAATAATAATAATAAAACATGATTGATGTCATTAAACAAAAGAAACTCCATTAATCAATAGAGTCTGAAGCCAAACAGACTGAGCTGGTGTGTTTGTAGGCACACAATGCATTTACTTCCTACAATTGCGTTCATATTGCACACTTTCACAAACATTTAACTAACGGGTCATTTAATATACTATAAAGTATGACGGTCTGGCTGAAAGGGCATTCATCTTGACAAGTCTAGATGAATTCAGCCTGGTTGTAACAAATGCGTACGTCATAGTTTCAAAGTCGGGGTGTGTCAAATATTATTTAACTATTCTGAGCCTCCTCAGATTAGAAATGCTGGATTTAACATTTTATCTGGTCTTTCGCGGGGGACTTAAAGCCCATGTTCTCAGTTTTACATAACTGAACAGTAGATGTTTAATTTTTGGCTACTACTTTTCTGTCACGAATCCTCTAAGCACCTCCCTACTTAAACTTTCAGTAGCCACGTTTGTATTCACCTATTTTATGCACATTTTTGGAATATTACATAAAAATCCCTGGATGGAAACCCCAAGATACACAGACATTTAAAAAAGCTCATTAAAACTTAATGTCCACAAATGTGTAGGATTAACTTTTTTTTACTGAATAAATACACTTTGTAGCAAGTTTATATGTGTTGGAACTGGGCCACGATGGGGCGGCATTAATGGACAAACCAGCCGACAGATTTCATTGCTCAACAATCTGAAATTTTGTTTTGGTCATTCTAAAGTAGGTTTGAATTATCACCTCCCAGAACTGTCTCGTTCCCAAAGAACTTTGCGTCTCCTGTATCCAAAAGCAAGATGACATGACTGCTCATATTGCATTTTGTCTACGTGTTCTTAGATGCAAGTATGTTATTTTATACAATAAAAAGGCCTTCTCCTAAAACATCGCCTTCCATTTTTCTTTTGATATTTGGTGCCAGTTTATCAGGAAGTGACAAGTTTGTCCTTTAGAACTCATTGGATAGAAATGGTGCTTTAATCTCAGTTTTTTGCATAAATTTAAATTTCATCTCTGGATGGAAACATGCCTACTGTTTTGACTTACTGTCATGACCAATTGCAGGATTTAACTCAAGAAAAGCTGTAATTATAAAGCCACACTACCTATAACAGCAAGTTCATGTTTGCTTAAAGGGGTTTACCAGTAGAATCTAGGTTTACTTGTGGAAAACACCCAATTTTGCTGTGATAAAGAATTACCTAAACCTTAGAGTTGGTTTGGAATTGTTTCTCTCTCATTTTTGCTGGGAAACTTCCCATACCCTATGGTGGTTGAGACTTTTATTGACCGTCGTAGCTGTTGTGTAAAGTGGGAACGAGTGAATTACGTAACCCTTTGCTCTAAGTGGCTGGATGGCCTCAACTGACATCTTAAGTAATTATGCTCTTTGCTCCCTTTTATTGAACCACTGCAAGTGTTACATGCACATACACTCAGCTCCAGAGAACTATAGTGAATATTGAATGGAGCAGCAGTCAACTGCTTGTCTTGTGTAAACTTGGTCGCCCCCATGGCTCATTACGCTCAATAACTCGAACAAACTGTCTGTCTCACAGATGAATGTGAAATATGAGAATAAACCATGGAAGCTTTTCTCAGTCTGTGATCAGGCGTTTAATGTCAGCTGAACATGCTCATGATCAATCACTGTATTGCCAGAATTACATCCCGATAAACTGAAGGGATGCTGGTCTAGTAACCGACTTTTAAATTGGAATCCAGCTTACCTTTGATGTATCCCTTAGCGCACTTTTATTAAGCATGTCAACGGTAAGCACATAATGAACATTAGATGAATTATTAAACATGTCCCTTTAGAGAAAATGTTAGAGGGATACATGGACACAGAGGTGAGTCATAAGCACCTTTCATTTGCCCAGAGGTCTTCTCTCTTTTTACCTCCACCTCGTTATTTGATTGACATGGTTGTCAGAGGCATAATTTGACTGCTAGGCGACTGGTGAGGACTTTGAAACCTTGATCTGGGTGTAATTGCATGGTGTAATGAGAAGCCTGATATTTAATGATATTTAATTCTCCTGTCCCTCCATTTATGTCTGTAAGAGGGGATGGATGCTCTATGAAAATATAACTCTTGACATCAGTAATGTAATTTCATTCTAAGGGATGATCTGTTTGAGAAAAATCTCTTTACCCACTGGTGACATTTAATGACATTACAGTGTCTTTGTGCACGGATCCAAAAATGCATTAGAGACGCAGATAATTTTAATCGGAAAAGAAGATGGTAATGCTAGCTTTGAACCCAGTCTTTTGTAGTTTAGTTCTGTATGCATTTTAAATCGAAGAAAATTCCTGTACAACCCCCCCCCCTTGTCCCGTGCAAACCCACAACCAAACTGACTGTGCTCCTAATTATCTACCAGGATAATCTCACTCTTACTAACCTTCAAATTACATTCTCTGTTTCCAAATATTATTACCACACTTTTGAAGTATGCAAAATAAGATTGTGTCCCAAATCGCAGTACTACGTATTGACATTGCTTTTCCCAGTTTCTATTTCCTGCTGTCACTTTCTGCTAAAATGTCACTCTCCCATTGGTTCCATGATTGTTTGTCATCCCCTCTCATTAACCCTCCTATAAGAACCCTGTCTTTCCCCCTACTCTTTTCTGTGCCTCTGCTTTGTGTTTGCATTTCTTTGTTGACTGATTGATTTTTGAACTTTTTTTTGTTTAACTGTGTAGTGTTCATTTTTAGATATTTAGCTTATATTTTTGGGTGGATCTTGATGTATTTGTGTATACATTTTCTACTATATTCCCTTCCAATGTCAAGTTAACCCTAGGCGGGGGGAAACAAGAACTGGGGCTTGTCCGGGTCATGAAAACAAACTTAAGAATTTGATGATAATCTACACATTTTTTCTGCTGACCACTCGATTTTCTCTTCACAAAAAATGTTTTTGCATCATATACATGTTTATATCAGAATACAGCATCTATTTACAATTTACATGGAAACCTGTCACAATTTACCACAAATCCAGAAACTTCCTGTTGTGCAAAGCCTGAGTGCATGTTTTGTAAGAGCAGGGATCTTGGACCAGTCCAAGAGTGCAGTGGTGAATGGCATCTGCCTCTGGTGTGGTGTGGCTATCTCTGTGGCTTGTGGTTTTTGAGAGCCCAGCAGGTGCAGTAATTGAGTCCTGATAGAGTCTAGAGGGGTTTTCGGAAACCTACCTTACCACCCAACTATCTCTCTCTTTCGTTTTGCTCTCTCAGTGTTGCCTTCGTCCTCTGTGGTCACAGACCATTTGCTGCAATACATCACTCTCTCTCTCTCTCTCTCTCTCTCTCAAATACAATCCTAGTCTACTGGAAACCCAGGTGCCACTGCTTTTCCAGTAACAAGCACTCCTTCTATTAAACCTAGGTCACTCCATGATATGCTCGCTAATCCAGGGAACATCTTTCTTCATTCTGCAGTTCCAAACACCTTTGCTTTCATTCGTTCCATCTGGAAAGGTTCAGATGCATCTCAATCAATTCAATCGTTACATTCTGACTGGTGACTATTTGTGTAACTGTGACTGTTTCTCATACGCCTTGCTATTTTTTTAGGGTCTCTGTAGGGTCTCAGCTCTGATTCTGTCCCCAGGGCCTCTGCCCAGGGGTGAGACCCAAGGCTCCTTCAGGCTCTCCAAAGACTGACAGACAGTTCCTCGGTTACGATGTTCCTCGATGCTCATGCCTCATAGCTGATAATTTCTATATATTCAGAAATTAATCATTCAAATGTTTAAAAGTCACATAACAATTCCGAAGAAGTTTTAACAAATTTGCTTTTAGCCTCAATTTCTTTTGAAACCCAAAATATGAATCTATGAAAGACACAGTTGGAACTCAAAGTGTTCCATGCCTCAAGGCTGTCAAGCTATGGTCATTTCGAGAGATGTCAGACGGCCGTGGAATCAATAGCTCTCTGTTTCCACTGTTAAGTGAACCCATATGTCACCCAGGTACTGTCTGTCAGCTTTGTTTGTCAGTAAGTCTAGACTAAATGTATAGGAAATGCGTTGTTCAGGATATTTTCAGTCACTTCAAGGTGATATCCAGTCTAAATTTGGCCAGAACTTTACCTCTGTTTCATCAAATTGATTGATTTCAGTGACTCGGTGGAAGATTTTGGCAGTTAAACGGGTAAAAATAAAAGAGATTTTAAAAAAAATGTAGTTCAGAAAAAAAAATGAGATTTATGAAGTGATTTGTGCCAAAAAGTGGGAAAAATTTTAGTAAATTTGAACAATGCACAAGTCGACTCAGTTTTGGAGTTCTCAATGATTGTCATGAATGGATTCTATTTTATCTATTTATTATAAGCTCTGAATGGCAACCCATGAAAGAAAAACAATATAGAGTATTAGCAGCAAGAATGTGACAGCACCCCTTCTCTAAACGTTCCTATTTTAGGACTTCCTCTAGCATCTTCCTACATGAAACAATGGATAATGCAGACACTTAGCTGTTTTAATGTATGATTGCTCTTCATTAAGTTTCCTTTAGATTAGATCTGAGCCAATCAATTTCCCAATAATCTCTTGCGTCTGTGCTTGTATTCCTCATCGATCCTTTTGTTCTTGGGCTGTAATTACTTCTTTTGGCTGAAGCTGCACATGATTAGACGATGTTTATGGAGGGGAACACTTTCGGTAACACGCCAACCGTCTCCGCAGACAATCAATTGCAGTGCATGCAAAAATGATCAATCACTGCCTGCTTGGGTTAGAGAGATGAGTGTGTCTGTGAGTGGACGGACCTGGAGGCAGAGGGTTTGGCTGAAAGGAACAGCGTGCTTCTTCAGAGACTGATACCTTGAACCTTGAATTAACATTGTTTGATATCAAGTCAGCCAAGTGAATCTTTCAAACCAGGCTTGAAATGAAAGAGAACTGACCAGGAATTTATTTAACAAAGTTTTTTTTTTCACATTTTAAAGACTTGTGGGCTAAGAGTTTCTGCTACTATAGCAACAATATTTTAAGGCACTGAAGAGAGTGCAAAGAAAGTTCAGGTGTACAGCTTCAAATTCATTCTTCCAAGCTAACAATGCATGTGCCCTTCATTCAATGGCATCCCAAAATGGTGAGGAAAATACAAATATATATCCATATATCACTGTCATTCCACATATTTACTTAATGAAATAGGAATTCAGATCATGATGAACATAGCACTATTAAAAACGCCTTTATTCAGCTCACGTCATTCCCATTTTTGATCATTACACTAGCAACAATTTTTTTTTCGATGCACTCACATTTATTTTATTGCAGAACAACCAAAATCACAAACTGATTACATTTAAATTGCATTAGCAATTCAAAACAGACTAAAAACTGCAATTTGAGGAAGGAACTAGAGTAAACAAACCAAATTGATCTTGTTTTTAACTGAATGTACGCCATGTTACGCATAATGGTGTCTTTCAATTTCATTATATATTTTATGTTGTTCGCTTTTTGTTTTTTAAAGAACATTTCACCACATAGCAATTTGGATCTGGCCCAACTCTTAATTCACAATGAATTATGAGAAATGAATGGACTAAATCTGGACAAAGTTAATAACCAATGCCACACTACATATGATTTCTGATCCTTATTGACACTTTTCCCCCAAACTCTGCTTGGTATGGCTTAGCTCTAGTGTAAATGTTTCCATTGACTTTCAGTATCAGCTCAAAGTGGGCTTGTTTCATGCATTTCACTCAAGATGCATAATTCTGCTAAAGGCCTCTACACACCGATCTGAATTAAGATTCGCAAAAACGTTGTTTACGTCGCACAAACTCCAGATAGAAATATTGGACCTGTGCGTAGAGGCTTTTAGTTATTGCAGTTCCACTTTGGGACTTTATAGCAAATTCACCTGTCTCTTTGAAAGCATTTTCATTTCTCATTGCGCTGTCAAGCTTTCACGCTCTTTTTCGATCAGAGAAGTTAAGCTCTGCACTTCCTCATCTGCCCATATGGTCACATCATTTGTCTTCGAAAACTAGTAGAAACTAACAGTTGTGTTTTTTTTTCTGGCCAATCAGTGAGCTTCACATCTGACCAGTCAGTGATCAACAGAAGGATTTCTCATGCTTTTCTTTCCAGTCAGAAAAAAAAATACCACCTTTGTCTGGTTTAGCCATCCAATTCAGACCTTTTACAACCTTTTCTATAACAGTACAAGAAAAACCTCTTCCTCATCAGTTGTTATCATTTTTTTTCCATCAACCAGCCCCCTGGGTGGTTACCTTCTCTGTGTTCCCTACCTGCTCTCGTCCATCTGCTCCTCGCAATTACCTGTGTGTGATCCTTGCCACCTTCACCAATCTCTGTCCCGGTTGTATGTCTCATTGTCGGTTCTCCGTGCTGGCACCCAAGCCTCTTCTGCAGTCCATTCCCTATCAACGTTAACCATCCACTGGAAGGATCCCTACTCTCACCTAGGGTCATGAGCTTTGGGTCATGACCGAAAGGACAAGATCCCAGATACAAGCAGCCGTAATGAGTTTCCTCTGCAGGGTGGCTGGGCACTCCCTTAGAGACAGGGTGAGAAGCTCCGTCACCCGGGAGGAGCTCAGAGTAGAGCCGCTGCTCCTCCACATTGAGAGGAGTCAGCTGAGGTGGCTCGGGCATGCCTCCTAGATGCCTCTCCGGGGAGGTGTTCCGGGCATGTCTCTCTGGGAGGAGGCCCCAGGGTAGACCCAGGACAAGCTGTAAGGACTATGTCTCCTGGCTGGCCTGTGTTTGTGGAGAGGGAAGTCTGGGCGTCCCTGTTTAGACAGCTGCCCCCACGACCCGGCCCCGGAAAAGCGGGAGAAGATGGATGGATGGATGGAAGGATCTGTTGTGGAAATGAGGGTTACTATTCCTGGGCCGATTGCTAACCAAGGATACTCGCCCCGCTGCACTGATTCACTCTCCCCAGGAAGCTGAACTATACCAGTGTCTGTGTGTTGTATTGCAGTCTACCACATTCTGTCCAAAAACGTGCTATTTTGATGGAAAAGCGGGGTTTTCTGCAGACTGCAGGGCTAAAAGACTAGGGCCTACACACTGCCCACCAGTGCTGGATGAATGTTATGTGTGGCAGACACAGGCCAAACTTTTTCTCATTTGGTCTTAAAAGTGGACTACTGGTAGTGAAAGTGCAACTGGTTGTTTTTTTAGGGGATGCAGGATTGCAACTTTATTGTTGCTTTGTGGCTTTTGTGGGCAGTGTTATTGGTATGCATGCTCGTATGCCTGAGGCACATACGCATATGCTTCTCCCCGAATGGCTGTGTGTATCGAGCCGTGGATTGATCCTTCTGTGTGATAACCTGTTCCATTCTTCCACGTACAAGCCACGTCTGTGAAAACGGAGGCAAGGGAATCTTTATCCAAACAGTCTCCTGTCATCTCCCTGTCAGTTCGTCGTTCCTGTTTTCAACATTTTTACCGTCTCTCATCCATACAGCCCTCTGCAGCTCGTCTTATCAGATGTGTGCAAGCGAAAGAAAACAAAGAGTGTGTGCGCTTTCATTTTTGACTCATTATTTTGTAATTTCACAATCCAATAACTTTGCCTTTCCCCAAAGATAGATGCATGGCGCCGTGCTTCATATGCCGAGCTGAGGCGTATCAGAGGGAAAAAAGAGAGAACAACTGAAGGGAGGCTGGAAAGAATGTATCATGGCTGCAGGCCGGAGTGTTGGGGGAGACGGGAGCTTTTCGGGGATGCAAATCCAAACCGTTACAAAGGAAATGAGTGCTGCATCAAAGGAGACCGAATGAAAGTTATGTCTGTGTCACACTGCTATGTATATTCAGCTTTTACTGTTTCTTTTTTAGATACAGGGCATGTATACTGAGGTTTTGGTGCAAACACACTCACACATTTTCCTTTTCTTGCTTATTTTCGTACCTACTTGTGTTGCTAGCTGTGTGTCGATTCATGTCTTTGGTGTCCTGAGGGTTACCCAGAGGCTACTTCAACCCGCAGGATTCTTGCACAGATTCGTAGAACTTCTGCCCTTTTGATACAGTGCATGCATACAGATCCTTGACATTTTCAATGGCATATTGTGAAAACCACCATTCAACCGGAGCCGAAAACTAATTATCCCTGCTGTTAACTTGTGCATACATAACAATTAGACATTAGCTACTTCATATCCCTTCCATATTATCTAAGGAGGCTCCTTTGAATATCATTTTCTCCATGTTTACTGTGGTGTTTTCATAGTGAAATTGATTTTGTTTGGTGCCCAGAGGCTGATATCGTGCTGGGTAAATCTGTCTGAATTTGAGAGTCTGGGGTGCAAGGAATGAAAATGTAAATAGGCTCATTGGAGTGCTTGTGTAAACACTTTGAGGCCTATACACTGCTGGTTTTCAGGCAGATGAGGCCATTATTGTGTGTGGGCTGAGGAGGATGTTGTTCTTATATTCATATGTGCATCAGCACCTGTCCCATTAGTGTGTATGTTTAGGACACTCAGATTTAATTTGAGTAGCATTGCATACTTTTGCCAAACCGAACAGACTGCAACACGGCTGTGCTAGCAAGTGGAGTTTATTGAACCATGGCTGCTTGCCAAATCTTCTTCTTTAATGAGCAAGTAAAAAAAAGGATGGCAGGGTGAGAGAGCCTAGCTTCTTCATTATCGCTTGTGTTCAAATTAATATTATGATGATAATAATAGAAAAGAATAATAAAGATTACACTAGTCGCAGTGTGTACACAGTGGATTGCTGCATGTTGGCATTTGTATTACTTAATGATGGGCTTTAATACAAATGCTAGCTGCTGTGATGAGTGCAAGCAGAAGACATCTGCTAAAGCCCGCATTAAATTTGCTATTTTTTTACTCTCTCTCTCTCTCTCTTGGGATATCACAATCGTATCTTCTCCATGCATTTAGTAAATAAAGCACGTTCTTATGCATTTCTTTAAATAGGCTTAGCCAAAATGTAAGCTTTAAAATATTGATAGAATACTTTTATTTCAAAGTCTACAGAGTTTAGCACATTACAAAGTTTAGTAGAAGCGGTTGTTGTTTTGCAGAGACCTGGTTTTGAGTCAACTATACAAGGTTTAAAAAAAAGAAGGATTACAACAGGATTCACTATTAAAAGGTTTACAGCCATGGAAATGGATGGCCGTTAGAAGAGAACCGGAAGCCAGGATCACCAATCGAAAACAGGATCCAGCTCTAACCAGAGATCTGAATCCAGCAGAGGTAAGTAGTTCAGGAGAATTAGATTCAGAACCAGGAAGTAGAGATCGCCAGAGGTGAGTTCTTCAAATGAATAAATAAAGCAGATGAGTAGTGTCTTCTCATGGAGAGAATCAGGAAGAAAGTTTCCAATTGTCACGGTGTGAACCATACATGAGAAAGTTCGGTTTTAGACTGCTGGTGATTGTTTTTAGGTGAATTTTTAAGGTGATTCCATGGGGATTCAATTTCTGATATGGATTGTGCCGGGATACCAAACATATACATCCACCAATTACACTAATTAACCATTCAGCCAGTCACAGTGGTTCTGAGACTAGTCCTGCAAGCCTCGACTTGCTTTTGAGGGCTTTTCCACTGCATTCACCACTGATTTGGTACCAACTGGTACCCATTTTTGTATCCATTTTGATGAGATTATAAAAACAGGCTCGACAAGTCGGGACAATGTGATACTGATTGCAAATCGTGACACAAAGTCCTATTGATTGCTGTCTGGTCAGTTGTTGAGCTCACTGATTGCCTAGTTCGGGGGTGGGCAAAGTCATTCCTGGAGGGCCGCAGTCCCTCCTGGTTTTTATTCCTGCAGTACAAACACTGGCAGCTGTAAACAAACCATTCATTCATTCATTCATTTTCCAACCTGCTTATTAAACAAACCAAAGAGAGCTTAATAAGTAGAATCAAGTGTGTTTCATGAAGGTTGCATCTAAACTGTGGAGGGCTGTGACCCTCCTTGCCCACCTCTGGCCTAGATTAAATAATCACTGTATGTATAAAACACTATGTTCTTCGTGCTGCCATCATGCTGCGACCACTCCTTGATGTTTTCCATTGTGCACTCAGCGTTGTGTATTACTTTTTGGTGCGGTTGTGCTTTTCTTTTGCATTTGCTGTGATGTAACCTTGCAGTAGTGTTGTGATCTTGGGTGACGTTTAAATAAGGCCACTCGGTCAATACAGGACGTTGGTGGAAACAAACACAACCACAGCGAACCGAGTTTGAAAAGTAGGGAACACTCACTAGCTCCATCTATCGAGTGAACTATTGTTGACCACTGCTGCTCAACGCTTTTCTTAAACTCCTTCTATCTCTTCCGAGAACACTTACCTTCCTGGTTCCTGCTGTGGAAACTGTTTGCTTCCTGGTTTTCTCCCCCACTTACCTGCTGCTTGGGGTTTCCTTCCTTCCAAAACTCAGTACTTCAAATATCCTTTGGTTGACCTGCTCTTTTTAGCTCCAGTTCTTGATTCCAGTTCCAATTGTTGATGTTTTTTGGATCCAAGCCTGGAAGAAGACAACATTTTAAATACATAATGTTTTGCTTGATTTAAAACTGAAATGTGATAATCATCAAAGTTTGAGCACCTTTTACTATTGTCTGTCAATGGAAGAGTGGAGAGCTAACCCTGAAACCGGATGCACTGAACTATTTGTGTTTTTTTTTTTTCTGTAACCCTGAGCAAAATATTTTTTGAGAGACTTTATATATATGAGGGACCTTTTTACACAAATGGGCATTATGATTATTCTGTCCTATATTGTTTCATTTGACCCGATCTTCTTACCTTGTGCACCATGATTTGAGGTGTTTTTCAGTCTAAGAAATGGCAAAAAAATCACTGAAATTTTTTTACAAGCACATCTCCAAATATCAATTCTTTATGATTTACTGCAACAACTACATAAGTAAATTGTCACTCTTGCTGTTTTCCAAATGGTCAAATAATGGATAGAATTAAGGGAAATAAAAACATGAGGGTAAAGGAAGATACAATCTTACCTAGACCGATGGAAATGCTGAGTGCCTTGGGCAAAGACATTCACAGTTGGATAGGTTTATGCATATGTTTCTCTTTTGCATATGGGAATGAGTAGGTTTTAGGTCAGTATGCATCACCTACAAATGTTCTTGTTTGTAGTGCAGCTATGTCTTTCATAGTCCCTTTTTAAAGGCATTTGACGTCTTATGAGTACGCTCACAAGCCCTGTTGTATTGCAGCTTTAGGTTACTTATTTTTGTGTTTTGTTCCATTTCACCCCCATGTGAACTGCATATATGTGCAGGTGCTAAGCCTTGACAAGCTAGTCCTCAGGTATTTTACTGAAGGTATGGGTGATATTTTTCTCTAAACAGACACCAGGAAGGAGTGTAAAGGAAACAGAGGCGCAGGAAGCACTGTACTTATGAGCATGAGGCAGGCTTCTTTGACAGTGACAAATGCATATTCCTGTGCTTTTTCCCAGCCATGACCATCTCTCTCGCTCTTACACACCACATATACACACACATAGATGCTACGATGTGATAACCTTATTCTGTGTGGAGGTCTTTAGGGTAATATCCAAGCTCAACTTGTCCACAAATCTAGGTTACAGTCACTGCCCTGGAGAGATCTAAAGTTACTCTAAGGTTCTTCAAGAGCAACCTCTGCACCACCAGAATTGCATGGAATTCTGCAAAGGCTGCAGTAATATGATTTAATACGTGAACAAAGCTATTAATATGGTTTGTCTACCTGCAGTAGCTATGTCCTTTAACAAGATATAGGCTTTTAAATTCACATTGTAGGATTTTGGTAATGGTGTGATAAAGCTTGGTAAAGCTCAAATTTACTGTCCACAGTTTGCTTTTGTGTTCCCACCAACTCCCAGTAATCACTCCACCACGTCCTTCTAGTGAAATCATAGCAAATGAAAAAGAAATGCACAACCCCATCAAAAACAACAAGCTACAGAGCAAAAACAAACACACAATGGCTTAACAACTGATCAATCAGTGATCAACAGAGTATCTGTTCTTTCCGATCAGAGCAAAGTGTCAACTTGGCCGGATTAGCCTCAAAATGGGTACAAAAAGTACAGATAAAAAGCCCAAATACACACAACATGGTTGAAAGTCATCGTGCCAAGTCGTGATGAGCCATTATGAAACCAATAGCAGGGAAAGAAATGCATGAAATTCATAAACTAGTTATGTGGTCCAGAATTGGAAGGTTTCAGAAGGACTTTGTTGTTGCTCCACAAACTTCTTTAGTAGCTTTGTTGGTTGCACAACTGCCAACTTCCTTTTTGAGCAGACACTTTTCCCATCGATTCCTGTCCAGGGCTGCATGAAACATCTCTAAACCACCCCTAGTTCTGGGAACTGAAAGGTTGCTCTAACACTGGGAAGAATAACCATTCACAGGGCCCCCTTCTATGTCTAATATATGTTAGCTTACCTACTGTCAGGTAATAACCTCTAAATAGAATAGCATTTATGTAGGACTGCACTGTTCCACATAAAATACATCAGATGATAAAATCTGCTACCAGCCCATCATCCCTCTATGAGTTCACCCCTCCATCTGGAAATCTGTGTCTTCCCCTGGCTAGTTGGTGTCCCCATGACATCGCTGTGTGTATCACAGCCTCTGTGAATCTGCTACACAGCTTTAGAAGGAATGGTGATTTATTGCCTTCTCTGTGATTGATTGATTAGGTCTGACAGAGTCTTAGAGTGAACGTAAACAGCTTCTTTCCCCCCTAACATGCACATCCCATTGATATTCACAAACCTGGGTAAAAATCCCCCTAACCATCCATCTCTTCTTCCTTCAACCAGTCCATCCATCCGTCCATCCATCGGTCCGTCTGTCATCCCATTCATTCATCAGTCTGTGGAAGTCTCACTTCCCACCCTACCGTCTGTTTAGCGAAGGATAGTCACTGAGAGACGGATAGACTAAGCTGTGTTTGAGTGTCTCTCTGATGTTTGGAAGCTGCATCACTGAATATGTTGATTTTGCAGGAGGTGTTAGATATCAAGGCTGACCCAAGGTACGCGTTGAAGTGGAAATGAAAGAACGTTGATCCCTATTTCTTGATCCGTGACACGACTCTTTTCTCCCGGTGGTAGTTCTGAAAACGCTGAATGTCAACATGGCTTTGCTCATGTGAATTTCAGTTCAAGTACTTCTCTACTTGAACTTTAAGGAATGAGTGGCAAATGAGATTACCCATGCCTGTGATTGTAATAATAGCTTGTGGTCTTGGAATGAAAATCAACAGGGCTTTCTTTTTGAATATGTGTGTATGTGTTTAATAAAGAAAGCTGTGATTGATGAGTGCCTCTCAAGTCTAAATTGACAGGAAATGTGGAGCAGGACCCTTTGACCTCATCAGGGTTCTAAGCAGCTTGATTTAAATGACTATGATTGCAAATAAAACAGATAGTTAACTTTGTTCATTAGTATACACATGCATATCTGGACTATTTCAGTCTTATATTTTATACTTGAGTATAAATTTTAAGAACACAAACTAAAGTTCAATAGTTGAGGGGAAGTTAGGCAAACAATACCAAAAGTTTGAGGCATGAAGTTACCAATGGTAAGTTTGTGGGTTTCGGTTCCAAGGAAAGCAAGAACTGATCAAACATGTTTTAAAATGTCATTGCCATGTCAGTACACTTTCGATTTGCCTCATTTCATTCAGTTGGTTGTAAGACGGTTAGTTTTCTCCTTTGATTAACCTAAAGCGTACTAAGGGTGCTTTCACACCTGACTTGTTTGGTTCAATTAGAGTTTAGTTTTCACTAAAATATGATCATGGTTCGAACCCAAACTAACTCTAGAGTGGTTCGTATGTGGTGAGAACATGATCAAACTGTAATCAGAACTAAACCCAATTAAAATGACAAAAACATGCTTTTTGAACTAATGTTATGGTTATTATGGATTTTAGTTTGTAATCCAAGCATCATTTGCAATGTGCATAAGCGAATAACACAAATACATAAAAGATGCCAGGGTCAGAATCAAGCAGTGAAGTCGGTCCATTTTGAGTGCGTTGTCCCAGTCTTGTTTGCTTCAGTGTGGACTTTCTTTCTAACCAAACGAAAAGCATAGTGTATGTGAAGAATGAGGTGCCCGTATGATGTCACATGGCTGTGTTTTCAATAAGTGGGGCCTAGAGCGATCAGTATGAAGTGAATGAGGACCAAAACGATTGCAACACTTCATCGGTTGTTCCACTTGTTCCGGACAAAATTAAATGAACCACAGGTGTGAAAAAACTCAAAGACCTATTTTTTTTTTTTTTTATCAAAGACCTACTTGAAACATCTACATGTCTTGCATTATCAATCCCACAATACAAGGTGGCAGAAATTATTGAAGGCTTTGTTACATAGTTTAAGTAAAACCCTTCGTTATGGTTGAGCGGTCTGTTATATTGATTAGAATTACACTTTAAAATCTTTCTTGTGCAATTATGTCACTTTCCTTTTGTGATGATGTCACTTCCAGATTTGAGCTCAACTAGTATTCAACGATTCGTGGTATTATGGGAATGCAATGTATAGCTTTTGACATAGCATTAACAACCAATTTCCTGTATTTTGCTGATTTCACTCTGCTACATCATTCGAGATCCGACCGATGACATCATATTGAAAGCAAAACCAATGCACAATGCTGAACATATGAAACGCAGAACAATTAAAAAGAATGGATGCGTGGTATTGTTTATGATGGTAGTTTATAAAAGTCAAGGCGAACAGTGGTCAATTCTTATTGTCCAACCACGGAACTCAATAATTGACCAGTCTACAATAAACAGCATGTTGTGTCACACTTTTCTTTCCAGTCAGAGAAAAATATCAGCTGGACCTGACTTTGTCTATTCATCCAAATGGTAGGAATAAAAAAAAAATGGAGCTAATGGGTACAAAATATCTTGGGAAAAGCCCCCACAGCACCCAAATTCAACCCATGCTGATATAAAACATGAAGGAAAAACCCAGAGTTCTACAGGTTTGATATAGGATTTTTTAATATAATTAAGTCCAAGCTAGAGCCAATCTTCATCGCTCTGTGAGGGTTCTTATTTTAGGAAGTTCTGTTGGGTTTCCATTGAACAGGAAGAATGTTCAATAGACAGCAGTTCAGGAGAAACCCAGTGATTGAATTTAGCATTGGTCAGCGATGTGAAAACACTTGCTACAGTGTATTTACTGTTCTCTGACAATGTGTTCTTACACCAAACTAAACCTGTAGAATGTATCGAGATAATAATGATTAGAAGTGACATCATCAACCAATGTAATTTGACATGATTGCACAATAAAATATTGTAAAATTGTACTCTTGGCAAAAAAAGAACACTTATTCATGAAAAAGGGCCTTACTTAATCTCTAAACATCAAAACACAATGTACCTGTTGTCACCAATTAATCCAAACCGCAGCTGTGAAAGCACACCTGGCCGCTCTGGATAAATGCACTTTTGAAGGTAGTTGTATTTTGAAGGTATTTCCAGTTGTCCGTGGCAATGTGTGAGTGAGAATTGTTTCTGAAAAAGGTCTGAACTTTGTTCAACAGCGCATTTCCTTCAGTTCTTTGTTATAAAACCCAACCGTTCACCACTGCGGATATAAATAGGCTTCATTGTGCCTCCATCTCAGCAGGTGGTTTCAGTTCAACAAGTCTCTCGTTGTTGGAGTCCTCAGAAAGAGTGCTGGATAAAATTTTTATTTCAGTTCAAGTATGATTTGTTCACTGTCAGACTGGCTTTGAGTTGGACTGAGCGTCTGCAGAATGCTTGGTTTAATGTGCTGTCACTCATTTTGTATCCAATCACTTGAAACTGATTGCTCTAAAGCTGTAGGCGGATCCTAGACTCAATTGTCTTTAATTCCCACTTGTGTGGTTTTAATTTCCCCAAGTCAAGTAAACAAGTGAGGGGGTTGTTCCAGGGTTCCCCACAACACGTTGTCTTAATTATCTCATTTCTCCTGATTAGATTGAAACTTGAACCCCTCAAATGAATTCATTAGTCGGTAACATCCACAGAAAATGAGGGAGTGTGCAGGAGAAGTCACCAAGTCCTTTCTGCATTCATTGCCTTTTATTAGATTTGATACGAAAATGCTTTTATTTAGGAATATCAAATTTATTTGTGCTTTGATTGTGCTGCAAAGATAGCATTATTGATCCAAATCTCTAGTCATCAGTGAAAGCATTGCAGGTGGATGCTAAATGGTGATTTATTATTCCTGCAATTTACCTCCATGTTTAACCTTCTTGTGTTAGGTGTCTGTTCTCGCTTTTTTCATTAACGGGTCAGATTTTGAAAAGCTATCATCTCCCATATGTTCGATCATTTGATTTTCAATTTAAAAACGACATAAAAAAAATAAAAACTTTTATTTCTTCAAATAAACATGACAAAAGGAAATTTGAATTTGACGTTGAAACAAAAACAAAAATGAATGAATTACAATCTCATGTCACTTTTTTTTCTTCACTCACACGCACACATCAACATGACGACTGAGTCTGTTTTATCCAGTATATGGTTCAATTTAAAATTATTGTAATAGATAGCTACATTTAAATCTGTGGTGCAACGAGAATTTCAGAGCCTCTCTCAATACCCAATTGCTCCAAGGTCTCAGAAATCGAGGCATGGATATGGCCAGCGTCGAATAAATCTTTAATTAAACTTCAGTTTTAACGACCCACTCCAGCAAAATGCCAATAAAGCTCTTCTGAGCAGTCGCAAAAACGAAAGTGAACTCCAAATTAATTTTTGCTTTTCTTTTTATGTTCATTTCAAATGTAAAATCCAATCTTAAAAAAAGTATTTTTTTTGTTTAGCTTTTTTAAATTAAAAACAAATATAGACATGGCTATAATCTTTTTTTTTCGTGCTAACAATGCAAAGGTCATAAAATCAACCAGAGCATCTAATAATTTCACGAAAATATTTTTTAGGGGGCTAGGGGGTGTAGAGGTTCCTGACAAGTCAAAAGGCATAATAAACAATTTTATGTGATTATTTTAGACATTTAAAACAGGTCCTGACACAAGAGGAAGGTTAATGGTGCAGTTGAGTGTTCACGGCAAAAGGTCAGAGGTCAAACTGAGATGATAAAATCCTGATTGGTTAAGCCTCAGTTACTTATATGAGGTGTACATACATCCTTACCACTCAAAAGAAAAATATCTGCATTTCCTCCATTTCATACTCCTTTCTCCTCCCTCGTTCCTCTCCTCTCCCCGTTGTTCTCTCCTTGTTCCTTTAATCAGAGTTCTGCATTTCTCCCTCCCTAGCCCTTACGGCTCTCCAAGTCAATCTGAACTGTACTTTATCTTCTCCTTTTCTTTTTCTTCACCCCTGCTTCTTCATTTAGAGAACATGTACAAGTGTGTTTTTCTTAATTAAAAGCTGAGCATGCATTTCCGTTCTCACAAGAATCCCCACTACAACACTGGCCATTGTTTAAAGCTGTCCCCACAGGGAAACTGAGAACCAGGGAACGGATGACAGGATGGATCTGTTACTTTATTGGGCACGCATATGACAGGACGGATCTGTTCTTATCAGAGCAGCTTGTGCTTCAGTTTAATTATTCTCTTGTTTCAGTAATGGACTTTCTGAGCATCCGAGACCAAATGAGATGCGAGGGGTAGAAGACAATTGATTGCATTCTGTCCTCTCCCACCACACGCAGTTAAGAAACACTTGATGTTCCAACAACAAATAAAAGTCTTTTCGTTTTGTGTAACTCGAAAAGGCCAGATAACGGACTGGGTAAATCGTCGAGAGAAACCGCGAGCGAGAAAGTGAGCCACTGCACTGGTATTCAGTGTACTTAAAGGCTGCACGTGCATCTGTCCTCTCATCCATACTAATGCCTCACTGCAGTGTGGAAGGAGGCTGGACTGTGTGTGCTCGTTCTTGCTCTTAGATGTTTTTGTTGCTCAAAGATGACAAACGAAACAAGAAAACCTTGAACCTGGTCATTAGAACATTGAAGAACACTTGAACAGGATTTTATTTCCCCGTGAAGTTTGCTGCCTGTGGATATGTGTTTAAAGGGTTTGGCGGCACCAAAGAGCACACACACACATGCCTTTTTTCAAAAGGTTGGATGATTGTAGATGGCTCGATTTGCTTGTGAAAGGCCTCCAAATTGAGATCAGGGGCCAGGTAAACACCACCTCCCCCTCCCTCCTTCGATTGCAGAGCTCCCTCATTCACCCAGTCCTCTCTGGCATCATTGTGCCCTCGCTTTCCAGCCTGCTCCTGAAGTGCCCATCATCTGCATCTCATTAGTTGCTAAGATGGGAGACAATAGAGAGAAACAACAGATGAAGGGAAGCCATGGTGATCTGGTTCCACATCTTTATTTATCCAAATCTGATTCATCGAAGTCCATAAATGGATATTTGGATGAGTAAATGCATGTATAATGTCTACACCAGACTGCGTGTGCGCTGGGTTTTCTGGTTTCAGCACTAATGAGGCATTTATCTGACGGGAGTGAACTGCACATTTAGAGGGTGATGGATGATGCTCTTCCTTTTTTTCTGTAACGGTATGTGTGTCGAATAGATCCATGCAAATGTGTGTCCAAATGAGCATGTGTGCACATCGATGCCTTTATGCATTTTTAAAGGCATACTCGCTCATACCCTAATTCCCTCATTAAAAAGTTCTATCCATAGAGAAATCAATAGTACTTTCAGCGGATCTTTTCAAATGATGCATGCCCACCAGAGGTCAGGATGTGAGTCAGATCAGGGGTTTAATAAAAGGTCAATGCAGGGAACCACTCTGACTTGAATGCACTACTCATTTGAAAGGTTTGCTCAAGTATTTGTAAATCTGTAGCCAGTACCAACTTTGCTCCACACTACATTATAACAAAACAGGGGTCATGATCCCAGAAAGTAAAACGTTCTTGACCTTTTCACATTTACGAGTCGATGGAAAAACAACCCAGACTAAAATTTCAGGATTCAACATGTTTTTTTTAATGGCTTTTATTTTAGCCAGTTCTAGGAAAACCAGAGTTTACAACTGTTACCTAATGACATAGATAGCTTTTTTCCCAGCCCCTAACTCCACTAGCCACTCACTTGTTTATCAATAGTAGATACAAAGCCAAACAGGCATGCACAGATCTGCTTCATGCAACATGTTTTGGCCTCAACCCATGGCATCAACATAATTGAGGCATATGCAATATACTTTGAAGGAAACAAGACAAATAATGCATGAAAACCTTTTGCAACGGATTTTTTTTTTCCTATTTGTGGTCTGACTCTAAACATGGGCCAGATCCTTCACTTGAACTAACTTCATGAATATTCAAAACTACTTGCCAATCAGAAGAACAAATGATGCTGACCACTTCTACTTAAACTGATAGTTTTGAAGGTGGCCTGAAGCCAGGGTAGGCAGATTCTTGGAGCCAATATTTACATTTGTATCACACACCTTTACCTGTTAGGCCTTAGTCCATTTTGAAGAACACTACACCTTAAATGATATCACTGTTACTTGAAAAAAAGACTTAGTCTCAAAATGATTTTTTTTTTTTTACCTTTTATCACATTCTTGGACATTAGTCTCAAACATTAGTAAGAACATTGGCATTGATGGATTTTTAGTTTTTGTTTTGCACCAAATTTATTGTTAGTGGCTGTTTTTGCCCCATTGACATCTATTATAAAGACCTTTTTGGTTTGCAAAACTATGACGCAGATAAATGATGCTTTCTTGATTGTTGGTGGGAATTTCTGTTGAGAAGAGAGAAAATTTGAGATTTTTCTGTTGATCACCATTTACAACCATTAACCCTTCAGTGGGTTGTAGTTAATACAATATATAAAAATTAATATAGGCAAGAGTAGTGGATTTGAATAGTTCACAAGGGTTATCTCTATTAACACATCTTATTTAAGAACAAATCAAAACCTGTTCTTGACCCTTATTTAAGTGGTCCAAGCTGAAAAAATGCAGTAGTCACAATATAAAAATATACCAGTATACTTGTGCTGACTATGTCATTATATCTATATTTTTTTTACCATGTAGACACAGTCAGAACCTATCTTTGATGTTGCACATTGTGACACAAGAATGTGAATCTTCTAAAACCCTTTATTGCTCGGATTCTACAAAAGGCATTTGCAGTTCTTTGATCTCTAGTGGTAAACTAGTGGCTAGATTGAATTGTATGTATAAACATCATTTAATTAACATACAAAAGTAGGATTTTACAGTCAAATAACCCCTCACTTTCCTCATTACACAATTAAAATTAGATGAGGAACATAAATAAGATGTTGTTAGAAAAACACCTCACTGGTTGCATATTATTTGCCACCACAGACATAATGTTTAATTTCCAAATAAGATTTCCACTTGTTAGAGTTGAAAGCCCTGATTAAGATTCTCCCAGTATCCTGCTTCTGCTTGTAAATACTGGTACGTTTTATTAGATCAGTCCCCCTTGTACACATCAGTCTTTATTCTGCAGTTGGGACAACCAGTTTGACATCTCGCTGCCTGTTTCTCTTTCAGCCATAAACTGTTCTTTCTTCAGAGGTGGCTTGTTTCAGTTTGGCAGTCTGTTGAAATGGTAATTCTATTCAGATTCCAGTCGATGTTGAAGGCTTTAAGATGTAGGGTTGAAACATCCAGGGAACCCCGTCTGCAGAATCAGCTGTTGATAGTCAACAATGTCTCTGCTTAGAATGATAAAAGCTTTGCTCCAGACCACTGCTTGTATGTGCAAGGAGGGGATTGAGACAGCTTTGTGTCTTAAGAGGGCCCATCCCAGTAGGGAGCCCATATGAATGTGAGCAATCTGTGGGGGACTTGCAGCTCCGTCAGTGGTCTGTGAACTGCAAACTGCCCCCTGTGGTTCCACTGAAGACCCAAACCTGCTTCTGACTTGATTTAACGGTTGCCACATAAAAGCTAGAAAGAATTAAGAATAAGAGGCCATTCAGCATGAATAAAGAAATTCTATGCTGACTATTGGCTTCAGCCACCGTGTCTTTGATGCTTTGATATGGTTAAAGGTAATTCATTGCATCCATTCTAAACAAACAATAAACTGTAACATGAGAAATGTTAGTTTCAGCAAAGTCACAAAAGACTTATATAGAACAGAAGAGGAAGAAAGCAATATCTAAGTCAGTAGCTGCCTATTGGGATTGGGTCACTGTGTAGGGCCATTGGGAATTACTGAATCTTGTTCTGTAGTAGCTTTCATTTCTCTTTGAGGTACCTTCCATTACCTCTCCCTATCCCATGAGATCCCATGGTTACTGCTGGGCTTGTTGACAGGAAAAAGGTGTTACCTTTGGGTCCCTATCCCAAACATAACCTAATTAGATTAATTCTGCTTTACAGCACTGAAGCTAAAAATAAAATAGCTACAGCTACTGCTGCATAGGGAAAATCTCAGCACTTTCCAGCAAAGCTACCACTACTACTACTCCTACTACTATTACTATGAATAATTCTGATGTTACCCTTATCATCGCTGCTATAACTAGTACTTTTACAACTGTGAGTACTGCTGCAAGTACTGCTGATGTTACTAAGACCACCACTGTCATAACTACTACTACTACTACTACTCTACAACAAATACTGCTGCTGTTACATCTAGCACAACCACAATAACTAGTACTTTTTAACTACATAGTACTATTACTATTCAATGGCTACCAAAACTTCTGCTACAACTACAACTAATTCAACAATTACTGTTGCTACTACTACTATTTTACCTAACTTGCTACCAGTACAACTACTACTACTACTACAGCTAACACCAAAATTACTACTACTACTACTTCTACTACTACTACTACACATTCTTCTACTACCAATACATATACTGCTAATGTTACTACTACCACCACTGGTATAACATACTACTATTACTATTTAATGGCTACCAATACTTCTGCTACTACTACTACAACAGCAACAACTCCTATTTCTAATACTACTATTTTTACCTAAATTACTACAAGTACTACTACTCCTACAACAACTAACACCAACTTAACTACTAGTACTACTATTAGTACTTCTTCTACTACCAATACATATACTGCTTGTGTTACTGTGTCTCTCATTTGTGATGGAAGTTGCTTTGGATGAAAGCCTTTGAAGACATTAATTCAAATTCTATCCTAACAACCTTGAAGCATCAGAGACAAAATTGCTAACATCTGCTAATGCTAAGCTTCGCTATATTCATTACAGCCAATGTTGATGCTATGTCTAAATATACATTAAAAGCACTTTGGGATGTTTGGGGTCATGACAAGGGTAGTGCTGATTTCACGTGATGGATATTCTCATCTCTCCAGCACAGCAGCAGTCTTGTCCGTGCATTGTGTTCCTTTCCCTTCACCCTCGACCCTGTGACATCCCACCTAAGGGGATTAAACTCCACGGCAAGTGGCCAACGAAAGCGCACTTTGTCTGTTTTTGACAATAGAGATGTAGTGTATCTGGAGGTTGACACCTCATGTTTCTGTAAACTACAATTGAAAGCCAATATAAATATGAATTTCATATTTTAATCTATTTTGAACTCCTTACATCAACAATAT
The DNA here is from genome assembly GCA_007224835.1 of Danionella cerebrum. Lineage (NCBI taxonomy): Eukaryota > Metazoa > Chordata > Actinopteri > Cypriniformes > Danionidae > Danionella > Danionella cerebrum. Next base: position 82,043 of record SRMA01025382.1, on the reverse strand, counting down.
TTTAAACCTCCTTACTTCCATATGTTGTTCTTTGTTGAGAACCACTCTCATTTTCATTTAATAACCCGAAAGCTTCTTTGTTTTATTAATTAAGACACGTCAATGCTAAACTTCCATTTTTATTGAAACTTCTTACCTACTTAAAAATAATAATTAGTTCCACGGGGGTCTTCAGCTCACACTGGTTTAAAGGCATTGGATTAGATTGCATTTTTAATTCTTTCCATTATTATTATTTGTTTTAATTATTCATGATTAGGTTAATTTAGTCACGCAATGTTTTTATTTATTTTATTTTGATATTTTGCGGCTGTTTCACCTCTTGTTTCAATAAACCAATGTCTTTCATCACTTAGTATTGATTGAAATAAATGGCAGTGTCAGAAAAACATGAACACTCAATAACCACAGGGTGAGAGAGAGAGAGAGAGAGAGAGAGAGAGATGATAAAGCATCCAAGTTAACAATCTTGCATTATTGAACAGGAAGCGAATGATTGGTGTAAATATCCTGGCAGCAGATAATTGCTCAGTTGCTCTGGGCTAATGGCTGACCGCTGGACATATGCTTCAAACGTGTCTCAAGAGTTCAGACAAGCTCTGCGAGATATGGAAAAGGTAGATGATAAAATGTCTTAAAATGGCACAAAGCCCAGCCCGAGCTCAAGTATGTGGCGTAAATACTGCACTCAGATAAATATGCATGTGTGATATTTTAAGCCAGGCAGAGTGCTGGGCTGTGAAGGCGAGTGCTATTTTACACATCTATCTCTACTCCACACATACACCAGTGCATTCTCTCCTGCTGCTCCCCAGATTGCAGCTCACACACACCCCCTCTTGAGTAATTAATTTCCACCCTAGCTGTCGACGCATGTGTATATGTGTGTGAAAGCGAGGGAAAGGGGGATGTTGCCTGCCTGCATACTCGCATCCCTGCCTCTTTGCCTACGTCAATACTCATTTCTCAGAGAGGAAAACAAATGTATTTAATCCCTTCTCATTTTGTCCGCTGTTTGTTTCCCGTTCCTTCCTGTTTTTCCCCCAACTGGAAATCATGACTGTAGCGGAGATGCTTGGATGATTGAAGCTTCGGTATGCTAAGAATGCACTTCCAGTCTCCTGTGGCTTTTTTTGGACAGTTTGAATGAAATATGTCTCTGAGTAATGAGGTAAAATGTACGGGAAGCTGTTTGTTGCACTTGTTTGGGAAGTTTTGGAGATGTGAGGAAGAATATAGGCACAGCTAGATACACAGCATATGCTCACAAGTCAAATAGATTGCAGAATAAATAGTGACAGAGCAGAGGGTGAAGGAAAGCGTGTGTGAGAGAGAGTTTACACCATCAATAGGAGCCTGTGATGTCAAGCAATTTATTTTGCTGCATTGTTCTGGTGGCATTTTATGCTAGCTGAGGGTACGTCCCTGAGGTGGCATCATGAAGGTGAGGGAAACCTTCCTCGGCAAGCTTGAAAACCTTTTAGTGAACGCTTAGCTGTCAGGATTCGCTCCATATCTCATGCCTTCTGTACTCAGTTTTCATTTAAAAGGAGTCAAAGGGGTGTCAACTGATGTTCTTTTTCTGCTTTTTTTATTCTCAGTGTGGGTGTCTGCTGCTGTTTTGCTTTTTCTCATGCTCCCTTATCTCCTGATTTACTCTGTCAAATCGACATTTATTCATACTATTATAGGTTGATGTGGGTGTGGGTGATGGGTTTATAAATACATGGTTTGCATCATTATTGTAAATATAACATGCACCTAGGAGGTGTAATGAATCATGTAGCCAAACACTGGTTAACCACTGGTTGATCACATTGTAAAAGTAGGATGCTATGAGAGGTGGTTCTAGTGGCTCAAGCACAGGCACTACCATGTGGGTCTTTGCACCCTGGTGTACTGACGGTGACACTACTTTAAATAAACATGGTCCTATTTCCACCCTAGCTGTTGACACATGTGTATATGTGTTTGAATGAGAACTTAACTGAGGTCCTGTGGCTGTATTTCACACAGTTACCATTTTAAGAATGAAACATAAGAAGAAACCCAGAAATGGTACAAAGAAATCAAGAAAAAGGGCATATCTAATATCTTTACCATTACTTTTGATATTTGGGATGTAGTCTTCAACAAAACACCTCAAAGGAATTCTACAGTTACTTTCAGCCCAATTACATAAATTCTGGAATATCTTTGCCGTAGTTTCAGGTTTGTTATCAAGGCCATGACTGTTTATCTCTACTCTGGTTTCTTCCCACTGGAGCATCTCTTTCATTCTTAAAATCATAGACAAAACAAGTTAGCGTTTGAAGTGCCATTATACCTTTGTGACTCAGCAGGGTCTGTGACACCTCAGTTTTGAAAAGCCCAAGGAAAAGGCCAGCATAAACTGGCAGTGTTTTGAACTGAATACTATTACGATTCACTCATACAGTTTATGTTGTTCGCTAAATTGCATGATTGAAACAATTGCACAGTGTATCCCTGACTTAACGGTGAGTTCTATTTCTACCCCTTAGCAGGGGAAGGGTTAAGACGGGTTGGGAAGCCCTCCATTCCTAAGGAAGGTGGTTCTCGACCGGAAAAGGAAGGCTCAGTCAACATAAAAAAAAGAGCTGAAATAAGTACAGTGCGACCTAAGAAAAGAGAGCCATGAGTGTAAGTAATTTTGTAATTTCTAAATGTTTTAAAATGACAAAAAAAATAATTTTAGATTCCATGTTCATATATATATACTGGTAAAATTCATTTAACAGAAATATGCGGCTATATGTACCCTAATATAGATACTTGAAACCTAAATTACTCAAATCCCTATTTCACGTTGTTGTCTTAATTACAACAAAATTTGAGGCTTTAGTGGGAATAAACCCAGAAGAAGAAAAGCACGAATAACAATGTTACTGTTGTGTATGACGCTATAGTAATGTGGTGTAGTGACCAATAGTGTCATATATTTGACATTGTTTGCTATATTTCCTTTGGGATTTGTTTTTGGCGAGATTTTAAACATCAGTAATTGATAATCTTAGTATCAGTTCCAGGTTTGCTATCAATGGCATGGTGGTTTACCTCTATTTCCATGTTTCTTCCAACCAGAGCCTCACTCTCATTCTAAAAAAATGGTGGCTACATCTCATATGGCAAATAAAAATTAGTTTAAGTTATTTGTTTAGCTATCAGGAGTGATGCATTTGCTGTTAGCTTTGTAGAGGTGTCCTGATTCACAGGCATATATGTCCAGCCCTCGATTTCAAAGGGGTAGGTGAGAAATGGAACTCAGCTTTTTATCTAATGGAAAGAAAAAGCTCTGTTCTGTTCTGAAACAACATGTTCCAGTAACAGGTGAATAGCACTAGTATACAGTACTTCTGCCTTGTAAGTCTGACAGTGCTCCTACTATTTATGTATAACATAATGTAAAGTACTCCTTTATATACGAGAGAGAGAGAAAGAGAGAGAGAGACAAAATAGGACATTTGAAAGTACTGAGGTTATGATTTATGCAAGAAAAAAAAAAGAATATGAGAAGTAATAAAAAAATAACAGTATAAATAAATGACGAGAGAGGAAGCGGAAGAAAAGTAACCACTCTCCTAAATAAAGGATGAGGTGGGATTCTGCTTATAAATCACACTGGGTTCCCTGTTATATAACAGCAAACAGTGGAAGGAAGTCAACCTGTGTCATGGTAAAATTGTTATTGTGTATGTTCATCTATACTGTCTCTAAATGAAGTCACGGTGAAACCAAGATTGGGAAATCACTAGGCAATTTATTGCTGTCTTTGAGGCATTGATTGTATGGCAGGCATGAGCGATCAGATCATTCAACAGAATACAACTCGCCGTGGATGCCATTCAACATTCGCTCCAGTGCTATGTCGTTTCTAGAGAAAAGCTATGGGTATGAAATGCAATCCAGACACTCTTTTTTTTATCAGGAGGGGTCATAAACTGGCTGAAGGGGGCACATCTTACATTGGTTGTCATAAAGACGTAGGGTTTCATTTCCTCTGGAATCCAGTGAAATGTTTCAGGATAAAGTTGAACTATTGGCGCTGCAATGTAATCAGGTTCGTTCCCCAAAACTCTTGTTCTGTAGACAATTGCCTAAAAATGGTGATGCTTCTATGTTTGTCTTGCACAAATTAAACAGTATCATTAAATGCCTCTCATTTTCTCTTTCACCACTTCCAGTTATGGAAGAACTTTCATTGAGCCTTTATAGGCTCAATAAAACACCATCTCTGTTCACAGCAGGATTCGCTGACTCTGGAATTTTCTACAGCGGCCTGCAATATGAGGTGCCCTACATTCGGAATAAAACAGTGAGCAATGTGCTCAGAGTTCTCTCTTCTCTCTCTCTCTCTCTCTCTCTCTCTCTTTCTCTCTCTCTTGCCTTCTACTTATAGCATAGCACAGTTAACTGCATGCTCCATAGGGCACATCACTCTAATAATCACCTGCTATTTCCTTATGTGAATGTATCTCCTTTTGAACATAACCTGTTTGAAATACCACCAACACAAACACTACCATTTATCCGCCTTGTACTGAAGAACCAAGTCCTTGTAACATAGGGTTCCTTTTACATATAGGGCTCTACGAAGAGCTTTGTGCACTTGGTACAAACATGATTCGAAATGTTATGTTGTCATGCAGAAAAAACAATACAAACCAGAGGGCAAAGGCTGTGCACAATGTTTGATGTTGGCTTTTATAATATAAATTAGAGGCAAAATCCAATGGTTGCCAAGGTAGATTTTTTGGTTGCTATGGGAGAGTCACTGAAATCTTACAAACTTATTTTCAGTGATCATTATGTAATTGGTCAATTTTCAACCTCTTCTGTAGCCTAAGATTCAAAAACTTCTGCACAGTGGTCGTTGCACAGACCGATAACCTCGATAAGTGTGATAAGGTTGAAGTTTCATGAGGTTCACCTCATGTTAAGCCAATGAATAATTTCCCCAAATTCTCAGCAATTTTCCAGAATTTGTTAAGTGACCCCAGCCTGAAAAGATATAGCAACCCCAGTCAGAACAGTTTGGATGTCTTGACAATGTTTGGAGCTCGAACGGTTACCAGCCAACATAATAAAATCATGTAGCACACTCCACATAGACAAACACACTGATGCTCTTATGTTGCTTCAGCTGCAGATAGGCGTGTTTTTCCAGGAGTTTCATCTATGCATTTTTTAAATCACTCCCTTTCTTTGTCTCTCATGGGACTTGGGTTTCTGTTTTTGAGCAAACACATCTTTCTTAGCACTTGGAAGGGTTTCTGTACCTACAAAATCCCTCAGGCTAGACATGCAGATAATCTTGATGGTTGTTAAGGCGTCACCTTTTCCATGTTTGCTGGAGTAAAAATCACAAGTTAGGTGCCTATTATTAAAGTAGACAAAGTCACCTTCGGAGTCAGGTGTGCAGATTTCAATAAGATCATCAAGTAAGATTAGAGTGCATGAACATGTTATTTTTTTTACTTGGAGGGGGTTGACATATCTATAGAGGTACCAGGGAATTAGACTTTGATGGTATACTCTTTACGAATATAAAATAAACATATTATATATATCGTCTAGGCGTTCCATATGTGAACGTCTAAAAAGTTCCAAAGCTTTTAAAAATGAGCATTAATTTTTGGCACGTCTTTAAAAGTTCTGAGATGAATAATTAAATATTTATTATGAATATTAAACTTGTGTGAATCATTAACATTTGCATGGGTGATGATTTTAAACTCCTTTTCAATGATAATCTGCACAGAACTGGCTTTAATTATTATTTCATGAATCATTTCTTAAGTCTGTCTGATTCAGTGATCCAATTCAGACTCTAATACCCAGTTGTAATTTACTTTCAAAGCAAGATAATTTAATTAAACATTGTTTGGATCATTATGAACATCTTTTTTATTTATCACCTTTCATAACAGATTTATGAATCTTTTCCTCTGGTGATATTTGCATAGCTTCTTCTTCTTCTTTCACACAAAAATAAGAAAAATTGTTTTAAAAGGAGATAATTTGATTTTTGGTCACTAACTATTATTGATCTCAGACTTTTGTGGAAATTAGCAGGATTTATTATTTATCTATGCAAACTTTTCTAGCTTCCATCATATTTTTCATAGTCCCACCCACAGTTATTATATCAATAAAACCCCATCTGTTTTTCATAAACATTAGACACAGAGAACATGAATAAACCTTCTAAAATATTCTATGATTTACTGCGCAGACACTGTAGGACAATTTTTAACAACTACAAATGTTATCATTGACCTTGTGAAACAAGAGGCAGACTCTATTCTTTTCTCCTTCACACAATTATTTACTTTATCCCATTTTTAAGGAATGGGTGTAAAGAGTCAATTACACTTTAGCTGTCTCAGTAACCAGCCACCTCATAAAATCTTTATACACGACAGACGGCAGCTACACTCATTATTCATGTGATGTCACTGATGCCTTCCTCTGATTGACATGAGCCATGCCACCGCAGCTAGGAGCCTTTAGAGCCATTCCAAAACCTGGGAGCTTTATTTCCCATAGTAAGTTCCCATAATGGTTCGCAGTTGTTCGAAGACAGGCACAAACCTAGACTTTGATTTTTTTGACCCTGCGCACTCAAGTCTAGTATTAATGAAAATCACCTCATCATTTTCCTTCTACACTCTTCTATAAATTTTAGCTGCAAGAGCTGGCTTCGTTTCTCAGAGTTATTTAAAGTTTTGTAACTAAATCTGTGGGGAAGTATCTCATGGAAGTGTCTGCTTTCCTGTCCGGTAAGGTGACTCTTTGTCTGTTTTTTGTGGAGTAAATGTTGAGTCATGTGGTGCTATTCTTGAGCTATATTTTTCTTTCATCCTTGTGCATATGGGTGTGTTTGCTTGAAGAAACAGCCAGAGCATGCCTAGTATGACTCTGCCAGCCAAACATCAATGTGATGGTAGCTATGTGTGTAAGTCTGTGTCTAGAATTTGTTTGAAAGCTTGGCCTCGTGAAACACAAGTGTGTTCCTTGTTTGTGTGACGTCACCACAGGAAATAAGGTTATGGCCTCATTACCGAGGGCTGCCCAGTAAGTAAAGCAGCATGCTGCAGTGCTAATTAGGCTAACTAGGATCGTCCAGCACTCTACCTGAAACAAAGCCTCCCTGTTTCTTGGCCGGCTGTACATTATCACACTCCAACACACCCACTGGATCAGGTGAACTTTGGAAGGTTTCATTTGTTGGCCTTACATCTTTTTCATGAAAACGGACACAAGCTAATGCTCCTTCAAATCAAAAGGCCTACCTGGTAGATGTTGATTAGCACACATAATAACATGTTGTTATCATTATAACTTGGTTGTTTGGTTTGTTTGACATACTGGTTAGTGGTTGGTCAATATAATGGTTAGTTGCTTAGAGAGTTGGCTGATAAATTGAAGGGTTAGGTTGATTAGTTGGAGGATTTACCGGTATTTCATTAGTTGTTTGGTCGGTTGGTTAGTTTCCTAATTTGTTTGTTTAGTTGGTTGGTTAATTTGGAAGTTTAGTTCATTGATCAATTTGATGGTTAGGTTTGTTAATTGTTGATTTGGATGGATAGTTTGTTGGTAGTTTTAAGGTTAGATTGATTAGTTGGTTGATTTGTTTGGTCAATTTGATGGCTGGGTTTTTAGTTGTTGATTGGGATGGATAGTTTGTTGATCATTTTAGGTTTAGGTTGGTTAGTTGGTTGATTTGTTTGGTCAATTTGATGGTTAGGTTTTTAGTTGTTGATTTGGATGGATAGTTTGTTGGTAATTTTAAGGTTAGATTGGTTAGTTGGTTGATTTGTTTGGTCAATTTGATGGTTAGGTTTTTAGTTGTTGATTGGGATGGATAGTTTGTTGGTAATATCTAGGTTAGGTTGGTTAGTTGGTTGATTTATGTGGAATTTCCAAATTGTGTGGAAAACAATGCATTTTTTTTCTAATATAAGTTTCAGAGATATAAAAGTTCAGCAGACAGACACAATAAACTAAAAAGAACAGTCTGATCATGACATTGGCATGCTGATGATATATGGAGTCTGTAGGAGTTTGATTTATAAATGCAAGGCATTTTCTTCCAAGTCCAATTTCAGGTGTATCAGATGGGAGATCTAAGGCCTAGAATGATGCCTGACACCAAGTATGCACTGGACTCCTCAGCCTAGCTATATGTAGTGCCAAATA